>BQKN01064319.1:56773-75238 GCA_022839385.1 Asparagus kiusianus
TTCACACTTTTCTATGCTCTTCCTTTTTGAGTCAACAATGACAAAAAGTAGGTTGAAAACCCTCACTGAGCTTAGGCGGGTAAGGGTTGATGGCCAGACTTTGATGGTGTATCGTTGTGGCAAGTAAGTAATTGGTGGTTTTAATTTGTTAACATTTGTTTGGAAACGTGTCATTAGAAACAAATCATATGACCATTGCAGCAGGTGGGTGAAGCTTGCTGGTACAGACCTCCTTCCTGGAGATGTTGTCTCCCTTGGACGTTCCTCTGGTCAGTTTTGGGGGAAGAAAAATCTGTACCAGCAGACATGCTATTGTCTATGTTGCCTAGATACGGGTACGGGTACGGTTACAGGACACGACAAATTTGTAAAAAGTTGGGTACGTAGACATGGATGTATATATATAAAATAATTCACTTTAGATCAGTATTAAAATAAATACCTATTACATTTTTATATTTTTTTGTTATGTAAAGTGAAGATTATAAATAAGAAACTAAATGTAACTATGCTCTTATCTCCTTTTATTATAATGAACAGGGGTATCCCTTGTTTTATTAAAACAAAAAAATAAGAAACTAAAGGAAAGTGCATGTTGCAGGTGTGAATTAAGACGTCGGGATGACAATGATCTCTTGGAGAATTGAAGATAATAATGTTAAAGAAGACTAAAAATAGAAGATGAACATATAGAAAAATAGATTAATTTTTATGTTATATATATTATTATGTAACCTTAGCTTGTATAATCAATGACAAATATAAGTTATGCAACTGATTTGAAGATAATACCAAATTCTAATTTTCATTACTTTCATATTGAGCATACAAAAATACAAGCCTACCTCGCAAAACGAGAGTTAAAAATTAGAAGCATACATTCACAAGTTAGAACTATACCCCAAAATATTACAAGTATATTGCTTAAAGTTGCAAATATAATTACCTATACAAATGTAAGCTATTTTTATTTTAATTAATAATTTAGAACTAATATAATTACCTATATAAACAATCACGTTTGCTATATCCACTCCCAAACAGTAATTTTGGGAGTTGGATTGTCGAAAATGCCCTCACATACCCCCCAACTGTCCGGTGAGAGAAGGGCAATTTAGTCCTCACACACCCCCAAAGTTACTGTTTGGGAGTGTGAATAGTTGGACCCATAAACAATTTAGAACTAATATAATTTTTATTTACAAATGCTACCCCTATAAATAAGTAAGAGTGGGTTCTAGGGTTAGGGTTTTCACTTTTCTCCTTTGCTTCTATCAGCCTCCTCCTTCAGATCGGCTCCTCCTCTCCTCTCTCCTCCTTCGGATCCGCTCACTCTAAGTGGATTCTAGGGTTAGGGTTTTCACTGCTCTCCCTCGAAGCTTGTCATTCACTCCTCCCTCGAAGCTCGTCGTCCCTCGAATCTCGTCATCGACTCCTCCCTCGAAGCTCGTCGTCGACTCCTCCCTCGAGGCTCGTCATCCCTTGAAGCTCGCCGTCTCTCGAAGATCGTCGTTTACTCCTCCCTCGAAGCTCGGGCACTTTTTTTCCCCTCACGCCTTCAATCACCGTTTCCCTGCCGTTTGGGTGCGGATCCGCACCCAAAACATACCCGACACCGGTACGGGACCAATTTGGCCGTGTCGGGTATCACAGGCTCAACCTATTGTTAGCTGGAACTTGGAAGTGCAATTGTGAATGAAGCCATCCTAACAGGCGAATGTACTCCACAGTGGAAGGTGTTCTCTTGTTAATTTTATACGTTTAGTAAATTTTCAAATATTATCCTATGATTTTGTCTTTGTTATGTTATCTAATATATTCTAGCATTGTTGACCAAACTATAAGTGGGTACTTAGTAAATCAGGCTTTAGAAAGCTAAAGTCAAACTGCTCTATCCTTAAGTAAAGAAGCATATACATAAGAAAGAAAGGTGCAAGCTTCACAACTTTCCAATTCAAAATTATATGAAACAATGAGCATAAGTAAAATATGTAGAACGTAGTTATTACAAGTTACAGAAATATTTAAGTTGATCTGTTGGCTCTAATCGCTTAGAAATGTATAAAAGCTGTCTAAATATTGCACAGATGGAAAGTGAATATTTTTGCAACATAATCAAGTGATTAAACAATATATGATGATTCCTGTCATCTATCTGAAATTAGAAATACTCCATCCACCAAAAGCATAAAACAAAGTTGTTATACAAACTTGTAGATGGTAAAAAAAATGATGAAGTTATGAACAAACTACTAGAAATAAGAGATTAATTGGATGACTGTTGTGGAACTTACTGTGGTTAAAAAGAGGAGCTCAAAAGAGAAGGTAAGAACTAAGAAGCGAGAAAAGGACATGCTCTGGATGCCTAGGAAGCGAGAGAAGCTCAGGATGTAGGTAACAGAATTGATGGTGTGGTAGTGGGCCAGTGCCACATGCTTTTTTTATGTTCTTTAGGACACTGGATTTTCCCATGCAGATTACGCATCGTGTGGACATGAGTAGCACTTTCTTGCAAAGAGCATATCTTAATGAAATTACATGATCCAAAAATATGCAAATGGTTCCTAACGAACAGTCAGCAAGAAGTACTAACTTTATTCACAATCTGATCCCAAACAAGAAAAAAGAAACGATAGAGAAAAATGAATCTGATCCCAAGACAACTAAGAAAAAGTGAAAAAGGAAAAGAAAAAGGAAAAAAAGAAAAGAAAAGAACAGAACAATCTCAATCCACATCAGAAAGATTATCGTCGCTCTTTTGTGATCTGAAGTTGAACAAATTAAAGAATAAATAATGAAATAAGAAAAGAAGATAAGAGTAGAAATTATTATCAAAAGTTTAAACTAAAAGAGGGGAATGTAATGTTAAAAAAAATGTTAACTTTCTTGAAGACGCAAAAGAAGATGGTAATGACATGAAGCTATTCCCCAGAAAACTTTGGAGTGACCCATTCTTATGGAAGCACCCTTTATTTAAAAACTGCTGTATCAACTTTATTAGCATACAAAATTGCTCAATTTCTCATCTCATCCTTATTAGTCATCTACTTGCGTATGCAACTAATATCAGTAACCTCAAAATGTGGAAAATTCTATCGTGAATAGCGTTGTAGTAATTTAGAAGTCATTTTGAAAGTTCAGTGCATCATATATATATATTCATGTACTTCTTTTTAACGTTGCATGTACTTGATAGTTTTAAGATGATTTTAACCATGTTGCATCTTCATGATTTCAGAATTTCTGCATGTTATGTTGATCAACTTATCTAGTAAAGTAAAGTTTTTTTTTTAAAATCTAAAACTCCTGTTTTGATTCTTCAGAATTCAATTGCTGGACGAGGTGGTGAGGATAAATTGTCTGCAAAGGGAGATAAAAACCATATTCTGTTTGGCGGAACGAAGATATTACAGCACACTTCAGATAAGGTGTATCATTTTTTCTCATTTAATATATTGTCCTTGCTGCATTGCTAATGTATCTTATACTTCTCAAAACTCAGTTATTTCATCTGAAAACACCTGTGGGGGGGTGCTTGGCTGTTGTACTCCGAACAGGATTTGAAACAAGTCAAGGAAAACCAATGCGAACCATCTTATTTTCTACTGAAAGAGTGAGTGTTTATGAATCCATTAAGTATTTACCTAGATAACAACTGAAAGTCCATATGGTTCCTACTCTTACCTATTTGGTGTTCCAGGTGACTGCAAATAGCTGGGAAAGTGGACTTTTCATTCTATTCTTGGTTTTCTTTGCTATTATTGCTGATGGCTATGTGCTTAAGAAGGTAAACAGAGTCCTAGCTTACTTGGGCAAACTTCATATTGTGGGAGGGGGAAAGAGATTCAGGTTTTATCAGTTATGGCTGCTGCATTAATGATTGCTTTTGCATTGTGATTCTGCAATGGGTTCAGAAGGTTCTCCTTTTGTGCAGGGATTGGAGGATCCTACTAGGAGCAAATATAAACTCTTTCTAAGTTCTTCTTCAATTAGAACTTCTGTGATTCCCCCAGAACTGCCAATGGAGTTATCAATAGCTGTTAATACCTCTTTAATTGCATTAGCACACAGTGGTATTTTCTGCACAGAACCATTCAGAATACTCTATGCTGGGAAGGTCAGTGAAGGATTTTTGGAATACCTGTGAAATCATTATGTCGTGTCCTGTGAGTAATAAATGTCAAAAGTTCACTACTATGTTTTTTATCATTTCTTACGCAGGTTGACGTACGTTGCTTTGACAAAACAGGGACTCTTACATTAGATGACATCTATGTTGCCTAGGTACGGGTATGGGATACGACAATTTGTAAAAAGTAGGGTACGGGGACATGCTTGTATATATATATATATATATATATATATATATATATATGAGATTAATGGGTATCCTTGTCATAGGAGGGGATTTCCTCCTATGACGCCTCTAAAACCACATGATTGAGCGACATTGTGGATGATCCGCTCCGTTGAACTTGATCTACATATTCTAAAACCCCAACACACCAAGTTTGGGGTGAACCCGTTGTCGTTTGACCCTTCATCCACTCGTATCAATTTTAACGGTTTTGAATGAATAGAACTTTTCACATGGCTCGATGGAGGGTCAAACGACGACGGATTCACCCCAAACTTGGTGTGTTGGGGTATTAGAATATGTAGATCAAGTTCAACGGAGCGGATCATCCACAATGTCGCTCAATCATGTGGTTTTAGAGGCGTCATAGGAGGAAATCCCCTCCTATGACAAGGATACCCATTAATCTCTATATATATATATAAAATAATTCACTTTAGATCAATATTGAATTAAATACCTATTACATTTTCATATTTTTTTGTTATGTAAAGTGGAGATTATAAATAAGAAACTAAATGTAACTATACTCTCATCTCCTTTTATTATAATGAACAGGGAGTATCCCTTGTTTTATTTTCAAAATAAATAAATAAGAAACTAAAGAAAAGTACATGTTGTAGATGTGAATTAAGACGTCGGGATGACAATGATCTCTTGGAGAATTGAAGATAATAATGTTAAAGAATACAAGAAAGAGAAGATGAACATATAGAACAATAGATCAATTTTTATGTTATAATATTATGTAACATTGGCTTGTATAATTAATGACAAATATAAGTTATGTAACTAATTTGAAGATGGTACCAAATTCTAATTTTTATTACTTTCTTCTTGAGCATACAAAAATACAAACCTACCTCGAAAAACAAAAGTTAAAAATTACAAGCATACCTTCACAAGTTAGAACTATACCCCCAAAATATTACAAGCATCCCTCAAAATATTACAAGTATATTGCTTAAAGTTGCAAATATAATTACCTATACAAATGTAAGCTATTTTCATTTTAATTAATAATTTAGAACTAATATAATTACCTATATAAACAATTTAGAACTAATATAGTTTTTATTTACAAACACTACCCGTATAAATAGGTAAGAGTGGGGTCTAGGGCTAGGGTTTTCACTTTTCTCCTTTGCTTCTATCCGCCACCTCCTTCAAATTGGCTCCTCTCTCCTCCTTCAGATCCGACTCTAAGTGGATTCTAGGGCTAGGGTTTTCACTGTTCTCCCTCGAAGCTTGTCGTTCACTCCTCCCTCGAAGTTTGTCGTCCCTCGAAGCTCGTCGTCGGCTCCTCCCTCGAAGCTCGTCGTCGACTCCTCCCTCGAAGCTCGTCATCCCTTGAAGCTCGCCGTCCCTCGAAGATTGTCGCTTACTCCTCCCTCGATGCTCGGGTACTTTTTTTCCCCTCACGCTTTCAATCACCGTGTCCCTGCCGTTTGGGTGCGGATCCGCACCCAAAACGTACCCGACACGGGTACGTGATCAATTTGGCCGTGTCGGGGTATCACAGGATGACATGGTATTAGTAAACACTAATCTTTCATTTGCATTGTTTCATTATGCAATTTTCTTCAGAAAGAATGTATTCCCATATGGGATTTTACCGTTTCCATGCCTAATAAATGATTGGAGTTCTCTATACAAAATCTATCCCTTTTTCGTAAGATTCTTTGTTGGTTCATTTGAATTTTGGAGACTTGCTATTGGACTTATTGCATGTCAGAAGGTGGGTGCACGTACAGCCCACAGGCTGTATGGTTCCAATGACATGTCTTCTTGCAGCTTGTCTTTGTTGGCTGGTTGGAAATGTTGCACCATCTCATAGAGAGTTGTCAACAAGTTGATTTCAAGTCATCTTAATGGGAGTTGCTTAACTTTGGCCCTCTCCATAGCTGATCCAATTTGATGTGAGGAAGCTTTCATGATGACCATGATATTGAGTATTTATGTTTCAGGAGTTTCAAGGAGTAGTTGTATTAGCTTATGATGCAAATTTAGAATCAGATGCTATTAAACTGCCTCTACGCACTGTGGAAGTTCTCGCAGCGTGTCATGCTTTAGTTTTTGTTGAGAACAAATTGGTATGTATATTTTACAGGTCTTGCTCTATCATTATAGCTGGTGATGAAATGGTAAAATCTCATTTATTTGTCATTTTTACTTGTATTCAGGTTGGGGATCCTCTCGAAAAGGCAGCACTTAAAAGGCATAGATTGGATATACACCTCTGACGAGAAGGCCATGCCTAAATAGTAAGTTACTTTATATGCAATAGAAGTTGATATCACATAGTTTAGGATTCTAAGAATTTGGAAACGTGGAGTTGGAAGTTGTTGCATACGTGTTTACGGGGTGCTTATTAGTCCTATAGAAATAAAATATTACAAAGGCCTATCATGCTGCAAAATTAAGTTTTTTATGAACTTCTCATAGATAACATTAAATATTACCTGACTCTTACCTCCCCAGTCTAAAACAATAATCTATCTACGAATCTAAATAGTGACTAATAAACTAAACTAAGAAACAAACAAATTGTCCAATGAGCCTTATCTTCTTGAAACAAACGAGCCTTGCCAGATGAACCTTATCTTCTTACTTTCTAAATAACTAATCCTAACTAATGTAACCTGGCAATGATAAAAAAAGAACCTCTAAAATCTAAAATGAAAATAGACAAAATTTTAATCTCTGCTATTTCTGCTTATAGAAATAGCGAACACAACGACGAAGACCGTAGGAAAAGACGAACATGTTTTGGGTGACTAGCGGTCGACCCACAAGTTGGGAAACTCTCTGGATTTTTGGCGGTCGACCGTGACCGAACCCTGGAGTTGGGTTGGCCTCTGGACTTTTTACGGTCGACCGCGACATGGGTTTGGCGGTCGACCACATAGCGGGTTTGGGCTTGTTTTGTTTTCCGTTCTGATTGGGTTTGTTGTTTGATATAAATAGTGACCACGTTTTTTAGGGTATTCTATTGATTGATTTGGTAGCTTGAAGGTGATTTTGAGCACAGAAAATAGAGATCTTTCTGAGCAATTGTTTGAGGGTTTAACTTTGAGAGATTTGAGAGATTTGTTTGAAAGATTAGTTGAGTGATCTTGTAATCTCTATTTTGTACTCTTTCTCTATAGTGAAAACACATCCCTTCTTGCCCGTGGATGTAGGCAATTTGCCGAACCACGTTAAACTTTTGTGTTTGAGTTGGTGCCGTTATATTTGGATTGTTTTGTCTTTTTCTCTCGGCGTTTGTGTTTGGTTCCCTAAAGCCCAACACTGCTTGCATCAATCTAAGATGGTGTAAGAAGTTATTCTTCTTATGAAGAAGCTACTTGGACATTCTTCAATTGCTTGCCTAGTGCAATTGTGCATTAGGCTCATGGTGGAATGATCAAACGTGTGGAAACTTATAAGAAACTTTAGTTTATAATTGCATGAGGCTTATGGTGGAACATTTCTTATGAAAAAACTACTTGGACATTCTTCAACTGGTTGCCTGGTGCAATCACAAAAGGCTTATGGTGGAACACTGTTATTGATCAAACCTGTGGAAACTTATAAGAAACTTAGTTTACAATCTAATTTTGATTGTTGGTAACTTTTTCTTAATGGAAGGAAAAACACCAAGGGCGTGTTTAGTTTCGGTATTTTATCGGTGAAAGCTTGCCACGGTCAAATATGTGGCAGCTTTCACCCCAAATCGCCTTAAAATTTCACCCCAAATCGCCTCTTTTTGGGGCGATTTGGGGTGAAAGCTGCCACAGATTTGACCCTGTGGCAGGCTTTCACCCACTTTCACCCTCAAAATACAAGAACCAAACGCGCCCCAAGTAAGCCATGAGTCAAGGGGGACATAATAAAATTATTGTAGACTCTTTAGTTTGCAGACAGTTAATTACTGGAACCTATGATGCACGGATACGAATACGAGACACGGATACGACACAGACACGGATACGAGATACGATAAAATCCAAAAAATAGGATATAGGGATACGACAAAGGAATTTTTAAAATTTTTATTATATATAAAAAAATTAATAAAATTCAACTAACAATCTAAAATATGGCTAGACTTTCCTCTCTCATTATATGTAAAGAAGGGATTTGCGAGAAAAAAAAACAAAGTTCACTATGGATGGGACCAAAGTAACATCCAGCCCAAAGTCCAAGTAGGCCCAAATTCGTATTAGCCCAAAAACTAATTACATAACAAAAAGGGCAATCCTTATGAACAACTCTCCACCAATCAAAACAAAGCAGGCATCTGTGTTTCTCCGAGTCTATTCACAACCGTCAGATCTCCAGACCCCTTCTCTCTCTCCACCTATATACCACCCCCGACCCCACCCACCCACCCCCAAATTACCCTCTTCGAAGGCTGTCTTGCTCTTGATTCCTCTCCAGAAAACCTAGGAACCCTAGCTTTTGAGATCCCGATAGTCCGCACGAAGCAGACCGCCAGCAAGTCCACCGGCAGCAAGGCTCAGAGGAAGCGGCTTGCCACCAAGGTATCGCCATCTCCCCCCTCTTACAAAACGCAAAAAGTCTTTTGTTCCCCCTCAAGAATGGATTAAAAAAACCTGAACTTTTTCACGACCCCAGGCCGCAAGGAAATCGGCGCCGACGACGGCCGGGGTGAAGAAACCACACAGGTACAGGCCAACTTTCACTTAACCCAATCACCCTAAAAACGAATCCGTGCCGATCTGCTCTTGAATTGATTTGAAGAGTTGTATTTTTTTTAAATTAGATATTACCTTAAATATAAAAAGAAGGAACACAAGTACTTAACTTAGACCTGGGTCGTTCAGGTGCTGCTGCTGTCTTTACAAAAGATTTCTGCATTTAGGAAATTTCAATTCAGTCACCAGTGTCCAAATGAGTTGGTATGCTTGGATTTTACACGTCCCAGTCCCCAGCTTTTGCTTTACTTGGCATTCTCTGAGATTTGTCAATTATGATTTTGGTTGCTCATGTTGCGTGTATTCTTTGGCTCTCCATCCCATTTTCCCATCGCAAACTTCCCCTAGTATAGATGATGTGAAAACTACTACTCGATACATAGTGTCTGACTATCCGTGGTATGGCAGCTTTTCCAAGGGCATCCATAAACTTTCCAGCTTATTTGGCGAGATTAGTTTTCTCGTCAAAGTAATACTTGCTCGACTTTGTTTCCATGCTTTACTGCTTCTGTTAGTGTCTCCATAGTTGAAGGTGGATTGGAGAAAAGGAATAGTAGAAAGACAAACTTGTAGATGGTTGAAATAAAATAGAGAAATCCCATCTCACTAAAGTAAACATAAGTTAGAGAAAAATGCAAACAATTAAAAAAGTTAAGAGCCTACACACCTAGCATGCACTAAAAAATTTCTCCTTTCCATTTCATACTTGGTGTATCTTAGTATTCTACTTGGGGAGAAGAATATATTTTCTGTTGATGTTATTATATATCTATTTCTTGTTTTTATAACATTTATGAAGTATATATTTCTTTGTCTATGCAGATATATCTTGCAGAATTTGCAAATATAGTGGCGGTGTATCTTAGTATTCTCTCTTGGGGAGAAGAATAGATTTTCTTTTGATGTTTTTATATATCTATTTCTTGCTTTTATAACATTTATGAAGTATATATTTCTTTGTCTATGCAGATGTAGCATGCAGAATTTGCAAATATAGTGGCAGCATGCACATCAATTTTAAGTGTTTTTTGGTGTGTTCTTTGAACATTAGTTGTTCATTCTTCAATGTTCTATAACTGTTTGTAGACCTGTTCTTATTTTATTGCTATAGTTTTTGCCTATAGGTTTGGCGGTCTTGCTGTGCAGATTGTACAAAGACACCACTTTGCCTCACACCTAAAGAGAATGGCTGTTGTCGTTCGTGTTGAAGAAGAATTATTGGCTTTTGTAAAGGTGAATAGTCATATTGATTTTTTTTTTTTCAAATTTGACCGCACTTTCTTTCTTTTCTTCTTTCTTTGCATCCTAAATCTTGTGCTACAGTTAGCCTTTAGTAAAGTTCTTCAAAAACACTGCTGAAAACCTGAGCCATTACAAGATACTTTATAGCATGTTTTCCTGATAAGCTCAATAGTGGTCTTCGTGATGCTGATCAAATTCACTATAATATGCTATCTGTGATTTCTGAATTCTTTAGTCATTGCTTATTGCTGCAATTTCTTTATTTATGCAGGGTGCACCGGAAACTATTTAAGGGAGGCTAGTTGATTTACCATCAACGTATGTGGAAATATACAAGAAATACACACGACAAGGTTCTCGGGTTTTGGCTCTTGCATACAAGAAACTTCCGAAAATGTTTTGTAAGTTGTCTTTGATGTTAACATATTCCTCGTCATTCGCTTGTACCTACTTAATAGCTTTCATGAAGACTTATTTTTTTAATCAGTAATTTTATACCATTGATTTGCGTTCTAGTGGCTCTTTTTCATAAATGAAGGGGTTGCCTTTTCAAGTCAAATTTAGATAATAATTCTCATAATCATGTCTTGCATGCTACACGTCCTATGATATCTTTTCCTGTGTTCACTTCTCCATAATGAGAAAATGTTAGGTTGTCTAACTAGTTGTCATATCTTCTGCAATTAATAAGTGATATTTTTATTTATGAAAGTGGGAAAAGGCGGCAAAGGAAAATGTACATCGTACAAAGACATACAGGCACTAAATTGAATTTGAATGAGAGCTTCCCCCCTCTAAGCATAAGAATATTAACTTACCTCTTGCTAAAAATCTTTTGTGATAGATATTAGTCCCTTGATTGTTTCAAAATATGAAATTACTCTCTCAAATCATTGAAATTCTTTTTGTCTTAAATTCTTAATTTTTTTAAAGAAATTGATCCTTCGTATTACTAAAATTTATATTCTAAATTATTTTAAGTTTAGTCCATTCAATCATGGGTAGAATCAAGGGTAGAAGCAGCAACTATGTGGACTATTTTGAAAAGTAATTATGAGAACTAGAGGACCTAATAGCAATTTCAATGAGTTGGGGAATTCATTTGAAAATAACTTTTGAAATTGGGGACGTAATAGCAGTTTCAATTATTTGAGGGACTAATTCAAAGTATGAAACATTTGAGGGACTAGCATGATAAATTCATTAAAAAAATGTATTCCACCAATAAACCCAAAGTTTCATCCACGTTTGTATACTTATAAATCCAAAAAATTATTTAGTAGCTATATTTTTTTTATAACTTGCAATATTTCTTATCAAGCTCAAGAAGAGACTTTTTCGAAGTAACTGGGCAGATAAAAGAAGGCAAGCAAATGGGCATGTGGAAGGAAAACCTAGCAAGTAGTGAAGTAGATTTATGTAGAGAGTTGACTGAACATGCATATGAAGACTTGGATAGAGATGAAGAGCAGCATCAACCACTTGAAGATATCTTACCTGAGAATGTGGAGATTAATTTTGTACTCATCCCAGAAGTGGAATCTGAATATGAGGGTAGTGATACATTAAGAAGCTTATATAGTGGATAGTGATGAAGAACATGAATGTGAAGATAGATTCCCGAATGCGTCTCAGTTTAACATCAATGAGAAACCTATGCTTGAGACTGCCGTGAAATTTACAGATCATAAAGCATTCAGAAGAGCACTACAACAATATGCCATTTTGAGCAGACTTCAATGTAAGTATATTAAGAATGAGAAAAGGAAGATCTCAGCCCATTGCATATATAGGAAGAAAGAGAATGGAAATTGGATAGGTTGTGAATGGAAGATAAATGGATCTTGGAATAGAGAGCAAACATTTTTTTTAAATCCAGAGCTTCAATGATAATTGTCGTTGCACTAAGGGGCTGTTTGGTAGGCTGCAACTGGAGTGGTTGCGACTCCAGTTGCATGCAACTAGGTCCAATTTGACCAGTTGCATGTGTTTGTTTTGCTGCAACTCACAGTTGCAGTTGCAACCGCAGTTGCAAAACAACCCTTAGTTGCAACATATGACTTACGTCAAAAATGGCCGCAAGTCATAGTCGTTTTGCTGCAACTCACAGTTGCAGTTGCAACCGCAGTTGCAAAACAACCCTTAGTTGCAACATATGACTTACGTCAAAAATGGCCGCAAGTCATAGTCGCAACTTAGTTGCAACTGACCTAAATTTATTAAAATCAAAATCATTACTTAATATTTCAAAAATAAATTCATTAAAGGTTTAAAATAATCTTTTATATAATTCTTATTATAATAGTTTCTTCAAAAACGTTTTTTAAAATAATATATTTTTAAAATAATATATTTTTAAAATTTTTTTAAAATAATATATTTTTTAAAAATAATATATTTTATAAAAATAATATATTTATTAAAATAATATATTTTTTGAAAAATATATTTTTTCTAAAATAATATATTTTTTGAAAAATATAATTTTCCAAGAATACTATTATTTTTCTAAAATAATATATTTTTTGAATAATATATATTTAAAATAATATAATTTTCTAAAATAATATATTTTTAAAATGATATATCTTTTTTAAAATAATATATTTTTAAAATAATATATAATTTTCTAAAATAATATAATATTTAAAATAATATATATTTTAAAATTATATATATATTTTTAATAATATATATTCAAAATAATATATTTTTTGAATAATATATATTTTGAATATTATATATTTAAAATAATATATTTTTTGAATAATATATTTTTTGAATAATATTTTTTAAAATATATATGTAAAATAATATAAATTTTTGAATAATATATTTAAAATAATATAATTTTCTAAAAATAATATATTTTTTGTACAATATATTTTTAAAATAATATGTTTTTTGAATAATGTATTTTTAAAATAATATAATTTTCTAAAAATAATATATATTTTAAATGATATATTATATTATTTTTAAAAATATTATATTAACTTTTACAAAATATATTATTTTTTAAAAATATATTATTTTTAAAGATATATTATTTTTTAAAAATATATTACTTTTTTAAAAACTATTATTTTTTAAAAATATTTTATGAGTTGCATATGTTAAGTTATAAGCATAATCAAACAGCTGCAACTATAAGTTGCAAAATTTGAATTTTAAACCAAACAATTGTAACTGTAGTTGCGTGTAAGAAGAGTTGCAACGTCTCAGTTGCATACAAGTGACACTTGCATTGCAACTCCAGTTGCAAACAACCAAACGCCACCTAAAGTTAAGAATGAGAAAAGGAAGATCTCAGCCCATTGCATATATAGGAAGAAAGAGAATGGAAATTGGATAGGTTGTGAATGGAAAATAAATGGATCTTGGAATAGAGAGCAAACATTTTTTTTAAATCCAGAGCTTCAATGATAATTGTCGTTGCACTAAAGTGACAAAAAATAGAATTGCTAACTCATCTTGGTATGCAGAAAGATACATGGAACAGATAATGGATGATCCGTATTGAAAAGTGAATTTGATGTCTGAAACTGTTGTTAGAGGCTTGGAGTTCGATGTTGCCAAGCAACAAATGTATAGAACAGGAAGAAAGGCACTAAAGATGGCTTGGAGCAATTTGTCAAGCTCTGGGATTACACTCATATTCTTTTGGAGAAGAATCCTGGATCTATAATTGAAATGAAGGTTGAGTTAGAAGGAAACAATAAGCATCCTACATTTCAAAGATTATTCATTTCTTTTGCTGGTTGTATCAAGAGATTTTTGGAGGGTTACAAACCATTTATTGGTTTAGATGGATGCCACTTGAGAAGCAATCTCAGTCTCATTTTATTCAGTCTGATTGGAACAGATCCAAATAACCAAATGTTCCCTATAGCAATAGCTTTAGTTGATGGTGAAACAAGTGAGACATGTTGTTGGTTCATGGACTTGTTATTAATAGCACTTGGTGGAATAGAAGACAAATATGTTACATGGATATTTGATACACAAAAGATAGATTAATTTTTTGTTTAAATTTTAAATCATTATTTCATACATTTAAGTAATATGTGTGTATGTGAGAGATAACTTATAGATAACTCATATTTCTAGTACTGAATGTTTATAATATTTATAATATATTATGTTTTAGCTATATCAAAAATTTCATAAATTAAACTGATTTTCAATTCTAGTATACATACACTGCTGGATTTTCATCTTTTAGCGACGGACATTTCCGTCGCTAAATGTGTAAATTCCGTCGCTAACGAAAAAAATGAAATTTTCGCTAAAAGTTCGACGCTACATTCAGGGTCCCTAAAAGGGTATTAGTGACGGAATTTCCGTCGCTAATTTTCAGCGACGGGGTATTAGCGACGACAAATTTGTCGGCGTTTAAAAAATTAAAAAAAGTATTATCGACGGAATTTCCGTCGCTAAAAGTTGTATTTATTATGTTAATTTTTTCCCCGTGCACGTTTTCCGTCGCTAAAAGTTGTATTTAGCGACGGAAAATCCGTTGCTAAAAACTTATTTAGCAACAGAAAATCCGTCGCTAAAAATAACAATTTTTTAAAAAAATATTTTGAAAATTGGAAAAACCATGTACAATATCGATGATAATTTTAAAAAACCTGTTCAATCAGCAGTATGATAATTTTAAAAGAAGTCCCGGTCTGCAAATATAAATCAAACGTTAACAAGGATGTGTAACCGTTAATAAGAGTGTAAATATAAATATAATTCCCCCAACACCACAATACAATACACCACAACACCACAGCACAATACAACACAACACCACACCACAACACCACAACACAACAACACACAACACTACACAACACAATACAACACAACACAACACCACATCACACCACAACACAACACAACAACAATCCCCACTAACCAACCAATCACACTCCATGCACCCCTTCCCCCTCCATCACCATTATCACCACCATCAACACCAATCCTTCTCCCCTTCCCCTATCACGACCAAACCCCCCACAAACCAATCACATAACGACCACCACAACACAACACCACAACCAACCAACCAACCCATCAACCAATACCACCAACACTACGCACGCATACACCATCAACACCATCACATAAAAACATTATAAATATATATTTTGGGCTTTGTGTTAGGGTTAGAGTTAGGGTTTGTGTGTAGCAGTTTGTATCAGTGTGTATCAGTGTGTGTATCAGTGTGTATGATATCATTTAGTCATGAAGAAAATTCATAACTAAGTAAGAATATATATTTAATTAAAAAAAAGCAAAGTATATATTTACCTGATCCGACATAAACCGTCTTCTATATGCCTCCTGAGCCTCCTGAGGCAAAGTCGACATGAATTGTGTGAACTCCAATTCTCTCTGCTCCCGGCGCCTCCGTTCTTTCTCTGCAATCCGCTGATATGTTGTTTGCTACGACTGCCAATCTTCAATCGCTTTTAATCGCTGCTCCATCGAGTCTTGATATGAACTGCTTCCTATTCCTGGTGGTGCTGTAGACTCATATGTACTACTAGACTCGTGCGGCCTCTGCTTGGATCCTCTCCACCGGTATCTGTTCTTCCTACTGGGTCCATTGACCGTCTCGATGATGGAGTCCTCTCTACTTAGCCGGGCAGGAGTGTTAGAATAGACCTGAGACTGAGTCATTTGCTCCTGTACCTTGGCATGTAATTTCTCCTGCGATATATCAAAACAACCCGGGCAAGTCGACTTACTAATGATGCATTAATATGAAATTGAATATATAAATAAACTGCTACTTACAGTCAGATCCTTATTCTTTGCTTTCTTCTCTTCATCGGCGTAATTCGGGCTCTAGGAAGTCAGAATACGATCTGCAAAATGTTCGAGATCTCTCCTTCCCAATTTTATTCAAATATATCATTAACTCATAACACATAAATTATACTCAACTTAAAAGCTAATATATTATATACCTCAAGCTCCAATTGATGATAATGCTCGCTGAAGGACCTGGAGCCCCCGTGATACTCGTAACTGCGGAGCGCGCTGCGGTTCATCCTTGCTATTTCAGCTTGAGCCTGTAAAACAATGTCAAATCAAAACAATATAGAAATTCAAACAATAAATTAAAAATATATACTTCAATAATACCTGAATTTCAGCCGTGTCCCAGTAATCGCAAAGTGCAAAAAATTCTACTCCATCCACACGCTCGTCAAGATGCCAGAATCGCTCCCAATCTTCTGTTATTTGAACAAAATATTTTTTTCACCTCAAACCGTCATCTCTTGAACAATAAATTGATTTGCGTGAAGCAGTAAGCTAGTGAGTCCAGGCACAAATATTATCGTCAAGAAAGAAAAATCGGTTCAGCATATAAAGAAAAAATAGATACAAATCAGTGTATTAAACATAATAATAAACTAATAACTAATAATGATGAAAATTAAAATAAACGACTCACACATATATATCTCCAACAAGTCACCAGCGCATCAATCCGCTGCGAATTCCACGTCAAAAAAATATTGAAGAAATCATGTCTCCTGGCTAATGCGGCAAGAAAATTATTGAAAGCATTGGCAAAGGCACCGACAGGCACTCCGTTTTCCCATTGGATCACGGCCCTCAGATGAATATCAGGGATGAGGTTCTGTTCCGTGGTGCATTGTGACCGCGCCTAGGAGGTCGCCCGGTACCTGCGAAACAATGAATCGGATGAAACAATGAATCAATCCATATTTGCTATTAAAATTTAAAAATAATAACCGATAAACTATAAAAATCTATTCATACCTTTTAGTTCGAGGCATCTACGCCTTGCTTGTTCGTACCTATGCTGCGCGATAAGGCTCAAATCTTCTCTCCTCCAATACATCTGCATGCGGTAGCGGCGGTATCTCCGCATGCTGTGTAGGATCAACCCGTGTCTCCACGTCATGTGGAGCATCTCCGCGTGATGTGTCATGTGGCTGCGAGTCATGTGTAGCATCTCGTCCTGTGTAGTAAATGTTAAAAAAATGTTAGGCTCGCGTTAATAGTTTATAGAAATGTAATAATATAACAAATAAATAAAAATACCAGACTTAGAGGCATGTGCGTCGCCTTCAGAATGTCTACCAAAAAGTCTCTCAAGCGCTTTCTTACGTAATCCTTTTGTCATCTATACTTTAAAAACATAATGAATATCCAACAAAAGCATATAATGTAAATAATTAATAAAATAGCACATGACAACAAAATCGCGTGTACATGATGTCCAGTCAAACAGATAATATAAAGGTAATAATATAATACATGACACACCGTGATACATGATAACCAGTCAAACAGATAATAGAAAGGCAATAATATAATACAATGAATGTTTTTTTAATTCATAACCTAATATTACATTATTATGATGATGTTGAGGCTTTATTCTGTGATCGTGTGCGGATAGCCTGCGACCGTGTGCGTGCCGACGAAAGGACTGTTCTTATAGTTTTATCGACTCCGTTGCGGACAGGTTTTTTACCTTTACGCCTTGGCTCACATATAATCGCAGGTACATCAGGGCGCGCTAGTACAATTTCATCGTCCAGATTATTATTTTGTGTTAATGAAAACTATTTCGTCTGCCAAGATAACCTCCTCATCGTGAACTTCGTCAAACACGGCTTCATGAATGTAGGCTTTAGGCAGATTCTTAAGGATAACGCATCTTCGTCAGACACGGCCAAGATAACCCTAACCCTCAACCTCACCCTCACCTAACCCTAACCCTAACCCTCAACCTCACCCCCACCCCCATCCTCACCCTCACCTAACCCTAACCCTCAACCTCCCTCAACCTCACCTAACCCTAACCCTAAACCTCATTCTCACCCTCACCCCCTACCCTCATCCTCACCTAACCCTAACCCTAACCCTCGCCTAACCCTTATCCTAACCCAAACCCTCACCTAACCCTAACCCTCACCCTCACCTAACCCTAATCCTCAACCTCACCATGACCCCCACCCTCACCCTCACCTAACCCTCACCCTCACCCTCAACCTCACCATGACCCCTACCCTCACCCTCAACCTCACCATGACCCCCACCCTCACCCTCACCCTCACCCTCACCTAACCTTCACCCTCCTCTAACCCTAACCATAACCTTAACCCTCAAACTCACCCTCACCCTAAC
>BQKN01064319.1:90057-125335 GCA_022839385.1 Asparagus kiusianus
GAGAGAGAGAGAGAGAGTGTGTGTATATACATACATACATATATTATACATATATAAGAGAGAGTATACTTATACATATATACTTATATAAGAGAGAATATACTTATATATACCTATACATAGAGAGTATACACATACATATACAAGAGAGAGTATACTTATACAGTTATACATATATATTAATATACACTTATATAAGAGAAAGTATACTTATATATACTTATACATATATTATATATATATAAGAGAGAGTATACTTCTATATACTTATACATATATTATATATATATAAGAGAGAGTATACTTCTATATATATTGAGAGAGAGAGAGAATATATATATATATATTATACATATATAAGAGACTAGAGAGAGCATAGTTATATATAATTATATATTAATACATATATATATACTTATACATATATAAAAATATATTATATATATATATATTATATATATAAATATTATAGAGATATATATACATATATGACACATAAAAATTTAAAAATAAAAAAAAAATTTACTATTCCGGGCCCGGGCCGGGCCCGGACCGGGCGCCAAAGACCGGACCCGGACCCGGTTTTGGCCCGGGTTTCCGGGCCCGGGCCGGGCCCGGGTCCGGGCCGGGCCCGTCCGGGCCGGACACCGGGCCGGACACCGGGCCCGGGCTTTTTGGACACCCCTAACCATATCCAAGACTGTTCATAACATTCCTAGTTACCAAAAAAATTTCATCTTCATCAATGTTGTTCATTAAGTGAATTTTTCCATTAATATGTCTCGTAGGAGGGCATTGGTCAAAATAACCGCCATGATGAATCTCAAAAGTAAACAAATTTGTGAATGACGCCATAGAAACCTACCTATGTATAAAACAATGAGAAGCTATCAGTTATGATTGTCATTATAGTTTGTAAATGTAAATAATTATATCTCAATTAAATAGAGTTCATTATATAAACTTTTAGATCCTGTACCAAAAAAACTTAGAAATTAAACCTTGCCGCAAAAAAGTCAAATATTTGTTTGATTTTTCATAATATACTTTGTATTTTCATAAGCTTCTGGAGATTAAGGATCTAATTTATTATGAAAAGTCAGGTCAAGATTTTTTTCTCTATAAATTAAAAAAAACTATGAAAAACTTACTGCAAAATAATCAAACGCACTGGTCAACAAAAGCCTTGGCATCTTTCATAAACATAAGACTCTGTTAATTAAGTGGATATATTCATAGAAGTCATTGCTGCGCACAAGAGTCTCCGATCAAATTTTTTGGGTGAGAGATTAGAAGAGGAAGAGGCGTTAAGGATAAAATGAATAAAATAAAATTAGGGTTAGTTATTGTGATGTAATTAATTTAGGGGCAAACTAGTCATTAAATTTTAGTGATTAACGTCAATACCCATTGTACACCTTGCTGGTGTTGTTGTGATCTTCCTATAATTTGCTAAATCTGAATATCTTACGATTTTCGGATAAATGGCGGAATTCCTAATAAAAGTACGTATCATTTGTCTTCAGATAATGGGCCTTGATATATTAAAATTTTCACAGAGTTACATAATTAAAATCTTGGAATAATGATAATTTCATTAGAGAGTTGATTGGGAAAAATATCCTAGTTATCTAGAATATGTTCTATGACCCTTTTCCAATAGGGCAGATTTCACTAAACCCCTTAAGTTTGGGCGTTTCTCAGATACTGCCCTTAACTTTTAAAATGTCACAAAACCCTTAAGTTGTGGGTTCTCAGCAAGCGCTCTTCAACTTTGAACATTTTACAAAACACTTGTTAAATGCATGAACCACTATTTTCACCGTCGAACATATCCCCCTCCTTAATTTTACTCACCCATATGTAAATTGCGGTTAGCGCCAGTAGTTTTTTTTTAATCTAATATTGAAAGTTGAATGATATTTCCTGAGAACCCCAAAACTTGAGGGATTTTGTGACTTTTTGAAAGTTAAGGTGGTTATCTGAGAAACGTCTAAACTTAGGGGTGTTTTCTGAAAGTCACCCTTTCTTTATGAATATTTTCCAAGTGTACGTAGTTTGCTTAACGAGTTTGTATACTAATAAATACTTAATCAATATGCTGGGCCCTATGGCAGCCATTGCTGGAAGTTTTTCTCTTCTAACTCACTCGACGTCTGAGAGGAATCATGAAAGGATTAGCATTCATGCTTTCTCCCTTTTCTTTTACTTAGTTCTTTTGTTTAAATTGAGGAAAAAAAAACTTTCTTTGATGTTAGTTGCACCAACAATTTCTTTCACTGGATTTTCTCTAAGTTATTTGAGTTACACCTATACAGATATTGTGACAAAAGCTGCATGGAGGGCTTGGAACAATATCATTTCTATCGTGTGTTCATCTTTGTTTTCCCAAGTTGGTTCATCCTCATGTTATCTTTCCATATACGGATGTTATGGAGCATATTGGTTGAAATTGAAGTGTCAGTTTGCACTCATAAGCATCCTATGCATTTGCATTTATCATACTTTTGTGCTTATGCTTGCTTCGTGTCAAAAAGTAATCAAAGTAGCTTAAAGAATTACAACTCCAATAGGAAAATATAGGATAAAGAAAGATATTGATAGCCTTTTTCAATGTCACATTGTGTAGAGTGGGTTTTTCAACATTTTGAAGATCGATACTATAAACTTCACGCAGTTGAGCATGATTGTTTCACTAGGTAATAGATTGCTCTTTCATTTTTATCAGGTTTTCTTTAATAGCAGTATTAGTAACCATCAATGTTGCATTCGTGTCAGGAAAAGTTGGTTGAGATACATGTTTAGTTTATTGTAACCCATGTTTTGTACATGCTATTTCTGAAGTTCTGCAATGTTAGAGTAGTTGGCCAAACAACATATATCATTGTTTCTCCTTATTATTAAGTTTCATGGTTATTTTATAATTTTTCTTATGCTTAATTTCGATGTACTACACTACTAGTATAATTGTAATCTCTGATCTTTGTTATAGATATGGTATCACAGAACATGGTAACATGCAACAAAGTTTGATGCAAGGAAGATCATGACAGTGTGTTTAACGATCATGACAGTGTGTTTGACAGTAAGATAAAATATCGTAATTATCTGGTGACAATAAGTCTTAAACCAATTGTCCAATTATATAATTAACCATGCTCTGATTGGAGCAACTTCACGATGTGTACCACCCTGGACATGACTTATTTTTGTTTTCTTTTGTATTAGCATTTTTTAAAATTTACTAAGACAAACTAAGAAGCATTGTCACCAGTAATAGGCAGGGCATAGCAGAAAATCCAAAATGGGACTGCAATAACATGACAAAACTTTCATGTGTCACTCATATAGGATGCGTACAACTTGGTTTCAGCATCTGTAAAATGTTTGAAATACAGTCAGTTGGAGTATTTGAAATAAGTCATTTTTCCTAAGATGTTGCAGATATGCTAAGTGTTTGAAGTCAACTGTCACTTGTATCATGTATGAATGGATGGATGAATTTTATAAACTTTTCAAGGAACGGACTTTCATATAAGATTATACATCATTTTTCCTTCTCATGACCTGATGAATACAGTTATTTTTCGTTCTTATTACCTGATAAATACAGTCAGTTGCAAAATATCATTTTAACCTATCTCCTCTGTAATTGAATTCTAGGTGCTACTCTCAAGGATTTCACTTCTTTTTCAGAGGAATCTGATTCTGTGGCTTATTATTTAAGCTTTCATATCGTTCTTTCTATACAAGGTATCAAAATGAGATCACAAGCCTCATTAGTTTCTATTGTAACTCAATCTATAATCTGTTGTTTTAAAAGAAGTTGATTGCCATGAATATTAAATATTTACCTGAGAGAAGATGCTCAGTACCAATTTTACTTTTAGGCATTTGAAAATGTTGCAATGAAAACAATACTGACATCAGGTTTTTAATACCCTAATACTTCACGCGCTAAGTAGCCTATGCATCAAAGTTGTTGAGAGTTCACTCGTATTTCTGAAAACTTGGATGCTGGTTTATAAGTATTCATCTCTTGCACCAAACAGCTGCATTAGAATCTAGTTCATCCAAGGAAGTAGTTTAAGTGTGATAGACTAACAACTATTAACATTAAAAGCGCAGTCTGCTTATGATCCAAAATTGAGGACTCAAATTGTTGGATGGTTCGAAGTGGTTACTGAATCATTCATGGAGAAAGAAGGATAGCTTTGGCCATCATTCTTTCCAGGGTAAGAATTGACGACTCAAATTGTTGGATGATACGGAGTAGTTACTGAATCATTTTTGGAGGAAGAACGATGGCTTTGGTCATCATCCTTTCCAATGTAAATTTCATAAATCCCTAAGAAGTGATCAAAACTTCAAGTTTGTCATATGGTAGAAAACTTATAGAGAACTTATAATCTGATGGTTTTGTCCAGAATCCAATAAGCACCTGAGTCCTTGGTTCGTTGAAATTCTGAATTTAAATGAAGATGATGCTTTTGACAAGCATTTACTCACCTCAGGAACTATTCAATAATAGCAAACATCAGTTCATATAATTAATGCAAGAATTGTGGGTTTGATTTGCTATTAGAAGCAATTGTTTCCTTTTAAATGTGAATTCTATAAACTTCAACAGTTCAAGCCAACCAGATATTACTCTTAGAAACCAGTATGTCTTCGTGATTCCCTACATTATGATGCACAACTCTTAAGCATTTACAAGTCTTAATAGTAGTTAACCTGATTATTTGCGTGCACTAACTTGTCAGGTTTTTTTTTAGCTGAGAAGAGAAATGTTATTCAGATGCATGAACTGTGCATCGGAAGCTGCTCCTATTTTAATCTCTATTCTGCTTTTTCCTTGCCAAGCATTATTCCATACTGTAAGCCCTAGCAAAGCTTAACTTCTTTTTTTTCTTTTTAGCTACAGGTGGATTCAAGTCCATCAGAGCCTAAATTTAGCAGCGGCTGGGAGAATTTGAAACTGAAATTTTCTATCAAGCACAATGATACATGAAAGAGTAGGAGCTAAAACAGTACTCATACTGTTAAATGTGATTATTGACTTGTTTGATGATTCTATCACGCAGTTTGGTGATCATAAGGACCCTGGAGTATTGGGACTCTACTTTTCTTCAACATACTTTTGGGGGAGGATGTTGATCAAACTTATTGTTACAACACTATTGCAAAGGCACCAAATGTTGTGCCTCGAGAAACCAAAACAATCGCCTAGAAAGATAAAGAACCAACCAAAATCAACAGCACAAACAATCAAACACCAGTTTTACGTGGTTCGGCAAGATGCCTACGTCCACGGGGCAAGGAGGGGGGAGTTTTCACTATTAGAAATCAAGAGGAACAAACTAGGGTTACAAATCTCTCATAAACCCTCAACAATCAACTCTCAATCTCTCCAATTGCTCCTAGAATAGAAGCCCAAATAAAACTCTCTCAATCTGCTCAAATTCGTCCTTGCTCTTAACCCTAAAAAACACCCAAAGGGTCTTTATAGGAACCCAAAACGAAACGGGTCAGAAAACCAAACCCAACTCAAAACCGCAGCGTCGGTCGACCGGTACGGTCGACCGCGATCCATCTTCGGTCGACCGGACTGGTCGACCGCCCTCCATCCAGCGGCACTCTTCAAAGTCCAGAGAGTACGTCGGTCGACCGGGTCGGTCGACCGCACCATCTTCGGTCGACCGGGTCGGTCGACCGGCCCTGATCCAAACGCACAGTAGCTTCTGTGCACGAATGCGGTCGACCGGGCCGGTCGACCGCCCAACCTGAAAACCTGAAACTGAGCCTGAACTTCTTCAAATCTCCACCTCGGCGAAGATTCCCAAATCTGAGCCGACACCGAACAAACCAATGCCTCAACTGCTGTATCCAGTACGCCATGGCAACGAACTCATGACAACGGACTCCAATCACAACACGTCGAGACCCAAACGGGAGTGCGAACACTCAACCCCAAAACAACTGTGTCTACTCACCAAATCGAACTGAGTCAACACCAACCAAACGGGAGTGCGAACACTCACCCAAACCAATAGTGTCTACTCACCAAATCGGCTGCATCAAAACTGACTGCCTACGTATCCTCTCCGAGGAATCAAGCCTTCACGTAGTTCACCCAATAGCCTCCAAAAACCCTCAATCCAACCTGCGGCTGATAGCATCAACAACGGCCCCAAACTGAAGCGAACCAAACACCTCCACCTGAGGTGAAACAATGGCCGTATCCAAAACATATCCACCAGCTGCATCCAAAGCAACCACCTCATCATCTGCAACCATAAATAAATGACTCCTACGCTGTGTCACCTCAGCTGGAATCCCATCCAATACAGAATGACCTGGAGTATGTAGGGAAATCCCCACCCGATGTGGAGTAGCATCAGCCTCCACCCGCTGCGATATCCCTCTGATCTGATCAATACTCTCCACCTGCCGAGAGTCCAAAGTGACAAACCTGCCCAGACTAAACTCAGAAGCTCCCAACTGATAGCCGAATGAACTCCTGAATCCCAAATGCGCAATCGGATCCAATCTCACATCAACGATGTGACCAAGTGCTGGGTAGCCAAATATCCGACGCCAACCAAAAACTGAAGCAGCTCCACCAGTTCTAACAACTGTACACGCAGCAGTCAGCAACCTCATAAGATAGCCCAATCGTGTCGAAGCTTGAAAACCAGATCCACTGCTCGACAACCAACGCCGATCCTCCTCCAGAAAAGAACGGCCCATTAAATCCGCCATCTCATCACGTCGCCCCGTTGTTTCCTCTCCTAAGAAGTGTCTCCAACTGCCATGAGCTCGGCACCAATGCAAGAAAGGACTCCTACTAGAATAAGTATGACTGGTAACCTTTCTGCCCATACACCTCCTCCAACTGTTACGGACTACTAGGGCTTTATACCAGCAGGACTTGGTTGCAACCCAAATATGCCTAGTACAATCCCTAACATAGGAAACAAGATAACGATTACCTCCCGATGATGCCTCCTCGGAAAGCCCCCAAATGCCTGACTGAACACCTCCAATAAGACCCCTCGATTGGTGGATAGAAGTGCTGAACTCCACCTCGGTCTCCTCGCTCATCCCAACGTGCTCGCAGGACTTCAATCTGCAGGTCATAGCACTCCTCAACAATCTGTGCACGGCATAACCAACAATATACCCCATCACCAAACAACGCCACAGTCTAGCCATAGAAGTTGTCAGCTCTCTATCAAACACCGTGCTCCCAAGCAAATAGTATAAGTTACTCCTCCTGACGCCCTTCATAACAATCATGGACCCTGATGTGACCTTCAAGCGAGAATCCGCCAAAGTCACCCTATAGCCTGATGCCTCCAATACCCCAAGTGAAATGATGTTCTTCCTCAGTTGAGGAACGAACCTCACATCAACCAACTCCCGAATCATCCCGTCACTCATCCGAATCTGAACGGTACCAATACCACCAATAGGGCATCTGTAATCATTACCCATAAGAACAGCATCCCCTTTTTCCAACTCCTGAAAGCTGGAGAACCACTCCCTTCTAGGGCATATGTGGTAAGTAGCACCCGAATCCAACATCCACTCGGTGGAGTCGGCAACATCGACTGACGGAAGAGCAGGGCACGAATAGCCCGAAGAATCTGAATCTGAAACATCGCCACTAGCCTTGGCAACGTTCACCTCTGAAGCTCGGATAGCTTTCCCTTTATTCTTCACAGCTTGTAATTTTGGGCATTCGGCTTTCCAATGTCCATCCTCTCTACAAAAGGCACACTGATTCCTACCAACTGCAGGATGCCCCCCTCTAGACTGCGACCTTCTTCCACGGTTTGGACTTCTAGCTCTTGCAACCAATGCCCCCGCAACCGGCTCAACGGAAGTCTCCTTGTCCTTCTTTCGAAGTTGATAGTTCACAAGGGCTGCGGTGACCTCACTATATGAAAGAGATGCCTTTCCATTAATAAGAGTGAGAACGGAGGTCTCATATTCCTCGTCGGGCAAGGAACTCAACAACAGCAACGCTTTGTCCTCATCTTCAATCTTGACATCTACATTCGCCAAATCTGCAAGTAGCTTCGTGTAGTGGTTCATGTGATCACTAATGGATGTCCCCTTCTTCAATTGGAAGCGATAAAGCCTCCTCTTCAAATGCAAACGATTTTCGACGCTCTTCGTCAAATATTTGCCCTCTAGAATATCCCAAATCTTCTTTGCCGAAGTTTCATTCATCACATCATATTTAAGATCTTAGGTAAGGCAAGACCTAATCACACCACACGCCGTTCTATTCATTTTATTCCAAACCTTTTCATCAACGTCGGCCGGTTTCCCGTCCAACTCTAATGTATCTTCTAAATTTTGCGCATTTAGCGCATCCATGACTTCACATCGCCAAAGTCCAAAATTATTTGTGCCGTTAAACTTTTCCACATCTATTTTCATAGAATGTATATTCAAACTTTGGACGGCCTTCACACCAGAAGAACCCTCCCCACTTTTATCTTTTTCAGCCATATATCTCAAAGCACCACCAAACCAATGCGGAAACAAACGAGAAATAGATCCAAAACTGAAAAAAGACGAGATTTTTACCAAAAAGATCCCACATTTATCACCAACTGAAGCCCTAGATGAACTTCCAAAGAGATCTACTCCTCCAAAATAGCCCAAGCGTAGCCCGAGCTCTGATACCAATTGTTGTGCCTCGAGAAACCAAAACAATCGCCTAGAAAGATAAAGAACCAACCAAAATCAACAGCACAAACAATCAAACACCAGTTTTACGTGGTTCGGCAAGATGCCTACGTCCACGGGGCAAGGAGGGGGGAGTTTTCACTATTAGAAATCAAGAGGAACAAACTAGGGTTACAAATCTCTCATAAACCCTCAACAATCAACTCTCAATCTCTCCAATTGCTCCTAAAATAGAAGCCCAAATAAAACTCTCTCAATCTGCTCAAATTCGTCTTTGCTCTTAACCCTAAAAAACACCCAAAGGGTATTTATAGGAACCCAAAACGAAACGGGTCAGAAAACCAAACCCAACTCAAAACCGCAGCGTCGGTCGACCGGTACGGTCGACCGCGATCCATCTTCGGTCGACCGGACCGGTCGACCGCCCTCCATCCAGCGGCACTCTTCAAAGTCCAGAGAGTACGTCGGTCGACCGGGTCGGTCGACCGCCACCATCTTCGGTCGACCGGGTCGGTCGACCGGCCCTGATCCAAACGCACAGTGGCTTCTGTGCACGAATGCGGTCGACCGGGCCGGTTGACCGCCCAACCTGAAAACCTGAAACTGAGCCTGAACTTCTTCACCAAATGCATTCAGCTCAGCTACATTTATATTTTTTTAATGTGAAATCATGCAGCAGAATTAGTTTGAATGTGAAATATTGCAAATAACAATTCATTAAATTAGGAGAAGATTAGTATAAAATGTAAAAATACCTATTTGCTATTGTCAGTCTCTGGTTCTACTTCTATATTATTAAGCTTTCTAATGCCGAAGTG
Source organism: Asparagus kiusianus (assembly GCA_022839385.1). Classification (NCBI taxonomy): domain Eukaryota; kingdom Viridiplantae; phylum Streptophyta; class Magnoliopsida; order Asparagales; family Asparagaceae; genus Asparagus; species Asparagus kiusianus. The sequence continues at coordinate 99,579 of BQKN01064319.1, forward strand.
GTTACGATTACAATTGTTTTCTAAAATATAAAAGTAAGAGGACCTCAATTTATATGTTATTGAGGGTAAGATGATCATAAATGAAAAATTAACTCCCGATATTAAAACGTGACTTAGCTTGTAATTGTGGTGTGGCATAGGGACTAGCTTGAGATTAAAAAATGTAGTATTGAGACTAGGGATGGCAAAATGGACCCAAAATCAATTGCCCACCCATACCCACCCTCCAAATGAACCATCCAAACCCACTCATTTAGTTAAATGTGTCATAAATGAGTGGCTATAGTTTCTATTAAAGATAAATAGGTCATTAATGGGCGGGTTATTACCCACCCATTTGCCCGTTTAGACGAATATTGTTTTAAAAACACCCTCAACGCTTCAACAATTACAAAACTTATTTTTAAAAGTTAAAAATTATAGAAAAAACATTTAAAATGACTAACAACCCCTTAAAATTTTGAGATTTGTAAAAAACACCCTCAAAGTTTAAAATATTATAAAAACGCCCCCAAAAGTTAAAAATTATAAAAAAACTATCAAAATTTTCTAACATGACACATAAAATTCAAAAATTACCAACAACCCCCTAAAATTTTATAATTTGCAAAAAATACACTTAAAAGTTGTAGAAAATGAGAAAAACACCCTCAAGACTTCAAAATTACCAAACAATCTTAGAGTTTTCTAAACTTGCAAATGACATGAAATCTAAAAAATTTTAATAGTCCCCTATAAATTTAAAATTTGCAATTAACACCCTTAAAGTTTTAAATTTTTAGAAAAACACCCTCCATAGTTTAGAATTACAAAACCATCCTGAAATTTCAAAACCTACTAATGACACATGAAATCCAAAAATTACTAGCAGCCCCCTGTAAATTTATAATTTATAAAAAGCACCCTCAAAGTTTAAAAATTACAAAAAGCACCCTCAAGAGTTCAAAACTATAAAACAATCTTAGAATTTTCTAAACTTGCAAATGACACATGATATCTAAAAAAATTTCGGTAGTCCCCTATAAATATCAAATTTGCAAATAACACCCTCAAACTTTTAAAAATTATAAAAAATACCATCAATGATATATAAATATAAAAAGTAGGCGCTCACAATTCTTCGTCGGCAGGAGATATATGCGTGCAAGGTGGGGTTTATTGAAGATATTTTGTCATTTCTTTGCTCTGTCCTAATTTGACCCTAAGATGAAGAAGAACTGAATTAAATGTTGAGGGTACTCCGGTATTCTGAAAATTTTGACACATAACCAAAGTAAGGGCTTTTTTTTTAAATAACCGAACAAGCAGTAGACTAGACTTGTTACGAGTCCATCTCTTCTTTTGCTCAGCCCCGTCATCATTTGCTTCTTTTGCTCACAATTCTGTCTTAATTTTCCCAAGTAGTCGATTCAATTGAGAAAGAAATGTTTACAGAACCCCCTGAAAGTTTGTAGAAAACTCCCTAAAAGTTTACAAAAACCCCCTAAAAGTTTACAGAAAACCCCCTGAAAGTTTGCAGAAAACCCACTGAAAGTTTACAGAAAACCCCCTGAAAGTTTACAGGAAACCCCCTGAAAGTTTGCAGAAAACCCCCTAAAAATTTGCAAAAACCCCCTGAAAGTGTGCAGAAACACCCTGAAAGTTTGCAGAAAACCCCCTAAAAGTTCGTAGAAAACACCCTAAAAGTTTACAGAAAACCCCCTGCAAGTTTACAGAAAACCCCTTGAAAGTTTACAGAAACATCCCTGAAAGGTTGCAGAAAAACCCCTAAAAATTTGCAAACCCCCCCTGAAAGTTTGCAGAAAACCCCCTAAAAGTTTGTAGAAAACCCCCTAAAAGTTTACAGAAAACCCCTGAAAGTTTATAGAAAACCCCCTAAAAGTTTACAGAAAACCGCCTGAAAGTTTATAGAAACCCCCCTGAAGGTTTGCAGAAAACCCCCTGAAAGTTTACAAAAAATTCTCTGAAGGTTTACAAAAAAAACCCCTGAAAGTTTGCAAGTTGATCCCTGAAATTTATATATATATATATATATAAAAACATCATAACTACATCATAACTAAATGGGTTATTGGTCACCCATGAACCACGCATTTAGTAAATGGGTGGATGAGAACTGACCCATTTAGCAAATACTAAATGGGTTATAAATGGTTAAATAGTCATAAACATACCCACCCATTTATGACCCAACCAATACCCAATCAAAACCACCCATTTGACAACCCTAATTGAGACCAACTTGAATATGAAGACCTGATATAAGTCAAAAAATTATAAAGTCAAAAAATTATAAAGTTGAGGGGACCAATTTGAGTACGGAGCCCAACACAGAAATCAAACTGGCCTTTTACCTGTTTGTAATTAATTAAACATAATCCTCATAGCTAAAATATAATGGATAAGAACTCATATCACAAAATTGTCATCCTTTATCATCTACATGTAGTTATTTTGCTAACTAAATGGCACCTAAATACCCTAGTGTTTTACTATCTTTACACTTAATACTCTTTAAGTTGTAAAAAGTTGCATAAAAATACCTCAAGTTGTTCACAGTTGGAATTAGACTAACATCATTAGTTTTGATAAAAATGCTCTCCATTAAAATATTAATAATAAATTTAAATGGTAGGTAAAATGGTAGTTAAAGCAATAAATAGAGCAATACAATAATAAAACTCCCATGTAGTAGTATGCACATGAGAATATTGATAGGGGTATGTTGTTATTTATTTAACAGAAGTTAGCAATGTGCTACTTTTTGATAACTTGCAGTATTTTTATACTACTTTTTACGACTTAGGGTATTTTAAGTGTAAAGATAGTGAAACATTAGAGTATTTATGTGCCATTTAGCCTATTTTGCTGCTATACTTTTTAAAGGGATCCATAACAATATTGTAAATTACTGTTTTAAAATTACTTCTGATTTGAATTTGCCGCCATTTAAAGCTAAATAATTCGACAGACCATACGGATAAATTTCGTTTATATTATCACAAGGATCAGCCCTTCACTATGTAATTAATCGAAGAAATTTATCGAATTATAGTTGCGACTCTTTGAGGCTAGCTTATAAGGCATTGAAATTAGGACTGTCCAAATTACCCGCCGGCCCGGGCCCGGCCTCAACGCGGAAATTCGGGCCCGGGCCCGGGTTACCCCAACGACGCCTGGCCCAGGCCCGGCCCGGCCCGGCCCGGAATAGTGCCGGCGCCGGGCCATATTCCGGGCCGGGCAGCCCGGGCCCGTAGACCCGGCCCAAGGTAACGGTCACCAGTGGTGACCGTTGCCTGAAAAATCCGGGTCGGGCCAGGCCGAGCCGGCCCGGCCCGGCCACAACGGCCAAAACAGCCGTTTGACCGTTTTGCTCCCAAAAACGGTCAAAAAACGGCTATTTTGTGAGGTTATTTTGGTCATTTGCCCCCTAGGCTGGTTCTATAAATAGAGGGGGGTTTTCATTTGTTTTCTTCACACCAAAAACTCATCTCTTCTCTCTTATACTCTTATACTCTCTCTTATACTCTTATACTCTCTTATTTATACTTTCTAATCCTTTCATCAAATGGCTTCCGGATCTGATTATGAAGAGCAAAACCTATCTCCAGATCCTGAAATGAGTCCTCCTCCTCCTACTATGAGTCCTCCTACTGGGTCTACTCCTACCGAAGTTAATCCTGAATCCGGTGGCGACGAATCTGCACCAAGAGCTCCTAAAAGGCCAAGATCTGATGTGTGGAATTTTTACGAGAAGATCGATGTCACCAAGGATGAACACGGTAGGATCCTCACCCAGAAGGCTAAGTGTGCATTGTGCGGCAAGATTTTTTAAGCTCATCATAAGAGCGGCACCAACCACCTCAAACGCCATTTAGATAAACACAACAAAGGCCAGACTCCTCAAGGTGATATCCGACAATCTATGATTTCTCAATCCTCCTCTTCTGGTAATCTCAGTAGTTGGAACTATGACGCTGCCAGAGCCAGGAAATGCGTAATCAGGTTTATCATTCTTAAAAACCTTCCTTTTAAATTAGTAGAAGATGATGAATTTGAAGATATGTTTAGAGATGGTTTTTATCCTGCATTTAAAAAAATTTCTCATCAAACATGTCAACGTGATATTTTAAAATATTATCAGCAGGAACAAGAAAAAATAATTTCTTATTTTAAAAATTTAAACTGTAAATTTTCTTTAACTTCTGATATTTGGACATATAGAGCACAAACTGGATATTTATGTATCACAGCACACTAGATTGATGAAAATTGGGAAATGTTTAAAAGAGTTGTTTCTTTTATTACAATAGAAGAGTCACATATTTGTGCTAATGTTGCAAATTTAATAATTGAAGAACTTATGAAATTCAAAATTTCAGAAAGAATATTTTTTCTTTCACTAGATAATGCAAGTAATAACAATGTACCTGTTGATTTTATCAGATCAACTTTATCATTGTCATGTCATGGTGATCTTTTTCATATTAGGTGCATCTGTCATATTTTAAATTTAATTGTTCAAAGTGCATTTACTGAAATTAAACCCATGATAGAAAATGTTAGAACAGTTGCTTACATGCATAGTGCTTCTAAACAAAGACTTAAAAGATGGAAATAATTTTGTAAAAGAAAAAATATAAAGCCCAGACTAATTCCAAAAGATGTTGACCGTAGGTGGAATTCCACCTATGCAATGTGAAGTGTAGCAATAGAATATAAAGATATTATAACTGATTTTATAAACTATTATGCTTCTAGTTCTAGTTCTGGTAGCATTTATGGAATAACTGAAGATGAATGGACAATTATATGTAATTTAAATGAAATGTTACAAGTTTTTTATGATGCTACAATGTTATTATATGGCTGTTATTATCCAACCATTACTTTAGCTGCTTTACAAATTTTAAATATTCAAAAAAAATTTGGAAAATATCGTATGGATAATACTTTTGGACCTATGATTTTTGAAATGGAGAGCAAATTTAATAAGTACTTTAGGCCTATTCCTCATATTTGTGGTTTGGGGGTTCTTATTGATCCATGCTTGAAGGATATTGGCCTTCGAAGTTTGTTATAATCTTTGTATGGTAATCAGCTTATAGACTTAGATGATGGAACCATCATTAATGCTACTACTCATCATTTAGCTATTAGAAGTTATTTTCAAACCTTATATGCTGAGTATACAGCTAGACATGGTGTAACTACACAACAGTCTACAGCTTCGGTTTCTTTGAGCTCATCCCGAGCCCGAGGTAAAAGTGTAAGTTTTGATAGGCATACAATGGTAGCTGAGCTAACTGGTGGCTCTGGACTTGGATCGTCATCATCGAAGGTTTCTGAAATAGATGAATATTTTTCTGCTTCTTTAGTTAGATGTCAATGAAATGCTTTAGATAATTTACAATGGTGGAAAGTATATGGATCAGTTTCATATCCTATACTTTCCACCATGGTTCGTGACTTACTAACAGTGCAGGTTTCGACGGTAGCTTCGGAATCCGCCTTCAGCACAGCAGGTCGTTTTGATCGACGATCATAGGACATGCTTGGATCCGTATACTGTACAAGCGGTGATGTGCCTACAAGATTGGTGGAGGTACGAGAAGCGAACGCAAGGCATCGATCGGATGGCTGGAATTGAAGATAAACTTGAAGAATTGGGACTAGCAGATAGATATAAAGAATAGATTGTAGTTTTTATATCTTAGCTTAAAATTTGTAAAGAATTATTTTGGAAATAATTGCAAATGATAGTGATATAGGTGAGTAGGTGCCAACCTAGTTGGGATTTACTTATCTATTGTGATGCGATTAATTCCAAAAATAATTTGTACTTGTAATTTGTAAATGATTTATCAATTATTAATAAAGAATTTGTTTTTATCATTTTTTACTTGTAATTTATGTCATTTTAAGTAATTAATAAAATTATTGTTTTTATTATTTTTCTTGTCTTTTTTTTATAATTTAAAATTTAAATAAAATTGAAAAACTTTGGAAAAAAATTAAAAAAATTAAAAAAAAGGAAAAATACCCAGGCCAGCCCGGAACCCGGCCCGGTCGGGCCCCGGTTTTGCCCGGCCCGGGCCCGGATTTTCGGGCCGGCCCGGCCCGGATGGACAGCCTAATTGAAATCCACTGAACCGTTCAGATCAGCTGGATCTAATTAAGATCATGAAACCACCTAATACAACCCCACTAATGTAACTATCAAACCAACCCCACTAATGCAACTATCAAACCAAGCCTTAATACGTACAGGGACGAACTAGCAAATCTATTACTCAAATAAAACAACCAAAGAACTGTAGAAACTACGAAAATAGTTGAGCAGTTCAGGAAAAATGAACTAGGAAGGATTTTGGATGCAATCCGGTCGACTGCGGAGTAAGTCCGGTCAATCGGAAACGTGCACACTACAGTGTATTCTTTTGGCCTTTTGTTCGGACGACCGCAAGGATAGGTCGGTCGACTGCGAACCCTATCCGGTCGACCGGACCACATTATCGGTCGACTGAAACCCTATAATTGATTTTTGTCGAGATTTCGTGTTTTGGGCCTGGTTTGGGTTTCCTGATCTGTTTGGGATTGGTGTTTGGTATAAATACCAACACACGTTTTAGGGTTTTTGGGGAGAGCAGTATTGGGGATATTTGGAGCACAGAAAAAAAGAGTTTTCTAGAGCTATTGGTTAGGGTTTGCTTTAGAGATTGAGAGCTTTGTGTGAGAGATTAGTTTATGGATTTGTAATCTCTATTTGTACTATTCTTTTTTATTAGTGAAAACCCATCCCCTTCTTGCCCTGGACGTAGGCAACTTTTCGAACCACGTAAAATTTGTTGTTTGTGTTCTTGCCGTTATTTTGGATTGTTTGGCAATCTCTCTCTTAGCATTGATATTTGTTCTCGGCACCCTATCGATTTGGCTGCCGCGCACAACAAGTGCTATCAGAACATAAAAAGAACTTCATTAGATGATCTCTAAGAGCATCTTTAATCACAAAACCCAAAATGGTGTAGTTTTTATATCAAGTTGGTGTAGTTTTTACACCAAATCACTATTCCATTTCCAAACCATTACACCAAATTTTACACAAAAAAGAATATTCCTTTATTATTCTTATCTTTTAACATTTTATCTATTTAAAATATTTAACAAATTATGTAATTATATAATACATTACATATAATACATTACATATAATTAATTATAATAATATATTTTATGAATAAAATAAAAATATAAAAATTAAATGTTAAATCAAATTAAAATATTATTTTCATAAATTCAACTAAAGATTACATTTAACATCACAAAAAAACATCACACTTGCAAGCAAAAAATAAAAATAAAAGGAATTATATTTTTATGTCCTGATTTTTATCTAAATGGTGTAGTTTTTCTTATTTCTTTTTGAATTTTATTTTAATAATTATGTTATACTCTAATTTCATTATAATAATTAATATAAGATAATATATATTATTAATAAAAATATAAAAAACAAAAACAAAAAGAATAAAGTTTTGAAAAAAAAGCAAAAAGAAAAGAAAATATGAATAAAAGAATAAAGTTTAGAAGAAAAAAAGCAAAAAAAAAAAAAAAACTACGCCATTGCTACAGTGTTGCACCATTTCTGATGCAACACTGTAGCACCCCGCTAATTTAGCGGGGTGTTTGGCGCTCCATTAGAGCGTCAAAACACTCCAAAATGGAGTTTTGGCGATGGAAACAAAAATAGAAAATTACATTAATTGGGACCAGACACTGAGGACCGACGGTTAGACGATCACGGCGCGTTAATAATAACTAGAAGCCCAGAACAAGACTCCTTACTGGGCCGAGCTGTAGGCCTGACTTCAAATGCACCCAACCCGTAATTATAAACTCTACACATCACCCAACAAAATTGTACTCTCAACGGTCTAAATCTCAAACCTCGTAATTTCGTTTCTTCTTCCCAAAACTCTCACCTTTTTCTCCCCATGAACCCTTCGTCCCAAGATCTCCACTTATGGAAAATCTCTATTCGAGCCAAATCCAGGCTCTTCGATCTCAGACTCAACGCCTCAAATGTGTTCCCTAATCTTGGAAATGGCGGTGAAAGGATCTCCTTCCTTCTCCGCCTCCGCCGCCTCCTCTTGCTCAAAGTGAAATTAGAGAATCGAGATTTATCAAGAAGAGAAGTGAATCAGAGATCGAGTTTCTTCAGGTTCGTAGGCAAGATTTTGAGGAGAAAACAGCGCCGAATGGATCCTCATAACAGATCGCGAGCACGAGATCATGGCACTGGAACTCGGCATAGACATGGTGGCTATTTTCTTGGTCAGGTAACTTCCACCCCTTTTTAAGATTTCGGCATTATTTCTTTGCATATGTATAATCAAGGAATATATGGAAAAGGTGCCTAGTTTATCTACAATATGCATATTTAGCCCGTGCTGAACACGGGCTCGCTTGCATTTTGTTTTGTATCTCCGATTCTCATTGTACCCATTGTACACCTTGCTGGTGTTGTTGTGATCTTCCTATAATTTGCTAAATCTGTATATCTTACGATTTTCGGATAAATGGCGGAATTCCTAATAAAAGTACGTATCATTTGTCTTCAGATAACTGGACTTGATATATTAAAATTGTCACAGAGTTACATAAATAAAATCTTGGAATAATGATAATTTCATTAGAGAGTTGATTGGGAAAAGTATCCTAGTTATCTAGAATATGCTCTATGACCCTTTTCCAATAGGGTAGATTTCACTAAACCCCCTTAAGTTTGGGCGTTTCTCAGATACTCCCCTTAACTTTCAAGATGTCACAAAACCCCTTAAGTTGTGGGTTCTTAGCAAGCGCTCTTCAACTTTGAACATTTTACAAAACACCCCCTAAATGTGTGAACCAATATTTTCACGGGCAAAAATATCCCTCTCCTAAATTTTACTCACCCATATGTAAATTGCGGTTAGCGCCGGTAGTTTTTTTTAATCTAATGTTGAAAATTGAAGGATGTTTCCTGAGAACCCCAAAACTTGAGGGATTTTGTGACATTTTGAAAGTTAAAGTGGTTATCTGGGAAGCGTATAAACTTAGGGGCATTTTCTAAAAGTCACCCCTTTTTATGAATATTTTCCGAGAAAATTAAAGAACGTAGTTTGCTTAACGAGTTTGTATACTAATAAATACTTAATCAATATGCAGAGCCCTATGGCAGCCATTGCTGGAAGTTTTTCTCTTCTCACTCACTCGGCGTCTGAGAGGAATCATGAAAGGATTAGCATTCATGCTTTCTCCCTTTTCTTTTACTTAGTTCTTTTGTTTAAATTGAGGAAAACAAAATTTTCTTTAATGTTAGTTGCAACAACAATTTCTTTCATTGGATTTTCTCTAAGTTATTTGAGTTACACCTGTACAGATATTGTGACAAAAGCTGCGTGGAGGGCTTGGAACATTATCATTTCTATCGGGTGTTTATCTTTGTTTTCCCAAGTTAGTTCATCCTCATGTTCTCTTTCCATATACGGATGTTATGTAGCATATTGGTTGAAATTGAAGTGTCAGTTTGCACTCATAAGCATCCTATATGTGCATTTATCATACTTTTGTGCTTATGCTTGCTTTATGTCAAAAGGTAATCAAAGTAGCTTAAAGAGTTACAACTCCAATAAGAAAATATAGGATAAAGAAAGATGTCGTTAGTCTTTTTCAATGTCTCATTGTGTAGAGTGGGGTTTTCAACATTTTGAAGATCGATACTATAAAGGTTCACACAGTTGATCATTATTGTTTCACGGGGTAATAGATTGCTCTTTCATTCTTGTCAGGTTTTCTTTAATAGCAGTATTAGTAACCATCAATGTTGCATTCGTGTCAGGAAAAATTGGTTGAGATACATGTTTACTTTACTGTACTCCATGTTTTGTACATGCTATTTCTGATGTTCTGCAATGTAAGAGTGGTTTTCCAAACAACATATATCATTGTTTCTCTTTATTATTAAGTTTTATGGTTATTTTGTAATTTTTCTTATTCTTAATCTTGATGTACTAGTATAACTGTAATCCCTGATCTTTGTTATAGGTATGGTATCACAGAACATGGTAACATGCAACAAAGTTTGATGTAAGGCAGATCATGACAGTGTGTTTGACAGTTAGATGAAATACATGGTAATTATCTGATGACAATTAGTCTTAAACCGATCATCCAATTATATAGTTAAGCATGCTCAGATTGGAGCAACTTCACGATGTGTATCGCACTGGACATGACTTATTTTGTTTTCTTTTGTATTAGCATTTTTAAAAATTTACTAAAACAAACTAAGAAGCATTGTCACCAGTAATAGGCAGGGCATAGCAGAAAATCCAAAATGGGATTGCAATAACATGACAAACTTTCATGTTTTACTCATATCGGACGTGTACAACTTGGTTTCAGCATCTGTAAAATGTTTGAAATACAGTCAGTTGGAGTATTCGAAATAAGTCATTTTTCCCAAGATGGTGCAGATATTCTAAGTGTTTGAAGTCAACTGTCACTTGTATCATGTATGATTGGCTGGATGAATTTTATAAACTTTTAAAGGAACGGACTTTCATATAAGATTATACTTCATTTTTCATTCTCATGACCTGGTGAATACAGTCATTTTTCCTTCTCATTACCTGATAAAGACAGTCGGTTGCAAGATATCATTTTAACCTATCCCCTCTGTAATTGAATTCTAGGTGCTACTCTCAAGGATTTCACTTCTTGTTCGGAGGAATCTGATTCTTTGGCTTATTATTTCAGCTTTCATACTGTTCTTTCTATGCAAGGTATCAAAATGAGATCACAAGCCTCATTAGTTTCTATTGTAACTCAATCTATAATTTATTGTTTTAAAAGAAGTTGATTGCCATAAATATTAAATATTTACCTGAGATAAGATACATTACCAATTTTACTTTTAGACATTTGAAAATGTTGCAATGAAAACAATACTGACTTTAATACCCTAATACTTCACGCGCTAAGTAGCCTATGCGTCAAAGTTGTTGAGAGCTTACTGGTATTTCTGAAAACTTGGATTGTGGTTTATAAATATTCATCTCTTGCACCAAACAGCTGCATTTGCATCTAGTTCATCCAAGGAAGTAGTTTAAGAGTGATAGACTAACAACTATTATCATTAAAAGCGTAGTCTGCTTATGATCCAAAATTGAGGACTCGAATTGTTGGATGGTTCAAAGTGGTTACTGAATCATTCTTGGAGAAAGAAGGATATCTTTGGCCATCATTCTTTCCAGGGTAAGAAATTGACGACTCAAATTGTTGGATGATACGGAGTGGTTACTGAATCATTTTCGGAGGAAGAACGATAGCTTTGGTCATCATTCTTTCCAGTGTAAATTTCATAAATCCCCAAGAAGTTTGGTTGATTTTGAGACGACCCTGCAAAAAGTTTTAAAATGTCTATTTTTATGATCCGAAACTTCAGACTTGATTTGTTGGATGGTTCGGGGTATTTACTGAACCACTCTTGGAGGAAGAGGATGGCTTTACCCATCATTCTTTCAAGGGTCAAGTTCATAATATCCTGAAGAAGTTGGCCTATTTTGAGGCGATCTCAAAAAGTTTAGAAACGTCAATTAACCCTCAAAAGTTTTAAATCCCAAAAATTTGAGGGCTATCTGAAAATAGGTTCAGATAACTGCAAAAGTTTGGGGATTAAGTGACATTTCTCAACCTTCTGGGGGTTATCTCAAAATTGGCTAAACTTCTTGGGGGTATTGTGAAATTTACCCTTTTTTGAAAGTGGAAAGTTTGGGTATCTTCTTTGACAGCAAGAAAATCTACATGGCACCAAATGAAGAGCTTGTTCACCCTTTTTTCATGTTTTGCTTCTTTTCCCATTAATCCATTGGTACATAAATGTTTGAATACTGATGAGAACTAATCTTGTAGATCCTAATCCTCTATAGATCCTAATGTCTATTATTCTAATCATGTTTATTGTGACTAGTCCAATCATGTCGAGTGCAAATCATGGTTGCAATATAATTTGATAATTGTTCAAATTTCTGCCTGTAGTATTTGTGCCAGCTAAGCATGTATAAAGATACCTGCAGTTCAAAATCTGGCTCTCACGTATTTTAAGACGGGAATGAATGCAAAATACGGTTAAAGGTGAAAATGCAGGATTGTCTATTGTAACTTGGTTAAGGGTTAAGTTTATCGCATTCAATTTTCAGGATGATTTGTGACGCCCCTTTAGAAGGAGACAAAAGAGTGATCAAAACTTCAAGTCTATCAATAACTTCATATGGTAGAAAACTTATGGAGAACTTATAATCTAATGGCTTTGTCTAGAATCCAATAAGCACCTGAGCCCTTGGTTCGTTGAAATTCTGAATTTAAATGAAGAAGATGCTTTTGACAAGCATTTACTCACCCCAGGAACTATTCAATAACAGCAAACATCAGTTCATATAATTAATGCAAGAATTGTGGGTTTGATTTGCTATTAGAAACAATTGTTTCCTTTTAAATGTGAATTCTATAAACTTTAACTATTCAAGCCAACCAGATATTACTCTTAGAGACCAGTATGTCTTCGTGATTCCCTACATTATGATGCACAACTCTAAGCATTTACTAGTCTTAGTAGTAGTTAACCTGATTTTTTGTGTGCACTAACTTGTTGTCGTTTTTTTTTTTTTTTCGTAGCTGAGAAAAGAAATGTTATTCAGATGCATGAACTGTGCATTGGAAGCTGCTCCTATTTTAATCTCTATTCTGCTACCTCCTTGCCAAGCATTATTCCAAACTGTGAGCCATAGCAAAGCTTAACTTCTTTTTTTTCTTTTTAGCTATTGGATTCAAGTCCAACAGAGCCTAAGTTTAGCAGCGGCTGGGAGAATCTGAAACTGAAATTTCCTATCAAGCAAAATTATACATGAAAGAGTAGGAGCTAAAACAGTACTCATACTGTTAAATGTGATTATTGACTTGTTTGTTGATTCTATCACGCAGTTTGGTGATCATAAGGAACCTGGAGTATTGGGACTCTACTTTTCTTCAACATACTTTTGGGGGAGGAAGTTGATCAAACTAATTATTACTACGCTATTGCAAAAGCACTAAATGCATTCAGCTCAGTTACATTTATATTTTTGAATGTGAAATCATGCAGCAGAATTAGTTGTGATCAATTTTACTTAGACGATGTTAACTTAGAGATCATAATGATGATTTTTCTTTTCATTTGTGAAGTATAAAATGCGAGGACCCTTTATTATAAGTTTCTTTTATTCTTCTATGTTTCTATTTTTCTTCATTATGAATGGTATCTAGATTTCGCGTAACTTACATGCATACAATGCCATTGCCATGAAAGGAGCTTAGTTTTCGGTTGGACGATGATATTGCATGTTTTGTAATTCAACTTACCTAAAGCAAACGGAAAGAAGCGCCAGAGTTCAAAGCTGGGATTCTCTATGTCAAGCCCTTGTCTTTGTCTATACCTTAAGAAAGGGCGTCAAAGTTCAAACTAGTGTTTGGAGTATTTAATTAAGTGCAACTAAAACAATTTAGAAGAAAAGTATTAACGTTGTGAGATGCATAATGACAGAGTACATCTAATAAATAATAATATCGACGTTCACATAAAAAACGGATAAATTAACATTAATATCCACATGAATAATTTTTCAAAACAGACCCATTTAGTTTTTTATTTTTCAAAATCGACCGGTTTTTTTATTTATCAAAACCGACCCGATTTTGTGATTAGCAGGTTAATCACTATCCTAAATAGTCGGGGTTGCCATCCCCGACTATTTAGGATAGTGTTAAACCCTAATTAAAGGCCTTAAACCCTAAAAATTAATGTCCTAAATAGTCGGGGTTGGCAACCCCGACTATTTAGGATAGTGATTAGCCTGCTAATCGCAAAATCGGGTCGGTTTTGATAAATAAAAAAAACCGGTCGATTTTGAAAAATAAAAATCTAAACGAGGCTGTTTTGAAAAATTGTTCTATCCACATCCAATTATGACGAGTATGAATACGAATGACATTTTTCTACTAGAGACAGATAGGATAAATATATGGGTAAAAATCATATTCAAATATGGATGTGTGTTTGTGTATCTAGGGGTTGTGCCAATAGTTTTTTTAGGTTGCACATACTTTATTAGTCTGTCAGGTGCTACAACTGACAAAGTCACAAAGCAAGTAATGGAAGCTGAGTTACAGGTTGCGGTGAAGTGAAGTGAAGATGAGCACTGGACTGATATGCAACAAGTGATAAACACATGAACTGATATGCAATTAAGAGAACTTTAGAACATTGTAACAAGATAACTAAAGCAACTGTATTCAGTTAAACTGTCAAAATTTGTGACAATACAGTTCGGCACTGTTTGTGCACGTGCACGAACTCAGTCTCAGTTACAATGATGTATAAATACAAGAACTGTACAAACAAAGAGCAGACAATGAATTACAAGTTCTTCTCTTTCTAATTGAGCTATCTCTTTCTCTTTCTCTGTCTTCTTCTCTAGATTCAACCTCTTTTTGTAAGGACCATGAATTTTCAATACTAGTTAAAATAATTTTCTAGTATTTTAAAAAAATATTTAATTATTATTTTTAAAAGAGTATTTGTATTTCTTGATTTTCTAGGAATTTCTATGATTTAAAATCCAAGTTTTATAACTATTTAAATGATTTAGATATTTATAAATTTTTTTAGTGCAGTAAAAATTTCTGGAATTAATCTGTTGTGTTGTCGATGCTATTACGTATCATATTAAATAATATGTTGTATTATTAATATTATTACGTATTATTTCGTATAATACGTTGTATTATTAATTACGTATTATTTATATAATTTGTTGTATTATTTTTACTATTACACATTATCTGTCGTATTAGTATAACTGACACGTTTTACTGTATATATAATTATCCCATAATTATTTGATTTTAAATGTAAGTAAATAAATTTTATTATTAACTATTCTTGTTTAATTGTACAATATGTGTGTATTCCGACTATTTCGTATCAACTGTTGTATTAGCACAGCATGTACGTTTTTATTTGTAGATAATTACTCTATAATAGTTTAATTTTTAAGTACCCATATTTATTTATTTTAATTATTTTTGTTTCAAATACCTAACCAAAATCCTAATTAATATACATATAAATCCTCTTCTCTCTCTCACACACAAACTCACGTTTTCTCAACAACCCATCACCTTCACATCACTCCCCATCTCCGCACAATATACAACCAACTCACCCCTCATCCCACGTTCTCATGTTCCCTCACCCTCTTAAAATAATCTGCTCTCTCTCTCTCTCCCCCTTCCCATCTCTCACACTACTCCTCAGCCACGAACCCGAGCTCCGACGCCAGCCCCGTCGAGCTCCTCCCCAACTCCTAGACCTCCAGTTCGAGCTCCTCGCGGACCGCCCATACTCCTCCCGAGCTCCTCCTCTTGTTGGTCTTGAAAGTGGAGACCCAAACCTAGAATCAAAATCAACAATAGCATAAAAATTCAAGACAGGTCATGGGTGTGATCTGCACCACACCAGGGTGTGGCAGAATCTGCCCTGTCTGTCATGGGTGTGGTCTGCGCCACACCAGGGTGTGGCAGAGTCTGCCCTGTCTGCCATGGGTGTGGTCTGCGCCACACCAGGGTGTGGTAGACTCGTTTTAGAATTCTAATCTGTTTGGGATTGTGTTTTGTTATAAATAGAAACACGTCCCTTTAGGGATTAAGAGAGAAAAATAGCACGAAAAAAGGGTTTTGAGGGCTCTTTGAGGTTAAAAATCTTAGAGAGAGAGACCAATTGTAAGCATTGTAATCTTCTTCAAGTAATCAAAGAATTGTGTGGTGTGGCTCCCGAGGACGTAGACACGTTACCGAACCTCGTTAAATCTGGTGTGTTCTTTCTTGTTTACTTTCCTACAAGTTTTTATCTTTGATTTGTGGTGAATTTCCTTCTTGCTCAACTCTCAAACACAAGATCCGGAAGGGTACGGATTTGATTTGATTATTTCGAATCCCCAACAACTGCTATCAGAGCTTCGTTCAGCAATTTGTGTGAAAGAGAGCCATGGCAGAGGAAATCAAATCAAAGATTGAGAAGTTTGACGGTTCAGACTTCGCTTACTGGAAGTCGCAGATGGAGGACTATCTGTATCAGAAGGACTTGTATCGCCCGTTGATGGGCAAGGAAAAGGGAAAGAAGAAGGAGGAGTCAGATGGTGATTGGGAGATACTGGATAGGAAGGCTCTAGGGCAAATCCGGTTGTCGCTCGCCAAATCAGTAGCCCATAATATTCTGAAGGAGAAGACGACGGTGGGGCTTATAGAAGCGCTCGCGAAGATGTACGAGCAACCGTCGGCAGCAAACAAGGTGCATCTAGTCAAAACTCTTTTCAACCTCAAGATGGCAGAAGGACGGTCCTTCATGATGCATCTCAGCGAGTTCAACACGATTGTTGATCAGCTTATCTCCGTGGACATCCTGTTTGATGACGAAGTGCAAGCCCTATTGATTCTATCGCAATTGCCGGATAGTTAGGCAGGTTGTGTGACGGCAATCAGCAATTCGGTGGGGAAGGAGAAGTTGAAGCTGAGTGAGGTTGTTAGCATGATTCTATCCGATGAGGTTAGAAGGAAATCGTCCGAATCAGAAGGTTCAGGTTCAGCTCTAAGTTTCGAACAGAGAGGCAGAAGCCAGAAGAAAGGGAACCAGAACAGGAATCGGTCAAAATCAGTGAAGAAGAGGCCGAACTCGAAGGTTAGGTCTATCAAAGGGAAGTGTTGGAACTGCGGCCAGGAGGGCCATATGTCTTCGGTCTGTAAAGCACCAAAGAAGGATGCGGGTGAGCAGGAGGCTCATATCGTGCAGGATGCCTTGATCCTTGCTATGGATAGCGATTATGATTCTTGGGTCATCGACTCGGGAGCTTCTTTCCACACCACTGCTAATAGGAAACTACTTCAGAACTATGTAGCAGGGGACTTTGGTTAAGTATACTTGGGGGACGATGAACCTTGAAATATTGTTGGAAAGGGCGACGTTCAGATACAGATAAAGGGCTCTAAGTAGAATTTGAAGAACGTGAGACACGTGCCGAAGCTGAAGAGGAATCTTGTTTCGGTGGGACAGCTTCGAGCAGAAGGCTACGTTTCAACATTCACCGGGGATTCGTGGAGAATCTCCAACGGTACGATGGTTGTTGCCCGAGACAATAAAACAGGGACTCTCTACCTCACTTCACATGCGAGTGACACCCTCGCAATTGCAGCTGGCAAGGAGAGTACAGATCTGTGGCACAATAGACTGGGACACATGAGCGAGAAGGGGATGAAAATCCTACATTCACAAGGAAAGCTAACCGGGATCGACACCGTGGAAGTCGGGGTTTGTGAAGACTGCATCTTTGGGAAGTAGAAGAGGGTTAGTTTCCAGAAGGGTGGAAGGTCACCTAAAGCTCAGAAGCTAGAGTTGATTCATACAGATGTATGGGGTCCAGCCAGTGTGTCTTCTTTTGGCGGTTCGAGATACTACGTCACCTTTATCGACGATCACTCGAGGAAGGTGTGGGTTTACTTCATGAAGCACAAGTCAGAGGTGTTTGGAATCTTCAAGAAGTGGAAGGCCATGGTGGAGAATGAGACAGATCTGAAGGTGGAGTGTCTGAGATCAGACAATGGTGGGGAATATGAGCTGGAGGAGTTCAAGAGGTTCTGTGCTACGAATGGTATTCGGTTAGAGAGGACTACTCCAGGGACGCCACAGCAGAACGGCATTGCAGAGAGGATGAACAGGACCTTGACAGAGCGTGCCAGGAGCATGCGGTTACATGCAGGTCTACCTAAGACATTTTGGGCAGATGCAGTGCATACAGCAGTCTACCTTATTAATCACGGGCCATCAGTTCCATTAGATTTTGGGATTCTAGAGGAGGTTTGGAGTGGAAAGAAGATAAATCTCTCACACTTGCGGGTATTTGGTTGCGTGGCTTATGTTCATATCAGTGACCATGTCAGGGACAAGCTAGAAGCTAAGTCACAGAAGTACACATTCATTGGATACGGCATTGATGAGTTCGGGTATCGCCTTTGGGATGAGAAAAACATGAAGATCATCAGGAGTCGGGATGTGATATTCAATGAGGAGGTGATGTACAAGGACAGGGATAATGCCAAGGATAGCCAAAGCAGTGGGAGCAACACTACGGATACAGGTGGATCCGAGTACATGGATATAGAGGAAATTCCAGACAAGGGTGATGATGTTTGTTCTGATCGTAGAACGGAGGAGGCTCCAGGTGCAGAAGAAACTACCCAGGGCGTGGAGCTTAGGAGGTCATCCAGGGTACCCAAACCAAATCCCAGATATCTTTCATCTCTTGACTATTTATTGTTGACAGATAGCGGTGAGCCGAAAAGCTATGAAGAGGCAATGCAAGTGAGTGAATCTCAGTAGTGGGAGCATGCGATGCAGGAGGAGATGGATTCTCTACTCACTAATGAGACATGGGAGTTAGCCCAGCTACCTGCACAGAAGAAAGCCTTGCACAATAAATGGGTTTACCGGGTCAAGCAGGAGAGTGATGGAAGCAAGAGATTCAAGGCCAGATTAGTCGTGAAGGGGTTTCAACAGCGGGAAGGAGTGGACTACACAGAGATATTTTTCCCTGTTGTGAAACTCACAACCATCAGAGTGGTGTTGAGTTTGGTAGCTGCAGAGGACCTCTTCCTTGAGCAGTTAGATGTGAAGACTGCCTTTCTTCATGGTGACTTGGATGAAGAAATCTACATGAAGCAGCCTGTTGGCTTCATTGAAGAAGGAAAGGAAGAGATGGTGTGCAAGCTCAAGAAGAGTTTATATGGTTTGAAACAGGCTCCGAGACAATGGTATAAGAAGTTTGATAATTTCATGCAGAACAATGGCTACAGAAGATGCAATTCGGATAATTGCTGTTATTTCAAAAGGTTCGAGTCCAGCTTCATTATTTTGTTATTATATGTTGATGATATGTTGGTAGCAGGACCATGTTTAGAGGAGATAAATAGTTTGAAGAAACAGCTAGCAAAGGAGTTTGCAATGAAAGATCTGGGTGCAGCGAAGCAGATTCTAGGGATGCGAATCAGTAGGGATGAAGCTGAAGGGACATTGAGATTGAGCCAAGCTGAATACATTGTGAAGGTACTTCAGAGGTTCAACATGCATAATGCTAAAGTTGTTAGCACACCCCTTGGAAGTCAGTTCAAGCTATCTGAGGAGCAATCGCCTAAGACAGATGCAGATAGAGAGCATATGAGCAGGGTGCCATATTCTTCGGCCATTAGGAATCTCATGTACGCGATGGTTTGCACGAGGCCGGACATCGCCCATGCAGTGGGAGTTGTGAGCAGATTTGCAAGCAATCCAGGGAAGCAGCATTGGGAGGCCGTGAAGTGGATAATACGGTACTTGAGAGGGACAACGAACAAGCCATTATGTTTCAGGAGGAAGGAGTTGGTACTGTAGGGATACGTGGATGCGGGCTTCGCCGGTGATCATGATACGAGGCGAAGTACCACGGGGTATGTTTATACCTTAGCGTCGACAGCAGTGAGTTGGGTCTCACGTCTGCAGAAGATTGTGACTTTGTCTACAACCGAGGCTGAGTATGTCGCAGTGACTGAAGCAAGCAAGGAGATGATCTGGTTGAACGGGTGCTTGGAAGAGTTGGATCTGAAGCAAGGAAGAGGAGTTCTTTATTGTGATAGCCAGAGCGCTATACATCTTGCTAAGAATCCAGTATATCATGCCAGAACAAAGCACATCGACGTCAAATACCATTTTATACGCTCGCTAGTTGAAGACAGAAAGTTGTATTTGATAAAGATTTTGGGGAGTCAAAATCCGACGGACATGTTGATGAAGACAGTCACCATTGAGAAACTGGAGTTGTGCGCAACTTCAGTTAGTCTTCACGAGTAGAAGACGAAGGAAGAGCCACACTACGAGGATCGGCAAGATCGTCGGGATATTGATGATTGAAGAATGGATTTTTCAAGTAGGAGAAGATGCTTGTGAGAAGGCGGAGTTCGGGAGAGCTCATTGATGGTGGTTTGATCTCCAAGTGGGAGATTGTTGGTCTTGAAAGTGGAGACCCAAACCTAAAATCAAAATCAACAATAGCATAAAAATTCAAGACAGGCCATGGGTGTGGTCTGCACCACACCAGGGTGTGGCAGAATCTGCCATGTCTGCCATGGGTGTGGTCTGCGCCACACCAGGGCGTGGCAGAGTCTGTCCTGTCTGCCATGGGTGTGGTCTGCGCCACATCAGGGTGTGGCAGACTCGTTTTAGAATTCTAATCTGTTTGGGATTGTGTTTTGTTATAAATAGAAACACGTCCCTTTAGGGATTAAGAGAGAAAAATAGCACGAAAAAAAGAGGGTTTTGAGGGCTCTTTGAGGTTAGAAATCTTAGAGAGAGAGAGACCAATTGTAAGCATTGTAATCTTCTTCAAGTAATCAAAGAATTGTGTGGTGTGGCTCCCGAGGACGTAGGCACGTTGCCGAACCTCGTTAAATCTGGTGTGTTCTTTCTTGTTTACTTTCCTACAAGTTTTTATCTTTGATTTGTGGTGAATTTCCTTCTTTCTCAACTCTCAAACACAAGATCCGGAAGGGTACGGATTTGATTTGATTATTTCGAATCCCCAACACCTCTCTCCGTCATCACCTCCCCGCCATCACCACCAGAGCCTCCGCCTCAGTTCCGCCGTCCAAGCTCCAGCAACCACCTCCTCGACCACCAGCTTCATCGACCCGAACCCCAGCTCCTCCTTGAGCTTCGCCCACAGCCCCCACGCCCCGCCCGAGCTCCGACCAAGCACCGCCCAGCTCCCTCCGCCACAACCTCCTCTCCTCTCCTCAACATCACCTCTACCCCCTGAGCCTCCTCCCCCTCAGCCGCTCACCCCCGACCAGCCTCGCCTCGCCCCGCCCTCGAGCTCGAGCTCAGTTCTCCACCGCCGAAATCGTCGGCCTTCCCCTCCCGCTACAGCGCCAGCCCAACTCAACCACCTCCACCGCCCCTTCACCTCGTGCTCCTCCTCCACCCTTAGTTCCTCTTGAGCTCCGCCGCCCAACTCCACACCACCGCCAGCCTCCTTCACCGCCTCAGCTCGAACCCCCTTCTTCCCCTCTGAAACCCTCCGCCTCCCTGGCCTCCGACTAACGCCGACGACCCGCTGCTCCTCAACTCCAGCGTCTCCCATCGCCAGCTCTCCCTCTCGCTGCCCCTACATCCGACCTCGGCCATCAGCTCCTCTCGCGCCTCCTCTGAGTTTCTCTCCACCTCCAGCACCTCCCTACGTCGCCGCCATGAGCTCCACCTTCCCCTATTGCCGCCGACAACCTCCAGCAGCACCGCCTCCAACGTCTCTTTCATCGCACGCCACCTGTTTGATCATATGCCAACGCATATCCGGTTACAGAACCGCCGCTTTCTAGCCGTCAGCGAGCCCGTCGAAGCCCCGAGACATTTCAACGACACTCGTAGGCAAGATCCCTCTTACTCAGAGCTGAATTTTATATTTTGTTAAGATTTATCTGCATATTAGTTTGTGATATGATTATCTACGTGGGGTTATTAATGAATAAAATTAGATAAATAATAATAATATGATAAATAGCATTTTATGAATAATTATGATAAATTAAAAGAATTTATTTCGATAGTAGAATCATTTTTAATTATATTAATTTTAAAGGAATTTATCTTAAAAAAAGAAATTATTTTAGAAAAAGGGATCATTTTGGAAAATAAATTAAATGAACCTATTTTGCAAAAGGATTATTTCAAGTAAATAAATTTATTGTTTTAGAAGATTATTTTAGAATAATTTAATGATTCAAATTCTCAGGTTTAATTACTTGATATGGCATGCTATTATTGCACATGATTTGTTATGTCTTGTACCGATGGAGAACCGTTGATAGTTATGACTTAGTGGCTTCGTGCGTTATGAGTAGACTTAGCGACATATATGAGTGTGTTGACTGAGTTTAGGTGGTGAATCCGAGTTTCAATGAGGTTTATGGTTGACTTAGAAAATACAAGAGAGTTTGGATGGGGAACTCATGGTTCATGTGATCGGATAAGACTGTTGATGTATCTTCCAGACTAGAACCAGTGAACCGTTTCGCACTGGGGTTAGTTTGTTGGGCCAAGTGAACCGTTTCGCACTTGGTCAGTGAAATCGTTTCGTCACCCGAGTTTTGCTTGAGTTCGAACCGGGCCGAAATCGGATTGCGTGTAGTCCTCTAACCGAACCGTTTCGCGGGTTTGGATGCCGTAGGGGATTTGTGAACAGTCAATTATCCGGTGATATGAGCGTTGGCTCTGTGTGAGATGTGACCAGTGACTTGTTATAGGATGACTAGTTACATGACATTGTTACGTAAGCTGATTATGGATTCTTGTAGGCCAGTGGTATTTTCTTCTCATACCTAGATCGAGATTAATATTTAATTATCTACAATTTAAGACATATGGTATATACATGAGGGTTTCCTTGTTTGGATTATTTCGCTCGACGTACTACGTCTCAAGTTGTAGATTTTTAAGTATTAATTCCATCTAGTTGTATAACCTTGTGACTTGGATGATTACTCTGATCGCTTACTTCATTATCGACTTGTTATTTGGTTGATTATGTTGGATTTCCAGTTGCATGTTTCCTTGTCATTTTTATTATTGTATCGTTTTCGCATTGGGTTTTCGTTCGTTCCTTCTTTTGTGGGATCTTGCCGTGTACCATACACGCTGATGTACACCTGTTTTCTCTGGTATACGTCAGACTTAGAGAAAGAACAGGTCCAAGTGGGAGATCGCCAGGAGCCAGAGGATTCTCAGCAGGAGTGCATTGCGGATAGAGTTGAAGAATAGACCGAAATAGATATCTCTTCTTAGTTGATGTTCTTAGTTGTTCTTGTAGTATTTTCCTTTCTATTACTGTTGAACAATGTATTTCGTATTTCCCCAGTATTCATTCGTTCAGATATGTATATGGGCATGTTTGACCCAAACTGGTGTTGGATGATATTCACTTGTGATATGGATTATTTTGTTCTGAGATTGTCTATTATATTCTTGCTAACTGTGATTGGGGACCTGTGACTTCGCATTGTATTTATTTCTAGACGCTTAGCGTATTGGATTGAGAAGAAAAGAAGAGAGAGAGAAAAAATGATAGTGTATATTTCTTCTCAATCTAATACGTCGCGGGCTTGTTCGCGTCCCGATTCCTCGGTATTTTGGGAAGCGGGGCGTGACAGGTTTTTTTGGTGGCCCATGCAGGTCACGGTCCCGAGTCCTCACTAGTGAGAATGTAAAGGACAATTTAGATACATATCATGATTTCATCCGTAAAACTATTCTAGAGCCCTTACTCTATTTCTTGATAGATTTCGTTTCGTCCCTATCTTATCACTCTTTGACTCCGGAGTTTTTCACGGTTCTTGTCCCATCGCTTTGCGATTACCCTCTCTTTGTATCTCTCCTCTATCGTCGTATTGGTCTTCATTATATGTGTTATTATTTTTCCAATTATATATATATATATATATATATATATATATATTTATCTATATATTTTTTAATTGAATTGATTTCTGCATTATTTATTACATTATTTTATATATCACCCATATTGTTATATTGTATGTTTTTATTAAAAATATATATCATTACTTATACACTTTCAATTGTTCAAATCATGTTCATTAAGTATTTTACATTACTTTAGATTTCACCTATACATCGCATATCATATCTGATATTTAAATTATTTTATTGTGTTTAATTACACTTTTGTATATCTATGTTGTGTATGTGTGTGTTTCTGCCATACCATCTATCTTTCACTTATGTTCTAAATTATTGTATAGTATTCGTATTTCGTGATATACTTTAATAAGTTCATAATTTTAATATTCTACATATGCACTATATTCTTATCATTTACATTTTCAGTATATAGTTTTATCAGTAAGTTTTGTCTTGTTAGATTATTTTAGTATGTTTGCATTGGTTTTATTATTTCTAAGATTCATGTATTTCTATTTTGATATTCAGGCATTATTTATATTGCTAAGTTTAGAGTTAAGTTATTAATTATATAGTTATTTTGTTACATTAATTATTATCCTTTTATAATTAATATAAAGATAATTCTAAATAGTGTCTAAAACGTAGAGTTCGGGCCCAGAACGCCATTTTCGGCGTTTGAATCATTCAAACACGAACTGAACAGTTCCAGGAACCGTTTTCCCCCCACGATTTGAGGGATTTCCGCCCCTATTTAGGAGCAGATTAAGGGGGCAATTACCACCCTTAATCCCCTATAAATACCAGAAACTCAATTGAGTTAAATGATCGGCTTTTTACATCAAAAACAGATCACAAAAGGTGAGATCTGCAATCTCTTGAGCAGATCATCTTTGGATCTTGGAGATTTCTCGGATCCGGAGATCAGAAAAGGGGGTCTTCGCTCAATCTCTGGAGCATTCCTTGGAGCTTTCATCATTGGCTTATTAACCGATTTTCGGTTCAAATCAACTCTGTTACAGAGTTTAAACTTGCTCTGAGTTTTAAAACTCGTTTAGAGTTATTTTCAAACTTGTCATGCAAGTCATCCTCAATATCAATCAAGAGGAATCAACCACGTTCCAGTGAAACAAGACGCTCGGATCATCAACGGAAAGCAAACTCGACGCGAACATCCGAGGGAGGCATTCCATCGTCACCGTGAAGAACCCAGAATAAAACAAAGGGGAGAATTCAAATCAATTCTCCTCTCTTTTATAATCAGAAATCCAAATTGTAATTGAGATTGAGAGAATACAAATCAAACATATTTCTTTCAATTTTTCTTTTTACTATAAATTTTCCACCAAACAATTGTGTTTGACTAACTATAATTTTCTCACGCTCTGCTTATGGATATGTAGTTTATTTTAAATTCTTCTCTATATGCGTTGAGTTGAGTCAATCTTTTCATATCTCTGTCCTTGGGTTTTAATTCCGATGATAGAATTTGTTTTAAGGGGAGTAGGATGTAATGACCGCGAATTTTAATACTGGTTAAAATAATTTTTATTATTTTAAAATATTTAATTATTATTTTTAAAAGAGTAATTATATTTTATCGATTTTCTAAATTTTCTACGATTTAAAAGTCCAAATTTTATATTTATTTAAATGATTTTGATATTTATAAAATTAACTTAGTGCAGTAGAAATTTATGGAATTTATCCGTTGTGTTATAGGTATCGTTACGTATTATTTTGGATAATATGTTGTATTAATATTATTATTACGTATTATTTCGTATAATACATTGTATTATTATTACATATTATTTTGTATAATTTGTTATATTATTTCTACTGTTACATATTACCTGTAGTATTAGTATAACTAATACGTTTTACTGTGTGGCTAATTATCCCATAATTATTTGATTTTAAATATAAGCAATTATATTTTTTATTAATTATTCTCGTTTAATTATACAATTTATTGTATTATTTCTACTGTTGCATATCATCGGTTGTATTAGTACAACTGGTACGTTTTATTTCATAGATAATTATCTAATAATTATTTAATTTATTTTGTAATTATTATTATTATTAATTAATTTTTAAAACCCTAATTTACTCTCTCTCT
>BQKN01064319.1:130335-148706 GCA_022839385.1 Asparagus kiusianus
GGTTTCACCTCGGACTGCAGCCTTGTGTGAACTCAGGGGCGTCACACTGGGGTTGGTTTGTTGGGCTAAAGTGAATTCGTGTAGTCACTTTAGTCTATGACCTATTTCGTCACCTGAGCTTTGCCTGAGTTCGGACCAGGTCGAGATCGGATTGCGTGTAGTTATCTGACCGATTCGTGTAGCGGTATTGGATGCGCGTAGAGGATTTGTGAATAATTAGTTATCCGGTAATATGAATGTTGACTCTATGTGAGATGTGGACCAGTGAGTTTTTAGGATGGCTAGTACTCGACCCGGTTACAGTGTGCAGTTAGTCTTATGATTGTCGTGTTTTAGTAGTGCTTTCGCATGTTGATTTTGTTGGATTTCTAGTTGCACGTTCTTTTGTCATTTCGGTTATCGTATTGTTTTCCGCTTGGGTTTTCGTTCGTTCTATTTGTTTTGTGGGATCTTGTCGTGTGCCATGCACGCTGACGTACACCTGTTTTATCTGGTGTACGTCAGACTTAGAGGAAGGACATGTCCAGCTTAGAGATGCACCAGAGCTGAGTATTCTCAACAGGAGTACTTCGCAGACAGAGCAGAAGAAGAAGCCGAAGCTTAGTTATTCCTTTCAGTTTATTTTTGTAGTACTTTTTATTCCCGCTTGATCAATGTATTTTATATTTTTCTTCAGTATTCAGTTGTTCAGTTTTGTATAATGGTATGTTGACCCGAATATTATGTCTTGGATGATATTTTTTTATGACATGGATCATTTTGTTCTGAGTTTGTCTATTATATTCTTGCTAATTGTGATCGGGGACCTATGACTTCGTATTTTATATTATTGACGCTTAGCGTATTAGATTGAGAAGAAATGTTTTTATTTATTCTCCTCAATCTAATACGTCGTGGGCTTGTTCACGTTTCGACTCCCTCGTATTTTAGGAAGCGGGGCGTGACACTGTGCATACTAAGTGTGAACTTATTAGTCAACAAGTCTCAGTCGTCCACCAGCCTTCTCAAACAAATAACTGATAAAAGAGTTTGTTTATTCATTTTTTTCCCTAAAAAAGAAAAATTAACTTTACCTTCTCTCCATTTCTCCATTTCTTAAAAAAAAAAGAGGAGAAGAAGAATCCTCCTTAATTTCCTGACTAAAACCCTCCCCCAGTTAACTCAAAACTACATTTCTCTTATCTTCAATCGATCGCCATTGCTCCTCTTCCAGCACCTCAGACCTCAGACAACCCTATTTCCTACATTGGTGGTTATTTCTCTCTCACTAGAGGAGGAGCGAGGGGGGAATTAAAAAGACCATGGCTGGTTGCTCGCCACTAGCTCCCAATTCCTCTTTTTTCCTTTTCAAGCCTACAACTAAAATATCCTGACAAAATCCCTGCTCTGACAAGTACATTTCGTGGCCCGCTACTCTTAGGGGCTGTTTGCTTGCCAAAAAAAAGGAGGAAATCAAGGAATAGGAAACCTATTTCCTTAAAATAATGTTTTATAGATGTTTGGTTGGTTAAAAAAAAGGAAATCAAATAATAGGAGATGAGTTGTCACCATATTATTGGATAATGTGAGTGGTTTTTTTAAAAAAAGTTGTTTTGAGGTTGTTTGGTTGGTTAAAAAAGAAGGAAATCAAAGAATAGGAAACATATTTCTTATAATGAGTTCTTCTCTTGTGTTTGGTTCATTCTTAAAAATAGGAGATGAGATGAGAGGAGATGAGTTGTTATTATATTATTGGATGATGTGACTCACACTTAAGGAAATCAATTTCCTTGTTTTTTTGGAGGAAATGGGTGGAGATGAAAGTTAAAGGAGATGAGATGAGTTGTCACCATATTATTGGATGATGTGATTGATTTTTAAATATGAGATGAGATGAGATGAGATGAGTTGGATGATGTGATGATAAAAATAATATTTTATTAGATGTTGGATGATAAAAGTAATATTTTATTGGATGAGTTGGATGATAAAATGATATTTTATTAGATGAGTTGGATGATAAAATAATATTTTATTGAATGTTGGGGTAAGTTTTAGGGATGGAAATGGTTGAAAATAGGAAATGGGAGATTTCCATGCTCCCATTTCCTATTCTTGGTTTTTAGGAAACCAACCAAACAGCCCCTTATAGTTTCGACAAATTAAACTAACAAAGGAGATACATGCCTATGGCCCTATGCCTACGCATATCATCTAACAAAGGAGATACATGCCTATGGCCCTATGCCTACGCATATCATGCTGCGTTCATTTCAGAGAGATGCACAATGACCCGAACCTTATGTTGGGTCATATGTTTTTGGAGGAGTTGTTTTTGCTAGGTCAAGGAACCTGCTGCCTCCAGTGCTCCTTCATATGCTGTGGAGCATGTTAATTAAGTTGCAGCTGAACACATCAGACACCTCCATGATCTAAAACTTTTGGATCTTAACGTTAACGTATACAATATTTCTCATACAGTTCTCTCTAATTAGATCTATCTAAACATTTTAATCTCTCTGGAATTCAAGTAAAATCAAAAATCTAAGAACAGAGCAAAACACAGATCTAACAGACGTATAGAGAGATCGAGAGAGAGAGGAGGTGGGGATCGAGGGTGATGGAGTGGTAGTGGACTAAGGGTCGGCGTTAGGACCGCCTCCTCCTGCAGGCCATGGGGCGTCGGCGGAGGGGCCACCTCCTGCGGGCGGTGGAGCCTCACCGTCCGGATGCACACCGGCCGGTGGCTCGCCCAAGAACCCGCCTACGAGGGAGAGAGGCGGAATGGGCGGCGAAGGTCAGGGGATGAGGTTTGACCGTGAGGCACAGCTTTGATGGGGGCGAAAGCTTGGGAAAAGAGAGTTGTCCCACCTTCTTTTGTGGATCCGTTCCCGGGTTGGGCAGGGGCGGAATTAGCATGGGGAGTTTGGGTTTATTGGGGGTGCCTTCCATTTTTAGGGTTTTGATTTTGGAGAGGGATTGATGATGAAGGAGGAGGAGGAGAACAACACTAAGAGCAAGGGTAGCAAGCTCGTAAGAGAGCTCTCAAGGCTGACATGGCGGTGGAAGCCTGCTGCATACCCTCCAGCAACCTCCTAAATGCTCCCAAGCCTACTCTCAAGGCTGACGTGGCTGTTGCAGCCATCGGAGCTCCCAAGCGCTCCACAAATTTGTGGAGCGCTTGGGAGCTCCCAACTCTTAAAAACATTTACAAAAACCCCTCTCAAAAAAGTCCCCTACCAATTTGTAGAGCGCATGGATGATTCTGGCGGCGAAGAGGCCTCCGACTGGGGTGCCGGTGACGATGTCGAAGTAGTCGGGGATGGTAGCATTCGGGTCAGCCGACTTGGACTTGAGGGATCGCGAGAGGTAGGAGAGGGCATTGCTGGGGAGGATGCCCCGCATGCCGACACCGTCGCCGCCGTCGATGGAGAGGATGAAGACATTCCCCCTCTAGATTTGATGGTGTTAGCGGAAGGAAAATCGGCAGTGAAGGTTGCGGGAGAGGATTTGGGGTTAGGTTCGTTTTTTTTTAATTGGGGTGGGGTTAGGTCTGTCGAAGGGAGAGGATGAAGATCAATCATGTCTCTTTTGTTTTTTTAATTGGGTGCATTGTTTGAGCTGATACTCATCAAAATAGTAAATATAATAATGAAATAATACCCGTTGAGTTGAAAATGTACCGTTTAGGTGAAAAGTTAAGTTGAAAATGTACCGTTGATGTGAAAATTTAGCCGTTGAAAAATTTAGCCGTTGGAATTAAAAAAACTGGCATGAACAGTAAAAAATCATCTATAAATTCTCAATCTTCAATACACAAATCATTCCACACAACTCTCTCATTAAAAAAACTCTATATTTCCCTATCAAATTACAAATCTCATGGATCTCTCCCAAAACTATTATTCGCAACTCCTTACCGGTGAAGGATCGACCTTATACCCGCTGTTCTATACAGAAGTCGTAGAAGAAGGTAACCCCATCGAGTTCTCGCAATCGGCAACACAACAAGTGTCATCCCAAGAAACACTGACCACAAAGAAGAAGAAGGCTTACACGCGGTCTAAAAATTGGACTGTCCACGAAGATAAGCTTCTTGTGTCTGCTTGGTTGAACACGAGCCAAGATGTCATCCAAGGTACGGGGCAACACAAAGATAAGTTTTGGCACAGAGCTAACGACTACTTTATTCAATACTTCACCGATCCAACGATACGCATACCAAATCAAATAATGCATCGTTGGTCAACGATTCAACTATCCGTCAACATGTTCTACGGATGCGTTGCTCAGATTGAAGGAAGACAAAGATCTGGTACGGGAATTATTGACCAGGTAAATATTTAACTTATATGTTTTTATGTAAACAACATAGCATTGAAGAGAGGAATATATATGTTTAATTATATTTGATTATTCTAAATTTAACTCTTGTGTAGACTGCAGAAGTAAAAGAATTATACCAATCTCTTTATGGTAAACCATTCATGTTTGACCATTGCTGGGTTGAGTTGTATCATCATCAAAAGTAGATCCAACAAATGGAAACTTACAATAAGATTCGATCACAGCCGAGAAGAACCACAAACTCTGATTCCTCACCGAACAATTCCATACCAGTAACCCCTATCGAGTTGAACACTGACTCGGATGATGTGTTAGCAAGGCCTGAAGGGAGGAAAGCAAAGCTCAAGAGGAAACAAAATGTGGAAAACTCTGAGTCCGCTACGTCCATCATGGAAGAGGCTTTCGCGTGGATGAAGCAAACCACCAATCAAAAAATAGAGCTAAAATAGAAGAAATGAGATGACGATATCATGAAGATGGATCTCTTAACACTCAATTCAGTTCAACGACAATACTTTGAAATGCGTCAGGCAGAGATATTGGAGAGGTGGATGTCTAAGGCTTCTTCCTAATTATCATATATTATCTTGTATTAGATTTATGATTGTACTCGCATCGCATCCTAATTAGTTCTTCCTAAGTATCTTGTATTAGATTTATAATTCTACTTGAAGTTGAAAATTTTGGCATTTAATAAAAATAACTACTTTATTGAAAAGGAAATTGGCGTAGTATAACAACTCGAACTTCTTTGCTGAAATTACATTAGACATAAATAAACTTAATCCTCGGCGATGGATCCCTTGAGCTGCCACAGATGCTTGATCAAATCATTTTTTAATGATTTGTGTGTTTGCGTGTTCCTGATCCGATGATGATTTTGGATGAACTCGGTTAGAGGCACCGTCCGCACATGAGAAGGTTCAACGACTGGTATCGAATCATTAAAGTCAAAGTTGTTATCCAATTGACAATCTCGTTCATCTTCAACGATCATGTTATGCATTATGATGCAATCTGTCATGATGTCTTTCAGCACACTAGGTTGCCAGAAACGTCCTGGTCCATGAATAATCGCAAATCGAGCTTCCAACACGCCAAAAGCTCGCTCAACATCTTTTCTTGCGCTCTCTTGTTGTTGAGCAAAGTACTTATGCTTGTTTCCTCGCGGTGCTGGAATAGTCTTCACTAATATGGACCACTCTGGGTAAATCCCGTCAGCGAGATAGTATCCCATATTGTACTAGTGACCATTAACAGTATAGTTGCACGGTGAAGCTCTTCCCTCCACAAGTTGTGCAAAAACCAGTGAACGATGTAGAACATTGAGGTCATTGTGAGACCCCGACAGTCCAAAGAAGGCATGCCATATTCAAAGATCTTTGCTAGCTACGGCCTCCAAAATAATTATAGGTTCATGAAAATGCCCAGTATATATACCTTGCCAGGCAGTTGGATGGTTCTTTCATGTCTAGTGCATGCAGCCGATGCTCCCAAGCATACCAGGAAAACCTCGTTGTGAACCTTCCTCGAGCAGGCGTGCAATGTCTTCATTAGTCGGTGAACGAAGGTATTCCTCCCCAAAGATGTTGATAATCGATCGAATGAATCTCTTCACGCTCTCAAGCGACGTACTTTTACCGATCCAAACGTAGTCGTCAACGGCGTCAGCGGATGCTCCATATGCGAGCATCCGCATAGCTGCAGTAATCTTTTGAAGGCTAGATAGTCCCAACTGTCCAGCACCATTCCTCTTTTGGACGAAGTACTTATCATGTTCGACGACAGCGTCGTGGATTCGAAAGAATAACAAACGCGTCATTCTGAATCTTCGACGAAAATAATGAAGATGATATGTTGGTGCGTCAGCAAAATAATATTGGAACAACCGATTGTGGTCTTCCAGTCGGTATCGATGGAGCACGATGCGTCTTTTGTGTTGAACTGAAGTTGAACCTTTCTCTTGTTCTTCTTCCTCGACGACAGCAACTCCCATAAGAAAGATCGTCTTCATCATTTCGTCATCATTAGAGCTAGAAGAGCTAGACATTTTGTTCTGGGAGATGATGGGTTGAGGTGAGAACGCATCGAATTTTATAGGAATCAGTCGATTGACGGTCAAAGTTTGCGATACCTCAAACTTCGTGCCCAACCTCGAAGATCGCGAGCTACCTCGAAGACCGTGTGTGTTCCCTCAAAGACCGTGGATTACCTCGAAGATCATGTGCGCTCCCTCGAAGACCGTATCCAACGGTTAGAAATTAAATAAAAGATGTTTAAATATAATTGAAAGTAATGGGTAAAAAAAATTAAAATAGAAGAGGGTTTTTTTTTATATTATTGGAGCTCCTAACTAGGAGCTTGTTGGAGCTCCATAAAATAAGGAGGGCCTCCCAATATTTATTTTTATAATTTTTATTCCAAAATGCTTGAGAGCTTGCTGATTAGGACTCCTAACTAGGAGCTTGCTGCCCTTGCTCTGAGGATGAGAAGAGCGCAGTGCCAGACTTTTATAGGTGTTGCTGCAGCTAGAGGGGCTTTTATAGGTGTAGCCTCACGTCCGCGGCTGCCCTCGTTCGGGAATCTTCCAAAAGCCGTCATGCAAGTTGTTATCGGATGTAATAATAGTTTAATTAATGATGAAATTGCCTTTAATGGTACTGTTTACGGGGTTAAATGAAGTTATTATTGAGAGAGATGTAGATAGGCCTTCCTACAACGTGCAACGCCAGTTAGCTAGGGTGATGATTTTTTTTTATTCGCTATACTCACGAACCTTTTTATTCACCAAGTAACGAGTCACATGCCATGATGCCAATCACGTTACAGGAAAATACCAAAACACCATCAACCCTAGCGATAGCGGGTAACTCTTTCATCTTTGTCTTAACTTTTTTTGCAAAAAAAAAAAAAAAAAAAAACATCCACGTTCTAATTTCCGAGTACCTATTTGAGTGTTTAATTAGTTTAATTTAATAATTAGGTTTTTAGATCGTAAAAATATGCAACTCACCACTTTAAATTTATTAAAGCCTGCTGTTGCATAAGAAAGAAAATAAAAAATTAATGGTGGTAAGTCTTTGGGTTTATAGGCAAAAATGCATTTATGGTTCACAATGTTGTGGCATTAGCGTAAAAAAGCCAATTATTTAGAGAAAAAAATATTGCAAGATATAGAAGAACATAGCTATTGAATAATTTTTTGGGTTTATAGGTAGAAAAACTGGGATGATTCTTTGGTTACTTTCTACATCTAATTGTTTAGAAAAGATATTGCAAGTTATAGAGAAATATAGCTACTGAATAATTTTTTGGGTTTATAAAGTAGGAAAACAATTTTTTGGGATTATAAAGTAGGAAAACGTGGATGAAATTTTGGGTTAATAGGTGGAATGTATTTTTTCAATGAATTTTTTATACTAGTCCCTCAAATGTTTCATACTTTGAATTAGTCTCTCAACTCATTGAAACTGCTATTATGTCCCCAATTTCAGAAGTTATTTTCAAATTAATTCCCCAACTCATTGAAATTGCTATTAGGTCCTCTAGTTCTCATAATTACTTTTCAAAATAGCCTACATATATGGTTTCTGCTTCTACCCTTGATTGAAGGGACTAAACTTAAAATAATTTAAAACATAGATTTTAGCAATACGAAGGATCAATTTCTTTTAAAAAAAACCTTAAGAATTGAAGGCAAAAAACATTTTCGGTGATTTGAGGGAGAAATTTTGTATTTTGAAACAATCAAGGGACTAACATCTATTAAAAAAAGACTTTTAGCAAGAGGCTGGATCGGATTTCATCATAAGTGTGGCAAAACTTTGGGTTCTTAATGATTTAATTAGAGACCAATGACTAGATGAAAAGGGTGTGTTAAAATAAATGGTGTGAAACTTTTGGATTTTATATGTAAAAGAACAAAAATGAGAAAATTAATATGTCTCAAGGATCGATCGTTGGTATTTTACTTTTACAAACGCCTATATATGACATAATATTAAAGTTGAACTGTAGCTAAGCACTGTTTAATTTAACACAACTGTCATACACACAAATTACGTCAAAATTTCCCCTTAGTTGCATGTATAATCAAAATACAAGAATAGAATGACAAATGACAAATAATAAAGAGAGAAGAGAAACACTTAGAATCAAACTAGTAAAACTGTGTTTAATGTCCTGCGATTCATACTGCAAAAATCTAAGAGGAAAAGCGTCAATGATATCGCTACACTCAGAAAGGTCCCTGATAAAATCTTGCTCAGTAGCTGTTGTAGATTGCATTCAAATTCCTTACACGGTTGAAGTTGTTACCTGCATCGTGCATACTCAAGCATGTCAACTTGAGTTCCAATAAATTCCTGCAAAATTAACGAGCAACCTGTTTAGTGACCATAAGGACATTAGATTCAAGAATTTGGAGATAATCACGAAACAAAGCACCTGTAAGGTATTGGATCTGTTGAACGTAACAAAACATGTTCCACATAGAGTGAAGGAGCACCGGAGGCAGCAAGTTTCTTGACCTTGAGAAAACCACTCCCATTATTATTCCAAAAGTCGTGTGACCCGGCATACCGACCGGATCACCGTGCGCTTCTGCAAAACAAAGTGAACTCAGCAGGATAGACCAAAACGGGTGCATATGTCTCGAGAGCCATGGCATCAGAAATCCCCGGAACACAATCTCCTCGCAGATCGGAGCGCACACCGTGCCCGCAAGTACTCCCAACACTGCAGCTGGATAATCACGAAATTTGATTGCTTGTTCGAAGCTACTAAAGTAATCCACTGGGGAGGGCCCTAAAAAGTGGTGACTGATTGAATCTATGTGTCCAACAAGAGGAAACACGCAGCATGCTATAATGAGATCATACAGCCAGTTCCCTTCGATGCTGAAGTGCAAGCAATCTGGAGGGAAGGGTCTAAACCGATAAAGGCAGAGGTAAAGGATTGCGATTTTGATAGGCTGCGTCGAGAAATGCCCCAAGGGATCATGGTAGGCGGGGTCCACACGGTCAAGCAACGGAAATATCTTGAGACAATACAACTTCTTCCAAGCAAAATAAAGATTAAAGAATAGGAAAACTGTTCCCATGCCCCATGGCACTACCCAGCGTTCCCTTTTTGGTTCGAGAAAATCTCGTGCAATCTTTTCTACCCGTGATATCCAACTCTCGTTATCATCCTCACCGCTTGAAATATTGTTGATGAATTCTGAATTAGGATTGTTAACGTGGACTGGACAACACTTGGGTTTTGCACGTAGGATTTTCAGCGGCACCACAGGCTCTACTCTCCTCGTCAGTTTTGTTGAAACTCTAAGACAAGGATATCGCCTGGCGCCGTCGACGTCATGATGAAATCTATTTGTTGCAGGAAGGAAGCATGAATTCAGTCGAGAAATTTTAGTTGTAGACTTGAAAGGCAAAGGAGAAGGGGGAGCTAGTGATGGAAAAGATATCGGCGACGAAGCCAAGCAACTGTAGACGCCGGCCATCGTACAATTTTTTCAATGAGAGGCAGAGAGAGAGAGAGAACGCAAGAAAGAGAGAGACAAAGAAAGAACGCATGCAAGAAGGTGATACATAGCGCGCATATATTGAGGATAATATATAAGCGTATGTTAGACAAGGATTTGTATCCAATCTACTTTCCCAATCTACTTTCCCAATCAAATATATCCGGTCTTGATGATTTTTTCCGGTTTTTTCTTTCTTTTTTCCTTTTTTTCTCCGCTTCCTTTTTCTTTTCCTTTTTTTTCTCTGCCGAATATTACTCTATTTATTCCTTTTTTTCTCTGTCGAATATTCTTTTTCTTTTTTATGTTTTTTTACTTTCCAATCAAAAGAAATTTTCTTTCAAAAATTTACATTAATTTTCATATCGTAATATTTATTCTACATTAGGAAAAAGATTTATTGGTTTTATTTCAAAAAAATAACTTGAAAAATATTTATCTTCATGACAAGTTTTTTCTTATAGCTTCTAGATTAAAATATTTCTTCATTTTAAATGATCCATAGCATATTTTGTTTTGAAATATATTTGTAATTGTTGCATAATGAAATTATATTTTTTTTGAAATTATATTTGATTCTATAAATTTTAGCAATCGCATGAACATCAATGAGATATGTCTTATTCTGCAAAAATGTGAGTTCTAACAATACATTTAAATTAAAATTTCTTTTGATTGGAAAGTAAAAAAACTTTAAAAAGAAAAAGATTTGTTGGTGATTCTACATTAGGAAAAATATTTTCTTTCAAACTTTTTACATTAATTTTCATCGTAATATTTGTGATTATTCTACATTAGGAAAAACATTTATTGGTTTTATTTCGAAAAATTAACTTGAAAAATAATTACCTTCACGGCAAGTTTTTCTCATAGCTTCTAAATTAAAATATTTCTTCATTTTATTTGATCCATAGCATATTTTGTTATGAAAATTTTTTGTAATTATTGCATAATGAAATTATATTTTTTTTGAAATTATAATTGATTCTATAACTTTTAGCAATTGCATGAACATCAATGAGATATGTCTTATTCTAAAAAAATGTGAGTTTTAACAATACATTTAAATTAAAATTTCTTTTGATTGGAAAGGTAGAAAACATAAACAAGAAAAAGAATATTCGGCAGAGAAAAAAAAAAGGAAAAGAAGAAAAAAGAGCGGAGAAAAAAAAGGAAAAAAAAGACCGGAAGAAAATTCTGAAAAAATAATATAGAGAAATATTCAGCAGAGAAAAAAAGGAAAAGAAAAAGGAAGCGGAGAAAAAAAGGAAAAAAATCATCAAGACCGGATATATTTGATTAGGAAAGTAGATGGGATCATATCCCTTTAAAAGCACGAGTTCGGAAAAATCTTTCTATGGTCAATATTACCCTTCACTATTTTAAATATTTCATTTATATCTTAATCTATCATAATCATAACTTATCCTAATCCTACGTGAACTATCTATAGCTTAACAATTAAAAAATATTAATAAAATATATAAAATATCTTCATGGTATTAGTTTGTTAAGATAAAGAAATTAGACGTAGCTAACGTACTATAATACATAAAGTATTACAAAAAACCTAAAAATTTTAAAATTGCAAAAAATACCCTAAAAAGTTTTAAATTATAAATATTATCCCAACGTCTAAAGACTTAAAACAACAAATATGAAAACAAGAAATTAGCACCAGTTTACGAAGAATTTAAAATTTGCGGTTAACATCTCAATATCTTAAAAATTATAGAAACACCCTCAAAAGTTCAAATTATAAACAAGCACATGAAATTCTCAAAATTTTAAAACTTGCAAACAACATAGATGAATTCAAGGGATTACCATAATGCATAAATTTTTTTGATATTTCAAATTTTCAAAAAACATAAAATCAAGAAATTAACAGCAGCCTCCAAAGAATTAAAATTTTTTAATTAACACCCTCAATGTCCCAAAAATTATAGAAATATCCTCAAAAGTTTAAATTATAAAAAACAACCCTGACATTTTAAAAATTCTAAAATTTGCAAATTAGCAACAAAAAATGAATTCAAGATATTATCCTCATGCACCTAAAAATTTAAAAATTATCGAAATTAACCTCGAAGTTACAAAAGTTGTAGAAAAAACTCTTTCAAAATTTAAAAATCATAAAAAAAAACTCTAAATTTTTAAAATTTATAACCAGTACACATCAAATCTGAAAACTATTGGTAGACCGCTGAAAATTTTTTTTTTAAATTAATCTATAGTTTTAACAATTACAAAAAGTAACCTTAAAATTTTAGAGTTGTAAGAAATATCGTGACATTTAAAAATTATCACCGACACATAAAACATAAAAGTTATAACTACCAAACTTAAAAGTAATTTTTTAAAAATGCTCCTAAAGTTTTAAAAATTACAAATCATACCCTCAAAGTTCAAAACCACAAAAAAGGTTGAAATTTTAAAACTTGATAAAGAAAAGTGTAATTGTTAGGTATTCTTTCATTACGATATATATATTTAATTTCTAATTTAGGGTTTACTATTACTTTTCAGTATCTAAAGATAGTCTTAGTTGATACTGGTAAACAAAAACAATAAGAATTGATTAAAAATATCCGATCTAGGAATAAAAATTTAAAAAATATTATAGCTTAAAAATTATTGTTACCATGTAAATTAAAGCAACTGCATAAAGTTTTATTGATAAGTTGGACCAGCAAAACACATTAGTAACATTAATAGATAGATGTTTAAATCCATAACAATAATAAAATACTATAATGTAATAGCTAGCATTAATTAATTATAATTTAAAAATATTAATCTATGGTGTTAATAATATTTATAGGGTAAATGAATATAATGA
This sequence comes from Asparagus kiusianus, assembly GCA_022839385.1. Taxonomy (NCBI): domain Eukaryota; kingdom Viridiplantae; phylum Streptophyta; class Magnoliopsida; order Asparagales; family Asparagaceae; genus Asparagus; species Asparagus kiusianus. The sequence goes on from BQKN01064319.1 coordinate 143,028, forward strand.
ATTATGTATGGAGAAACTATCATAATGTTTAGAGATATCTTTTAAAAGAATCAAGCTATTTCCATTACAAATGGGAAAGTGACGAAAATAAATCTAAAATTCAGAAAACGTCCATAAATCGATTGAATTAGCATTAACATAAGACATGTCTATTAAATTAGTATCAACTGAGTTACATTGAAGAATAATTTAATAACTTTATCCCAATCAAAGAAGAAATCTTTATGGAAGATATAAGAAAAATTAGTAAACATTCATAAATTTCATACTTTGTTCTTTAAATACTAAAGAAATTAAATATTAATATTATAATCTAAGGAAAATTGGTAATAAAAAATATAGATATTTAATTTAGATCTTTGTGAAAAATAACAGGGATAGAGTAAATATAATATTATTAACGTAATGAAAACTCTTATTGGATGCACATCGGAAGAACTCATTGTAGAGAAAAAAGAGATAACTCTTAATCTTATTTAAGTAATAAATTAGAAACACGAAGAATTTCATATATATGAGATTAATATTTATTCTCATTGAAAAAAAAATCAAAGTTTGTATTTTAAGAAGTTTGTGCTAAACATTGGAAATACATTTAACTTCTTTGTGAAGTTAAATGACAAGATAAAATATTAACGAGCCCACGAAAGATAACAACACAAAAAATACAACTCTAGCCTAATATCACAATCGAGTAGATGATGAAGACACTACTCTAAAATTGCCCGGATCTTTGTGAAAAATAACAGGGATAAAGCAAATATAATATTATTGACGTAATGAAAACTCTTATTGGATGCACATCGGAAGAACTCATTGTAGAGAAAAAAGAGATAACTCTTAATCTTATTTAAGTAATAAATTAGAAACACAAAGAATTTCATATATATGAGATTAATATTTCTTCTCATTAAAAAAAATCAAAGTCTATATTTTTAGAAGTTTGTGCTAAACATTAGAAATACATTTAACTTCTTTGTGAAGTTAAATGACAAGATAAAATATTAACGAGCTCACGAAAGATAACAACACAAAAAATACAACTCTAGCCTAATATCACAATCGAGTAGATGATGAAGACATTACTCTAAAATTGCCCGAGAAAAAGATAAATGTGAGGAATGATTGATCTTAGCTCAATAAAAAATAAAATATAAGGAATAAAAGATAATATTTTATGAATATTTTATACAATAATTAAATTATTTTGAGTGAAATTAGGAATTTTCAGAAGGGAGTTTCATGAGTTTTTTCCAGTACTTTTATATGCTTGTGCCGATGCTTTTATCATATGAAAGTATACTAGAGTTAGCATTGATATTTAATTTATATTTTTTATGAAGTTTATCAATGATTAGGAACAAACTTTATATTCTCTTTTGTATCATTTTAGCACACTTTTAACCAATCATTTTGCTTATTGGTTTTAAATATTCACCTTCTTTGTATAATATTATTTTAATATTTTTTACTTTTGCAACATTGTACTTTCTCAAGTAAATCTTAGTTTCATGTCAGTCAAAATAATATGAAAATTAAATTAGCTTCAAATTATATTTGTTTTCTATCAATTCAAATATCAACATGAAAATTTAAATTGGATGTAGCCCATTTAAACAAACATAAAAAAATAATCACAATATAAAAGTTTAGAGACAAAAATGAGCATAAACTATTAAAGTGGAACTGAGAAACAAATTTTAGTTAAAAATTAATCTAAAAATACTTAATCATGATATTTAACCATGTGCATTGCACGTGTATAAAACCTAGTATGAGTAAAATTAGGAGATTTGTTAGGCTAATTGATTCTCATAATTATAGTTAAGAAGAGTTAAATTCATCTCAACCATTAAAATAAAATCAATGGACTAAATAAAAGTAGTTGCCTCTCCGACCACTACTTTTTTGTAGTGGAGATGATCCAAATCCGTTAGACAATATGAAAGGTGGAGATGAATTGAATCCTTCAATTAGTTGATATGTTGTTCAATCCACATGTAATTTTAGTTAATACTAGGATTTATACACGTGCAAAGCACGTGATTAAATATTATGATTAAGTATTTTTGACTTATTTGTTTACTAAAATTTGTTTCTCGGTTCTACTTTGATTGTTTTTCTCACTTATGTTTCAAACTTTACTATTGTGATTATTATTTTTAATGTTTGTTTGAATGGGTTACACAAAATTTAAAATTTTCATGTAATGATTGAATTGACAAGAAAATAACTATAATCTAAAGCTAATTTAAATTTTTGCCTTATTTAGATCGGCATGAAACCAAGTTTGACTTAAGAAAGTATAATATTGTAAAAGTAAAAAACACTTAAAAAGATAATGTTATAAAAGAAGGATGAATAATTAAAGCCAATAAGACAAGATGATTAATTAAAAGTGGGCTAGAATGAAACTAAAAATATATAAATTTTGTTACTGATCACTGATAGACTTTAGAAAAAAATCATAAAATAAAGATTAATGTTAACTATATTATATACTTTTATATGATAAAAGCATCCACATAACCATATAAAAAATTAAAAGAGTTCATGAAAATCACTTCTAAAGATTCCTGATTTTACTCAAAAATTTAAGCTATTTTTAAAATATAAATAATTTAAATTTATAGTATATTTATAAAGAGCCTTGATGGAGATGCTTTTGTTTTAGTAGCTTGTTCTGAATGAGCCATGCATATTAGCTTTAAAGTGTAATATTTTTTATCGTGTTATATGAATGTCTGCTTGGTTTGTTTATCTATCTCTTATTTCTTCAATAAGTTGATAAATTATTAACATAATTTACGATGACATACATATCTTTCATACAAATTTGAGACATGTGTAATATGAATTTTATATTTAGTGACCTTTAATAAGAATTTTAGTTGTAAAATATGTTACCTTCATATTTAAAGATCTTGAAATCTGGCAGTACTATTACATGCTTATCTTTGATCGTGTTCTTAAAAATTGATCTTTTATTGATAGTCGTATCCCCAAATAAGAATACTTGTAGAGTCGTGCCACTATATAGAGAAAAGAAAAATTTTAATTTTAATTTTTTTACTTACACTATGGTAACTAAATATCATGTGCATATTTTTTGTCCATTATAGTGAATTTTCTCATCTTATCTAGTTTATTATATCTCACAATGTAGTTGATCAATGGCTTCACTTTAGTTTCTATTGCAAGATTATTTATATAAAATTTTTTATTAAGTTTATGATTCCTTCAGTTTTTTAGAATAAAGTATGAAAATTTGTAAGTACTTACTAATTTTTCTTGTACTTTTCATGAATAATATTTTTTTAATTAGGACATAATTATTCAATATGTTTGTCAAGAAGAACTCTGTTAGTGCTTCTTTGCTCGATATGCTTTTTATCAATGTTAATTCAGATGATTCATGAATGTTTCTGAATTTTGAGTTTATTTCCTTCACTTCTCCATTTGAAATGAAAACAACTTAGTCCTTTTAAAGGATATCTCTGAACTTTCTGATAGTTTCTCCATACATAATTTTTTGTATTTTTTTTACTTTATAAATAAATATTATCAACATTAGAGATAAATCTTTATACATTATAATCAATTAATGCTAACTTATTATATCTTAATGTAATAGTATCAAACATTTCCTCTTTTCTTTGCCAAATTTTAGCCTTTTGTGATTTAAACTTTTGAGAGTGTGTTTTGCAGTTTTTAAACTTTGATAGTATTTTATGAAAATTTTAAATTTTAAGTTGGGCGCTTATAATTTTCATGTTGCACGTATTGGTGATAAGTTTTTAAATGTTAGAATATTTCTCGTGACTCTGAAATTTTGAAGATATTTTTATAATTACTAAAATTTTGGGTTATTTTTTAAAAATTTTAAATTTTTACCAATCTGATGATTAATTTCTAAATTTGATATGTACCAGATATAAGTTTTAAAATTTTAGAATTTTTAATAATTTTTTTACTTTTGAGAGAGTTTTTATAATTTTTGTACCTTTGAGGTTTTTTTACTAATTTTAAATTTTTATGTGCCTAATTGTAATCCCTGGAATCCATCTATGTTAAATCTAAGTTTTGAAATCTCTAAATTTTAGAATGTTTTTTGTAATTTAAACATGGCTAAATGACACTTATATACCCTATTGTTTTGCTCTTGTAGTAATTATATACCCTAAGTTACAAAACATAGCAAAAAAATACCCTGAGTTGGTAACTATTTAAAATTAGCTAACTGTGTTAAAAATACATGAAAGGATAATAATGCCCCTCCTTAAGAATTAACCTCCCCCCTCCCCCCAACATAGTGAAAGCTCTTATTTTCTACTGTTACCCATATTAAAGAGGAAGAAGAAGTTGGAGGCCACGAAAAGAAAAAGATGATGATGAAAATAATCTAATTTGCGCCGAGGGGTTAGGGGGTAGGTAATACAGTAAATAATACAATAAATGAGGGTAAGAAGTATTCAAGTTTCTCATAGGTCCAGCACGTGGGAATATTCCAGAAAATATTCTCACAGCTGGTTAACAGAAGGTACCAACTTGTAAATTTTTGCCAACTCAGGGTATTTTTTTACTATATTTTGTAACTTAGAGTATATAACTGCTTCAATAGTGAAACACATAGGGTATCTAAATGTAATTTAGCCTTTAAACTTTTTAGGTTGTTTCTATAATTTTTAAAATGTTAAGGGTGTTAATTACAAGTTTTAAATTTTTAGATATCATGTTTGTTTTTAAGTTTTAAAAAGTCAATGTGTTTTGTGTAATTTTAAACTTTTAAGGCTATTATATGCAAATTTTGAAACTTTTGGGTTTTTTTATAATACTTCATGTATTATAATATGTTATCTACGTATAATTTCTTAATCTTTTTTTTTTTGAGTTATAGGTAGTTCATATGGAATTAATATATAGGATATAATTAGTATTTGGATAGATTAAGTTTTAACTTAAATATTCAAAATAACTTTTTTTAAATTTGTTGACCTATAGATAGTTCACGTGGAATTAGATAAGATATGATTAAAATTAGAATAGATTAGGATAACAATGTAATATTCAAAAAAACTAAGGATAATACTGACCATAGAAAGATTTTTCCGAACTCATGCTTCTAAAGGGAGTATGATAAATTAATTCCCTTTTTTTAACATACATACAAAAAAAATGGGGTGGAAGTTAAAAGATTTGGTGTTCCAAGAACTATGCACACCTTAGTGGTACTCTATGTAAATCATTAAGGTGCTTTTGTGCATGACCTAAATACAACATAGCTTTGGCAATCACTATTAGATGTATAAAGTAATATGGATGATGATACATAAAAAAAGTTTGTTAGTTAGCTTTGCTTGCTATGTACTTCATTATTTTATCTTGTGAGTACTCTTATTCCTCTACTTTTAACTTCTTTCCATACATTATTTAAATGCTTTCCAGCAAACTATTAATTGTTATATCCCAATTCATCATTGTTGACGGGTGGAAAAACTAAAATTTTATTAATTATTTTGTTATTGTAGCAAAATAGTATCTTTGGACAATTTGATGTATGCATTCCAGAATAATTTGCAATTTGCTGGAAATGAGTTGAGGTCTATCCATTATTGTTGAATTTATTATTTGTGTAATTAAATGTGCATGTCTATATATATATATATATATATATATATA
>BQKN01064319.1:149106-159643 GCA_022839385.1 Asparagus kiusianus
GGAGGGAGGGAGGGGATGAAATATTTTTTTGATAATTTTGGGTATCAGTTTAATAATTTTGAGAGATAAGGGGGTTAAAAACAAATTTTCTCATCGGAATTTTGAGAAATGAGTTTTATATTGTCAAAAAGACCGAGCTTTAATGTCTTGTTATCGCCGGAGTTTTTTTAAATACCAAACTGTCAAAAGTGTTCATATAAATATACAAATTTCGTATTTTAGCCCAATCAAAAATATCCCAAAACCCCAAAAATCCCTCCTCTTTCCCTCTTTCTTCCTCCTCCCAAAACTAGGGCTTTTTTCTTTCAAGCCTCTGAGCCTCCGATCCTCGCAGTCTCCTCACTTCCTACTAATTTCAGGTGATTTTTCTCTGCAGTTAATATTCTCGCATTTCGGCTCCCCTGCACAAGTCTTTCACGCCGTTGATCTAACTTTCTGAATTTATTTTCTTCAATTATGATTTATCTCAGGAGAGGAGGACGAGATCTGGAATCAGGGTTAATTGTTATGTGAATAATCTCCATCATTAGTTTTGGTGTTTAATAAGTGTTTTCTTTAATTTCTTTTATGTAGTCTGATTTACTTTATCCTCGCAGTCCTTGTTCGGACAACACTTAATTGTTTTTGCTCAAATGTTAAAATTGTCAATATCGAACAGTAGCTTAACGAAGCATCTGAATGATAAGCAGAAATAATGAGACGATTGTTTGCATTTTGAATGGAATTTGCACCTTGGATTGAAGTGTTGTTTATGAAATCTTGCAGTTTGTCGTTTATTACTATCTGGAGTCTCAGTCAGGTATCAGTTTCTAGTTGTGTCAGTATGATGAGTGATGTTAGGAAGTGTATTTCATGAAATCACTTTCGTTCAACTTGCTGTATAGGTGAAATTTGCATATAGATGCATGCACTAGACCCTCTCTCTATTTTGGCCTTTGTTACGAAATTCAAAAAGAAATGTAAAGGTCTGGGGAAAAATTTGCATATAGGTAATGATAAGTGTATGTTTCATAAAGGTTAGTAATGATGCTTAGTTATGTTTGGGATTTATTCTTGGGTTTGTTAGATTGTGATTGTGTTTTTATTTTTAATTCAAGTAATTTGGTACATGCTTGATCATTAGTATAATTATACTAGGAGAATGTGAATATAGAAAAATTGAAGATGGTAAATTGATCTTTTCCTACAACTTGTTGGAAATTATAGATAATATCGGCATCTTAAGTTTGCATCCAGTTATGTAATTAATGTGCACTATTAGTATTTCCATTTAAAATTCTAATTGGCTAATATGCTTAATAATTATACATGGGAGGATTTGTCATAGATTATTTGCACTTCAGTACTCCAAAGTTTCACTCTTTTTCACTTTGATATTCTAAAGTCCTATTTCGACAATTTGATACATTCAAACTATTAGAAAGTTGACTTTATTGTTAGAGATATAGCTCATTTAGTGTACTCATTCCATAAGACTTCTGAATAGCTCCTTTGTGCATTGATGTTTATGAATTGATCCACTCCAACACTATAAATTGGTCCTCGGTACCTTGGATTTTTCATTCACTTGTATGATATTGTTGTTCCATTAACATATTCGTATGTAGTCGTGGCACATATGTTTGTATGAATGAGTTAATTTATTGATGAACAGTAAATTTGTCACAAATCATGAGAAGTGCGTCTTTCCTTTGATGTTACTAATGTCGCACTTTCCCCAACATCTCAGCAGCGACTGCATATAGGTAATGATAATTGTTGTTTCATTTTATGTTTGTGGATGTGGAACTGCATTGATTGTTTTGGTTTTTATTTTACTGCATGTTTCATTTAGAACAAATCCTGAAGATCCTATAGCTCTAAAGTGTATTGATCTTCTTTACGACATAGCTCTTGTAACAAGTGGCTTCAATGTGAGTAATCTTGCATTATTTATTAGCCATTTATCTTGTAGTCATGTAAAGTGCTCTAGATGTGAATGTAAGCAACATTGATCATGATAGCAGTAAGTGACTGTTTAAGTTAAGTGAGACGTTTAAGTCAGTTGTAGCTGTTTATTTCGCATTTACAACTACGGTTGTGAACTTAAATTTAAACATTGTGCAGAAGGTAACTTCTGTCTTATTGTTGATGCTCTCTAATGGTTGATATCTGCTTCAACTTGCAGCAATGGAATCACGCTGAGATGAAAGGGAAGATTTATGAGATGATACGTGCAGTGCTATGAAGCAAACATATAGCTTCATCTTCAGATGTTTTTTTTTATTTTTAATGCACTGAAGAGTTTTTTATTTGTAATAGTACTCTATTTTTTTCATCTCGTGTACTCTTATGTTATTCATATCGTGTTATGGATGGACTCGGTATTGCTAGTGTATTTGTTGTAAATATTCGGATAATATACGTTTTAACTGAAATGGATATTGGCTTAGTTATAGTTGGATGTGTATATTGGACTGGATTGTTGGATGTGTATTTTGAATTGAATTGTTGGATGTGTGTATTGGATATGAATATTAATTATATTTGACTGGATGTGTATATTAAATATACAAGAATTATGTATTTATGTGCATATCGTGAATGTAATGTAATGCATAAGAAATTAACATTTTAAAAAATAATTTTGCCAAAAAAAGAGCAACCTATATGGAAGTTTTGTCTAGGTTAAAACAACCTAGATGGAAATTCCGTCTAGGCTACAACCTAGATGGAAATTTCGTCTAAGTAGCAACCTAGACGGAATATCTTCTATCGCCTATGTTGTTTTCTGTCTAGTTTGAGCAACCTCGACGGAATCCGTCTAGTTTGCTTTATACTAGATGGACTTTTCTAGATGGATTTCCGTCTAGGTTGATCAACCTAGACGGAAATCTAAGCAACCTAAACGGATTTTTTCGTCTAGGCTGCGCGTTTTTCTACTTGTGTGTGTGTATTTAAACTTATGTCAACTTAAGCGAACCATCTACCAAAGTTTCTATCCATTGATGATACATTCATATCTTGCATGGATCCCTAGGTATCATCGATGGATAAAAACTTTGATGGATGATCCACTTAAGTTGACATAAGTTTCTATATATATATATATATATATATATATATATATATATATATATATATGTGTGTGTGTGTGTGTGTGTGTGTGTGTGTGTGTGTGTGCGCGCGCGCGCGCGCGCGCGCTCGTGTGTGTGACTTTGGTGGATAAATGCCTCTTGTCCACTTAAGTTGACATAAATTCATCTATCTCTGTGTGTGTGTGTGTACTACATTAATGTCGCAGCAACATGTGGGTCAATTTTGCTCGTTACTTACTAGATCAAACCAGACAAATCATTTAAATAAATGAATAGGTAAAAAGTGAATACAAATATGGATTGTGTATTGGCATGTTGGTCGTGTTGGATGTGTTTCCATGATGTTTTGTTTATGTATTTTATCCATTTATATTATGTTTTGTCCTCGTATGATATTGGTAAGGAAAAAGAATGTGCTAATTTGAGAAAACCCCCTCAACTAATCCCTAGACTCAAAAAACCTCCCTCAAGTTTCCGAGTCATCAATGAACCCCAACCCCCCCCCCCCAAAGGGCCCTAGTTATAATTTTTCATCACATCCACATTTTCTGTTAGTTTGGATGAAAATAAATATTGTATTGGCATAAATAACCTTTTTATAGTAGTTAATATTATAATCTTAATTTTTAGTGGTCAAATCTTGTTTTGTTTATTTTCGATCTTATACCTTTTGACTAGATAATCCTTTTGAGCTTAATTTCTATCAACTACATTTGCTTTGTAGTAAATAAGACCTCTTACTTAAGAATCCCACTAATAAGACTTAGTGTTTATCACTCGTGCACAGGGCTGTCCATTTGGCCCAGGCCGCCTCATCGGCTCTCGGCCCTGACCCGGCCGGACGTAAAAATGGCCGGGCTAAGTATCCGGGCCGGGCCGACCCGGTGCCCAACCTGGATGCAACAGTCACATAATGTGACCATTGCAGGCAAATGCAGGGCCAGCCCGGGCCAGCCCGGCATTAACGGCTATTTTTGTGACCATTAATGGCCACAATGGTCACAAAAGTGACCTTGTGACCGTTGTGGCCGGGCCGACCATAATGACCATTTTGGCCGTTTAGATCATTTTGCCCCCAAAAACGGTAAAAAATAGTTAAAAATGTGGGTATTTGGGTCATTTGTCTAAGGGTCTACCTCTATAAATAGAGGGGTTTTCATTTGTTTTCCTCATCCAAAACTCATCTACTTCTTTCTAATACTCTTTTATGTTAGCCATTATGTTTTGATGGTGTTTTACAACCATCATTATCGGTACTAATTGCTTATTGATAGATATTGTAGTTATTATATATATCAAGCTTGTTAGTACCACTTATGGAGGATTGGATGGAATATGAGCTACAACGATGATATCCATAGGAGGAGGAGGCATAGTGATGAAGCATTGTTTATTCAAGAACAATAAATGCAATGAGAAGATTCATCAACTCAAACTATATCAAGATTCAAAGAATTGTAATTCTATGTGAGGATATTAGCTAGTTTTTCTTTTCTCTCTAGTGCTAGAATGTAAGCAAGTAGCTTAGATTTCATTTGAAGCTATTGGGATATCACACACACATTTTCATACTTATATTCTTGAGCATTTTGACAAAATATCATTTTTCATAAGTATGAGGACCTTCTCGTAAAATTCCTTTTCTAAACAGTTTTCTTTTAGTGTCAAAAATAATTTACAAAGTTACATAATTTTTAGAAGTCATTTGAATATTTTTATAAATTTTTAAAGAGTTAAAAACTGCTTTCAAAAACAGTGTCGGCCATATCAGTTTGCGGTCGACCGCACCTGAGTTTTTACTTGCGGAGCCAAACAGAAACTTCCGCGGTCGACTGTCAGCTCGAAAATTCTCACGGTCGACCGCCACGGTCGACCGCCAAAGTCTCTGAAAATTTTCTGAGCCTCAAAAGTGGCTCGCGGTTGACCGCGAGATTTTCACGGTCGACCGCCGTTTACTCCAACGGACTTTTAACATACAGTTTCAGACAATGGTTTTTTACGGGATTTAGGGGATATGGGTATGAGTTTTGGCTGCAGTGTTTTCTCCTATTTAAACCCCTTATACCCCTTCTTCTTCAAGTGTCCCAAACATTTTGAAAAAATCAGAGATCTGTTTTTACTGAGAGCAAACTTTCAAAACCTGTTTTTCTCTGTTTTTAATTTTACTTCCCAGCTTCAGTGTAATCTTTCTCATTGCCATAGAGACATTGTAAAGAGAGAGTTTTTACACTATTACTACTATTGAGAGCTTGATCTTGTGGAGATCAACTGTATGGGAGTGAGATCTTATGGTGATCAACTGTGTAGTTGTGAGATCTTGTGGAGATCATTGTGTAGAAGAAGTTCAGGCTTCCAAACCGGGTCGTGTAGTGGATTCTCCTTGAGAGTGGGGAGCGGGGACGTAGGTCAGCGGGCCGAACCTCGTTAACACATCGCGCGTCACTTGGATAACGATTTCTAACTCTATCTCATTTGCTATAGTTGTTCATTTTGTGGTTTGTTGCTTGTCTCATTTTTTATTGCACTATTATAGCCTTAAGACCCTAATCACCCCTCCTCTAGGATCCAATAATTGGTATCAGAGCTTGGTCTCTATATTAGTTTTTGGTCTAACCACCTTAGAGAAAAGATCTTATGGAGGCTTTAATGAATGTGCATATGTTAGAGGGACAATCCACCACTAGACCACCACTTTTCACCGGTAGTGATTTTGCTTATTGGAAGGCTAGGATGAGGATTTACCTTCTTTGCATTGATCCTGACATTCTAGAACTCATAGAGAAGAAATATGTAGAAAAGTCCAAAGTCGGGAACATGAGCGTTGGAGAAAGGCACCAAGCCAATCTCAATGCAAAAGCCATGAACGCCTTAATTTGCGGTCTTCCCCCAATGAGTATAATAGGGTTTCCACGTGTGCAACCGCATACGAAATATGGGTGAAATTATGTATTACACATGAAGGAACCCCCCAAGTTAAGGAATCCAAAATCAGTGGGCTTATACATGAATATGAGTTACTTAAGATGCTTCCTAATGAATCCATTGATGCTATGTTTTCTCGTTTCACTAACATAATCAATGAATTGCATGGTCTTAACAAGGGTTTGACTATCCAAGAGATGAACTACAAGATCCTTCGTTCATTGACTCCGGCATGGGAACCCAAAGCTACGGCCATAGAAGAAGCTCACGATCTTACTACTCTAGCTCTCGATGGCCTCATCGGCAGGCTTAAGGTTCATGAGAAGAAGCTCAAGGGAAAGGAGAAGGAGGAAGTGTCCCCACGGGAAGTTAAGGAGCCATCACCAAAAATGAAGACCATAGCTCTCAAAGGAGCTAGTGATAACTCCTCATCATCATCGGATAGTGAAGTTGATTTTTCTAGAGAAGTGGCTCACCTCTCTAGAATAATTTCTAGACTCATTAAAATGAACAAGAAGTTTAATCCCCGATCTAACAACTAATTTTTTTCACGTGTAGGAAAGTACTTTGAATGCAATGAACCGGGTCATATCGCTAAAGATTGCCCCAAGCTCAAGGAGAAATACTTTAAGTACAAGAAGAAGAAAGCCATGTATGCCGAATGGGAAGAATCCGAACCAAGCGATTCAGATAGCAATGAAGAAGGAGCTAAGATTTCTCTTCATGATCCCAATATTTGCTTCATGGCTTATAAAAAGGAGGTAGCTTCCGATACCAAAAGTAAATCCTTTTACATGCAATGTGATCTAGCTACCGCATTAGAAGAATTAAACATTGAGTTTAAAAGGATGTCAAAAGAATTTTCTTCCTTTAAAAAATTGCTTGCTTCTTGTGATGCCAAACTAGAACAACTACAAACCTCTTTTGCAGTAAAAGATGAATTGCTAAGGGATCTTGATTTTGAAAACAAACAATTAAGATCTAAGATTAAAAGATTTGAAATTGAGAGTGGTAGGATTAGACTCACTCATGCTTATGCTAATTATCATCATCATGAGAGAAATAGATTTCATAGTTCTCATGCCTCTACACACAAGAGAAATTTTGTGTGCACATATTACATGAAACATGGTCATATTTCTACTCATTGTAGGATTAAAGACAATCATGATTTTTATGGAATGACATGGGTACCCAAAGGTACCAAGCTTACTAACCAACAAGGACCCAAGATTTGGGTACCTAAAGTTACTATATCTTCATCTCTTGTAGGGAACATCACGAACACGACGTAGAGAGATGTGGTACCTTGATAGTGGTTGCTCACATCATATGACGGGCAACAAAGAGCTATTTGTAACCCTATCAAGGATTGAAGGAGGTAGCATCTCCTTCGGTGGTGGAAAGAAAGATAAAATTATTGGTATTGGATGTATTAGTAAGACACCATCTCCCGTAATAGAAGATGTTTATTTGGTTAATGGCTTGAATGATAATCTTCTTAACATTAGCCAATTGAGTGATAAAGGTTTTGATATTTATTTTAAACCGGACAAATGCATTGTTAGCTCAAACGAAAAAACTATTTATGTTGCTAATAGAAAATCTAATGTATACATTTTTTAGATGAATGAGCTATTAGATCAAGATGTCAAGTGTCTTGCAGCGGTTGATGAAAACCCTTGGATTTGGCATAAGAGGCTTGGACATGCGAACATAGAATTGATATCTAAATTGTCTAAGAGGAATCTTGTAAAAGGGTTACCAAACTTGCATTTCATTAAAGATACCGTATGTGAAGATTGTGCTAAAGGTAAACAAACTAAGTCTACCTTCAAATCCATCAATGAGGTATCAACTTCTAAACTCTTGCAATTACTTCATCTTGATTTATTTGGTCCTATGCGTGTTACCTCTCTTGGAGGCAAACACTATGTTTTTGTTATTATTGATGGTTTTTCTCGTTTTACATGGACAATCTTTCTTGCAAGTAAAGATGAACATTTTGAAGAATTTTCGAATCATGTTAAAAGAATTAAAAATGAAAAAGATTTAAAAGTTGTTAAAATAAGGAGTGATCATGGTGGTAAATTTTAAAATATTTTTTATATGATTTTTGTGCACATCATGGTATAACTCATGTGTTTTCCACTCCAAGAACACCACAACAAAATAGTGTTGTTGAACGGAAAAATCGCACCATACAAGAGATGGCACGAACTATGTTAAACTCTTTTGATTTGCCTAAATATTTTTGGGCGGAAGCCGTCAATACGGCTTGTCATGTCTTAAATCGTGTTTTGATTAGACCAAAGCTTAAGAAAGCTCCTTATGAACTATTTTATGGCAAAACTCCTTACATTGGATATTTTCGTATCTTTGGTTGTAAATATTTTATTTTAAATATAAAAGATCACCATGATAAATTTGATTCTAAAATTGATGTTGGCATCTTCCTAGGATATGCGCCTCGAAGTAAGGCTTAAAGGGTATTCAACAAACAAACTTTTATTATTGAAGAATCTATAAACGTTACTTTTGATGAGACTAATATTGGTTTACAAGTTGATTTGCCTAGGAAAGATGATGATGATGTTGAGGTAGGATTAGAAATTTTGTAAATAAATGAAACACCCTCAATAGATGTTCAAAAGGATGGGGAAAGCACAAACAACATTCAAGAGTGAGAACAAGAAGAACTCCCCATAGCATGGAAATTTGCACCATATCATCCAAAGGAGCAAATCATTGGGAATCCTTCACAAAAGGTTCTAACTCGCTCAAAGGCTTTGAGTGAGTGTGGTAATGTTGCCTTCTTATCTAAATTAGAACCTAAGAAGATTAATGATGCTTTAAATGATGAATTTTAGGTTTTATCTATGCATGGTGAACTAAATAATTTTCGAAGAAATGATGTTTGGAAACTAGTTCCTAGACCTAACAATGCTAGTGTAATTGGAACAAAATGGGTTTTTAGAAACAAATTTGATGAACATGGCATTGTAACTAGAAATAAAGCTCGTTTGGTTGCCCAATGATACAATCAAGAGGAGGGCATAGACTATGATGAAACCTTTGCACCGGTTGCACGGTTAGAATCAATTAGGATGTTTTTGGCATTTACAAGCTTTAAAGATTTCAAATTGTTTTAAATGGATGTTAAGAGTGTATTTTTAAATGGTTTTATAGAAGAGGAAGTATATGTTGAGCAACCCCACGGTTTTATGGATCATGTTTTTTCTAATCATGTTTACCGGGTTCAAAAAACTTTATATGGGTTGAAACAAGCTCCTAGAGCTTGGTATGCTCGCCTCTCTAGTTTTCTTCTTGAAAATGGTTTTTCTAAAGGGAAAATTGATAATACTCTTTTTGTGAGAAAAAAGGAAAATTAATTTCATTTTAGTTCAAATATATGTTGATGATATCATTTTTGGTGCTACTAATGAATCTCTATGCAAGGATTTTTCTAAAGTTATGCAAGATCATTTTGAAATGAGCATGATGGGAGAGCTCACATTCTTTCTCGGGCTTCAAGTTAAGCAAACTAAGGATGGTATATTCATTTCTCAAAGCAAATATGCTAGAGAATTGGTGAAGAAATTTAATTTGGAGAATTCTAAACATGCACCAACTCCCATGAGTACAAGTGTCAAGATTGATGCGGATGATAGTGGTGAGGATGCGGACCAAAAACTATACCGATGTATGATAGGTAGTCTTCTTTATCTCACTGTTAGTAGACCCGACATCATGTTTAGTGTGTGTGCATGTGCACATTTTCAAGCTTCTCCTAAAGCATCTCATTTGATTACGGTTAAAAGAATTATTAAATATGTTCATGGAACAATTGATCTTGGTTTATTTTATCCAAAAGCACCTCTTTTGATCTATATGGTTTTTGTGATGCCGACTTTGCCGGATGTAAGGTAGATCGCAAGAGTACGAGTGGTACATGTCAATTCTTGGGTAACTCTCTTGTCTCTTGGGCTTCCAAAAAATAAAATTGTACTACCTTGTCCATTACGAAAGCGGAATACATTACCGCCGGCTTATGTTGTACCCAAGTCTTGTGGATGAAATAAAGTTCAGTTGACTATGATTTATTTTTTTAAAATATAAAAATCATTTGTGATAACACTAGTGCTATCAATATTTCAAAAAAATCGATTTTGCATTCTAGAACCAAGCATATTGATGTGCGCCATCATTTCTTACGCGATCATGTAGAGATGCAAGATGTATCTCTTGTGTATATTGACACAAAATCTCAATTAACGGACATCTTTACCAAGCCTCTTAGTAAAGATGATTTTTGTCGCATAAGAAATGGTTTGGGCTTATGCACTATGTGAAAGTTCTATTTGCTTGCTTTGTTAGTTACATTTCATATGTATTTTTGTTTACCATTTTTTACCCTATTTTGATGGTGACAAAGGAGGAGAGAAATCTCCTCATTTGTGCACATAGTAAGGGGGGAGCTCATAGATAGGGGGAGCTACTATCTATAAGCTATATTTATTTTGTTCCTATATAATGGT
>BQKN01064319.1:160043-170687 GCA_022839385.1 Asparagus kiusianus
GTTCGGGTCAAACGGGTTTATTTTGGCTTTGCATATATATATATATACTTATGTTTTCACAAAAATTATCACCCTTACATCAGAGTTTCAAACCCTAGCAGTCCCTATTCCTCTCTCTAAAGCCCTAACCCTAAAATTGAGAATTTTGAGAGCTTTGTGAAGCAAATATCGACACAAAGGTAAGATCATCGACGTGTAGTAAGGAGAAAACGGGTTGTTTGCACTTCTAATTGCTTGCTGGTTATCTCAGAGGCTTAGAATGACATTTGAGGCAATATTATCTTCATCCAAACCTATCCCCATAGTTAAATAAAAAGTTTAGATGGTTAATATGATGTTGAATATGTGTTTTCATGCTTTAATCTTAACCTGGTGTGTTAAAAGTCAGATTTTTTTATAGTAAACCTTAAAATAAATGCTAGATGAATAATCTTTTCTCACTGTTTATGATAGTATCATGATCACGATCATTAGGGTTTTTCATAATTTTATTCATATATGAGAAATTTAAGTGATGTACTATATATATGTTTTTCTGCAGAAAACTGTAGCACTTATATAATCTTTAATTGAGAGTTTAAGATAGTAAACAAAGTCCAAATTTATGAAAGATATATGTATCTAGTTTCTAAAACAGAAAACCATTCTTAAAAAGAGTTTGTATAGAGAAAGATATGTTATATTTACTAATAACATGTCCTGCAGAAAAACGGCTGCACATATATAATGTTTAACTGAAGATTTGGGATAACAAATGAACACCAAACTGAACCAAACTTATGTCATTTGAAAGATGTGTGAATCTAGTTTTCAAAACAGAAAACATTTGTAAAAATTGTTTTCCTAAAGAAAGATATGCTTATTTTACTAACAAATGTCACGTCTGTTTTTCCTGCTCGTTTTGTGGAGCTGTGTTGCGCCGTTTTAAGGTGCGTGCATGGAGTTTTGAGCCGCTTGATGTTATACGTATAGTCATGAATATGTTATGTTATACATTTAAGAATCCCAAGGGGATTATGATGAATTTTGATTTAATCATATTTGAATTAGATATAGTTCATACACATGTTGGATGTCGTTGATGAGCACAGCTCATTACTATATGAGATAGTGCGTCGACACACCAGATATACACAGTTTATATATGGGGTGGATATCGTTGATGAGCTCCGTTCAGTACTACATGAGGTAGTGCGTCGATATTCCATATGTACAGACCATTGAGTCGGATTTTAGGAGACTTGATCTAGCCGTCCGTCCCGCACTAGGGTGCGATGAGGCTCGTGAGCCGTATTTCTAGTATGTCCATTTGGTAGTCCGTCCCACATTCATGTTACGCACTAAGATCGTGATGAGACTAATGAGCCGTGTACACAGTTCGGGATACCTACGGGGTAGTCTGTTGCACTGAGACAATTACTTGATAGCCTAAGTATGACAGATGCCGATTATGAATACGACCTATCATTGAACTATATAACTGAGATATGTTACTTTGAAAGTATACAAAATTTTATGTTGGTATTTTTATTCTATCTCTCCAGTGATTGTGGAAGATATTATAAATATGATGTGTTGATATCTTATTTTTTTTACTGTCTTTTTTACTTCTTAGTTGGGATCAATGATTAGAGATTCATAATTTGAGACTTATGGTATATACATGAGGGTTTCCTTGTTTGGATTAATTCGCTCGATGTACCAGTCTCGTGTTATGGATTTCTAATTATTGGTTTTATTAGATTGTCTTTTCTTAGTTCGGTATTAATGTTTAGATATTTACAATTTGAGACTTATGGTATATACATGAGGGTTTCCTTGTTTGGATTATTTTGCTCGACGTACTACGTCTCATGTTGTAGGTTTCTAAATGTTAATCCTACTTAGATACGGAGAAAATGAATCTAGGTAGACTATGCTTAATAGATTGAGCCTTCACTCCATCTAGTAGCCCTTTCCCTGGGAGCAGATGGAGGTAATCTTGCTATAGCGCTCTGACGCACTTGTTGTTATTCTTTTTCTTTAAATTACTTTTCAGGTAGTTGGGAGTTTCGGAGAGCCGCAGGGTGACAGAGTTCTGGCATAGTCGTCGTCGCGTATTTTTACTTGTAGAGACTCCACTGTAGTTTTGAGTTTTATCCAGACATTAGAGTTTCATATTCATATTGTAAAGACAGTGTGCCTTAGTATGATTTTTAATTGATTCATGTTGAGATATTTTTATTATTCAGATATCAGATGTATTATAGTTGAGACATGATTCTTTTCATTTATGAAATATCTCTTCTATATCATGTCTATTACATTTATTTTATTTTGCATGTTTGTACATGCACTTCTATTTGGTTCTACTAGAGGATATTACTGCGATTGGTGAAATATGTTTATGCACAGTGTGGGTGCATGGCAGGTTTGACATCTCTGGTTTTACCTTGGACTGCAGCCTTGTGTGAACCCAGGGGCGTCACAAATTCTATGTGAGGATATTAGCTAGTTTTTCTTTTCTCTCTAGTGCTAGAATGTTGGCAAGTAGCTTAGATTTCATTTAAAGCTATTGGGATATCGTACACACGTTTTCATACTTATATTCTTGAGCATTTTGATAAAATATTATTTTTCACAAGTATGAGGACCTTCTCGTAAAATTTATTTTCTAAACAGTTTGCTTTTAGTTTTAAAAACAATTTACAAAGTTACACAATTTTTAGAAGTCATTTGAATATTTTTACAAATTTTTAAAGAGTCAAAAACTGCTTTCAAAATCAGTGTCAGCCATATCAGTTTGTGGTCGACCATCACGGTCGACCGCACCTAAGTTTTTACCTACGGAGCCAAACAGAAACTTTCACGGTCAACCGTCACGGTCGACCGTCAGCTCGAAAATTCCCATGGTCGACCGCCAAAGTCTCTGGAAATTTTCTGAGCCTCGAAAGTGGCTCACAGTCGATCGCGAGATTTTCACGGTCGACCGCCGTTTACTCCAACGGACTTTTAACGTACAGTTTCAGACGATGATTTTTTACGGGATTTAGGGGATATGGGTATGGGTTTTGGCTGCAGTGTTTTCTCCTATTTAAACCTCTTATACCCCTTTTTCTTCAAGTGTCCCAAACATTTTGAAAAAATCAGAGATCTGTTTTTACTGAGAGCAAACTTTCAAAACCTGTTTTTCTCTGTTTTTAATTTCACTTCCCAGCTTCAGTGTAATCTTTCTCCTTGCCATAGGGACATTATAAAGAGAGAGTTTTTACACAATTAGTACTGTTGAGAGCTTGATATTGTGGAGATCAACTGTGTGGAAGTGAGATCTTGTGTTGATCAACTGTGTAGTTATGAGATCTTGTGGAGATCGTTGTGTAGAAGAAGTTCCGGCTTCCAAACCGGGTTATGTAGTGGATTCTCCTCGAGAGTGAGGAGCGAGAACGTAGGTCAGCGGGCCGAACCTCGTTAACACATCGCGCGTCACTTGGATAACGATTTCTAACTCTTTCTCATTTGCTATAGTTGTTCATTTTGTGGTTTGTTACTTGTCTCATTATTTTATTGCACTATTATAGCCTTAAGACCCTAATCACCCCTCCCCCTCTAGGGTCCAACATTTTACTCACTCTTATACTCTCTTATACTCTCTAATAATCGCTTTACCTCTCTAATTCTTCAATCAAATGGCTTCTGGATCTGATTATGAAGAACAAAACTCAATTTTCGAAATGAGTCCTACAGCTACTCCTACTGATCCTACCGATATTGTTCCCGAATCCGATGGCGATGATTCTACACCAAGAGCTCCTAAAAAGCCGAGATCCATTGTGTGGAATTTTTTCGAAAAGATAGACATCACTAATGATAAACATGGTAGGATCATCAACCAGAAGGCTAAGTGTGCGTTGTGCGGAAAGATTTTCCAAGCTCATCATAAGAGCGACACCAACCACCTCAAACACCATTTAGATAAACACAACAAAGACCAGACGTCTCAAGGAAATATCCGACAATCTATGATCTCGTAATCCTCATATTCTGGTAGTCTCGGTAGTTGGAATTATGACGCAGCTCATGCCAGGAAATGCGTCATCAGGTTTATCATTCTTAAGAATCTTGCTTTTAAATTAGTAGAATATGATGAATTTAAAGATTTTTTTTATAGATGGTTTTTACCCCGCATTTAAAAAATTTCTCGTCAACTTGTCAACATGATATTTTAAAACATTATCAGGAGGAACAAGGAAAAATAATTTCTTATTTTTAAAGTTTAAACTTTAAATTTTATTTAACTTCTAATATTTGGACATCTAAATCACAAACTAGTTATTTATGTATCACATCATACTGGATTGATAAAAATTGGCAAATGTTTAAAAGAGTTATTTTCTTTATTGCAATTGAAGAGTCACATACTGGCATTAATGTTGCAAATTTAATAATTGAAGAACTTTTGATATTAGAAATTCTAGAAATAATATTTTCTCTTTCACTAGATAATGCAAGCAATAATAATATAGCTGTTGATTTTATTAAACAATCTGTGTCATTGTCATGTCATGATGATCCATCTTGAAGAGATTTTCCATGCATGTTATGTAAAACTCTAAATCCACCATCATATCGAAGATTGTTCATAACGTTCCTAGTTACCTCCAAAAATTCCATCTTCATAAACGTTGTCCATTAAGTGAATTTCTCCATTAATATGTCTCGTAGGAGGGCATGGTCAAAATAACTGCCATGATGACTCTCAACAGCGAACGAATTTGTGAATGATGCCATAGAAACCTATCCATATACAAAACAATGAGAAACTATCAGTATGATTGTCATTATAGTTTGTAAATGTAAATAATTATATCCCAATTAAATAGAGTTCATTATATGATTTTTTAGATTTCGTACAAGAAAAAAACTTAGAAATTAAAACTTGCCAAAAAAATCCAATATTTGTTTGATTTTTCATAATATCCTTTGTATTTTCCTAAGCTTATGGAGATCAAGAATCTAATTTATTATGAAAAGTCAGGTCAAGATTTTTTTCTCTATAATTTAAGGAAAAATTATGAAAAACTTACTGCAAAATAAATATCAAACGCACTGGTCAACAAAAGCCTTGACATCTTTCATAAACATAAGACTCTGTTAATTAAGTGGATATATTCCAAGAAGTCATTGCTGCGCACAAGAGTCTCCGATCAAATTTTTTGGGTGAGAGATTAGAAGAGGAAGAGGCGTTGAGGATAAAATGAATAAAATAAAATTAGGGTTAGTTATTGTGATGTAATTAATTTAGGGGCAAACTAGTCATTAAAGTTTAGTGATTAACGTCATTAGTCATCCGTCAGTAAAAAGTTCCAAAAAGAATAAGAAGGGGGTTCTTTGATGTCTCAGAAACCAGAGGAGGTTTTTTTATTCTAGTGATTAGTTAAGGGGGATTTTTGGAAATTAACCCAAAAAATGATTAGCGCAAAGCTTTTCCAACCCAAATTGCTCTCTTGCCGGCAAAGTACCAAGAACACTAGCTTGACAAGTCAAAAGCACGCCCCACGGGCTGCGGGCCGCTGTATCACATGTCCGAACTTACCAAACAATTGCAAAAAACACCCGACCCCAGAACACACCCGCAAAGCATTAAAACAGCTAGGGTAAATTACACTAAACCCCCATGATCTTTCAGTGTTTTGTAGTAAAGCGCCGTGAATTTTTGAAATCACATTAAATCCCCATGAACTTTTAGGTAAATTACTTTAAACCTTCATAAACTTTCAAAATGTATTTTTATGTTATTTTTTTGTTCTAATTTATGGGGTTATCTACAAAACCCAGAAAATTCATGGGATTTTCTGCAAAAGCCAAAAAGTCTTAGGGGTTTGGTGTGATTTTGAAACTTCTCGGGGTTTACAGCAAAACATTGAAAGTCGATGGGGATACCCATTAAACTACCATTAGGCCTCAATTCTTGATAAATTGTCTCAAGTTAATGGGGGTGAAGATTAGCAATCATAATATGTAAGAATCGGTGCATCTACTGGCCGTTACTAAAATATGAGGGATTCCTTTGGAAATCTTAAAATTAAGGCACTATTATGAAAAAAACCAATAAATGTTACACTGGCCTATGGGGGCCCATCTAAAGTGGGTGACAAACTGGGTGCAAGTTCTCATCTACCCTTTTAAAGCAGCGCCTCCACAAAAAGTATTCTTTGTTTAAGACTCACACTGAAAGACGTCCCCGCTCTTCAGAGAGTTCACTCTCTACCTTTTCCCTCTCTTTCTCTCACTCTTCAATGAGATGCAATCAAATTCCGTAGATCCATCCTCAAACCCTAACCCTAAGCCTAATGGACTACCGCCGCCGTCGCTGTCCCCGGCGGCGGCGGCGGCGGCCGGATCTCCCGTCATGCTCCCCAACACCATTCGAGGGACCCACCACCGCCGCGCAAGATCCGAGCTACCGTTTCGGATTCCCGACGAGTTCACGGATCCTTTAGCGCCTTCGAAGAACTTCGATGACGTCGGATCTGAGGATGATCTGTTCTGTACGTTCATGGATATTGAGAAGATCGGATGTAGGTTAGAAGGGAGCGGATCTGGATCCGATAGCGGAGCTTGTCAAGATCAGAAAGCGGAGAATGGTGGCGGATCGACGGGGGTGACGGCGAAGCCGAAGCATCGGCATAGTAACTCGATTGATGGATCGTCTATGACTTCGCCGGTGATTAGGGGAGAAGGGGGAGGGGTTTTTGGGGAGGTGATGGAGGCGAAGAAGGCTATGACTGCGGAGCAGCTGGCGGAGTTGGCGGCGGTTGATCCTAAGAGAGCCAAAAGGTAAAAGTTTGGATCTTTTACTTGAATTTTAGTAGGAACCGCAAAAATGGAATTATTTATCATCGTCAAGACTTTCCAGTGTTTTTAAAAGTTTATTTCAACTTTAATGGGCGAAGTCCAATTTTGGGCGAAATAAAATGAAGATGAAGAAAATCAAACTTCAGGAAAAGATTGTCCATCTTCTTTCTAAACAGTTCAAGATAGGGGTTTACAGTTCTTTTTCTATTTTGTGATTATTTAATAATGCAGCTTCCAACTTCAAGTGAGTGATGAGTCTATGTTAAACATTAACTCCGCATAGACATAAATCTTTCATCTAGGAAGAGGGAGTAAAGCCTAAAAAATATCAACCATGTGTTAAGAACCCTAATCCATCATAGTTATACTTGATGAAGGCGGCAGTTGAGACTTTATGTTGTGTGAATACTCTGAAATGTTGGTTGGCAGCCTTTTTCTGCGCTATGATCCTAAAATGAGTTACTTGCAGATGGGTGTATAATTGCAAAAGTGAAGTATTGATATATTTATGGTTGCTGATAACCCTTTGCTACTGGAGGGTATTAAGTGTCTGCAAGGGATTGAACATGCTTACTCTTCTATTTTATTTCTTGGTATGGACCATTGCGTGCAATGTTGAATGTCATATATGCATTAGCTAAATGAATTTCCTAACTTTTTTATTGGGGGGTTTGGGTTAGTGCATAATGGGTCTTTTTTAGATGTAATCTATTGTTTATGGAGAATGGGCAGCTTGGTTAAAAGCATGAACAATGAGTTCTTGGGCAATGTATCATCTTAGGATACTAATAATGCAGCTTGATATTTGAGATGGAAAAGGTAATAATTCTATCTGTTTAGACTTAAGCATTTTTTAATAAGGTGTCTGTATATGTATATAATCATAAAAAAGAAAATAAATTATGCATATCATCATGCAGTACATATTTGGTTCTATGAGAAGTTCTATCATGTTGGCCCCGTTGGATCCTTGTTAATGCTTTTGTTCCTTATCCTGCAGAAGATATTATGTTGAATATTGCATGCATTTTCCCCATACATCAGCTGCATCAGCATGTTCGTATTATACTATAGGACTGCATTTCTGGATAATTGAAGTTTTGACCAAACTGGTTGTGTGATCATGCAGAATTCTGGCAAATCGGCAGTCTGCAGCTCGCTCAAAAGAAAGAAAAGCACGTTATATATCAGAACTTGAGCGGAAAGTTCAAACCCTTCAGACTGAAGCTACAACACTTTCTGCACAACTCACACTCTACCAGGTTTCTTCCTGTATTTTTTCATGAATAGCTAAAAGTTTGATGGATTTTTGGTCTTTGTACTAGAGATCTTGTTATTTCCTTTGAGCTCCAGACATCCCTTTCACTTTTAGCTAAAATCTTTTTTTTTTGAAATGTTTAAGTAGTGTCTTCTGTTATGAGCTTGCCAGATCACTTGTCTTTTCGTTTAAGGCAACAACTCCAGTCTACATAAGTTTATGTTTCAACATCTTTTCTTGTTTTCATCTGCAAATAAATCCAATACTAGCTTTATGTAATGTTAAGTAAAGTGTTCATATTTGAATTTCCTCCCATATTCTCGGAAAGCTGTTGCTCTGAGTATCTCTCTGCGCTGCATTTTTTTCCCTTTCAGAGAGATACAACAGGGCTTAGTGCAGAGAACGCCGAGCTGAAGATACGGTTGCAAGCCATGGAACAACAAGCTCAATTACGTGATGGTAAGTAATCCATTCTAAGTTTGAGATACTGATGTCTTCGTATCTTACCTGTTCAATATCATTTAGCTTAATATCTCTCCTCAAGTTATTACAAATGGAATCACATTTTGTTGGCGTAGCCATGTTGTTCGACATCTCATCTCAATTCTCATAAAAGGTTAAACCTATGTGCCCTCTCTATATTAGTATTTCTTGTGTATTTTCTTTTGCATGCTTTTTATTCATCTTCTAATATAAGAGTGTACGTTTATAATCATAATTAAGAGATGTTTGCCTATATAAGTATTGGTAATTTTCCTATTGGAATAAGTTGGATAATTTTGTGGTCGCGTGAAGTCTAACTAAATGGCTGGTTGTATGGCATAAACTCAAAAATAATGAAGATTTCTAGAACAAAGTAGTTCTAGAAACCATTACTTGAGGGATTCCTTGTTCTTTATCTTTCAGTATGACTATCAACAAACATTCTGTAATGTAACTCATACATTGATACCCAACAAATGTTTTCAAGCTGGCAGCTTCTAGAGCTACTTCTAAAGTTCTAAATGGCTGGTTGTATGGCATAAACTCAAAAACAGTGAAGATTTCTAGAACAAAGTACTTCTAGGAACCATTACTTAAGGGATTCCTTGTTCTTTATCTTTCAGTATGACTGTCAACAAACATTCTGTAATGTAACTCATACATTGATACCCAACAATTTTTTACGAGATGGCAGCTTCTAGAGCTACTTCTTTTTTCTAGATCAACTCTAGCTTGTGAAGATAACAAGAAAGCCGTGTTTTCCCCCTACTGGACAGTTCGATGAAGGCAATTTCACCTTTGCTTTACATTTAATTTGCAAGATTCTTTCATGTCAGAATGGACACTGTAACGTTGAAGTACTCCTTTGTTTAAGTGTGCCCCTTCCTTCACTAACTGTTTCTTTTTGTTATTCATAGGGAGCTATAACTCACCTGTAAGCCATTATCGTGATATTTTTTTTGGTAGTCAACAAAATGACGACTAATTTAAGAGTAGGATTGCTGAAGGATAATAAAAACATAAGTTCAAACTGCAGAAGGGATCTGTAGCATAAATTTGATTTTTTACCAGGGGGGATAATGACTGATCTAGGACGTTAATCACAGCACTGGAACCTCCTGAGACTGATTAATCAGCCAAACTAGTAGTCAACTGACCGAGCAATTGACGTCATGAAGGATTTGGGATCATGGACGGGTAAGCAATAAAATAAAATATCGGATGGTAATAGTTGAGCTAGGACTAAGAAAAAGAAACGATGGTCTGAGTTTTACCTTGCAATTTATCTATAAACTTATCAGCATATATATTTAAAGAAATAGAAACGACATAAATTTTTTGTTAATTAAATGAGTGGTTTTGATATTGTATCTGAGGAGTGTATGTGGCAATATTGATGTTATTGGGGACTTGTGGGTTAGAAAGTAATCAAGAGGAAAACAATTGAAAACCATGTGTTATTTATCATGTTGCACTTTTCTGGATCTTTACTAAGTTTTTGACTCTTTGTATAGTTATTAATGCTCTAACTAAGCATATTCAAGATGCCATTAACTAGTGCGTATTGTTTGCCTATCATATTCAAGTATTTTATTGGATTATATGACCAGGATTGGTGAAAATTTCTAAAGCATAATATGGAGAGGTTTTGTAATCTCACAGGATTATAATCAGCAATCTGAAACAAACCATGTCAAAATTAGCTTAATGAAAAGTACAAAAAGAAATTAAGTTGAATTCCTGTTAATGGAAACTTGCTGCCACAGAGCAATCATTTGCATTTCTTAGGATGAACAAATTTTCACTGTAGACCCAAACCAAGTTTTAATTACCAAAATCGACCCATTTAATTACCAAAATCGACCCATTTTATGCCACGTAAGCTTAATCCCATTTCCTAATTGTTGACATATTTATATTATGTAAGGGCTTATATGTAAGATGTGTTTTGTAGGGCCTATATAAGCCCATGTTATCTCATGAATAAGATTAGGGTTTCATACATTTTCAACTTGGTATCAGAGCCTCCACCCAAACCCTAGCCCTAGCCGCCGCCCCCCCCCCCCCCC
>BQKN01064319.1:180425-198355 GCA_022839385.1 Asparagus kiusianus
CACTAAAAAATGGAGCTATGGAGAAAGATGGTATCTTTGCAAAAGAATTTGGTCTCAATTGAAACTTTCGTTTTTGCTTATTTACATAAGCAGACATTTGTTTGGGTTTAGACCTCAATTGAACCATAGATGAAAACCAAGCTTTTAAAACAAATAAAAGTCCAAATAGACATTGCAATATTTTGGCCAATTTTTCTGAGGCTGAAATATCACCTGATATGTTAGAGAAATCATGATACATGGCCCAAAAATTGCCAAAAATGGTAAAATACATTGAGACCATATATTTTGCAGCAAGCCTTATAAAGGATATATTGAGCGATATATTGGTCATGGGAGGGATATCTAAAACAATGTTGCGCGTCGTATTTGAAATTGACAGAAGATGGTGAATAATGATACTGGTTTTCTGCACCTGTAAATGTAAGTGGAATTGATACAGGGAAAGACATGCTTTCAAGCTTGACATGGCCAACTCCCCCAGCCCCACAAGCATAAATGCTAATTGTGATTGTCACTGACACTATATGTTTCTAGATACAACATCTGAATCATAAATTGTGTTTTTCTCATGGAAATGGGTCAGCTTTTTTTCTCATGGAAATGGGTCAGCTTTGAAAGCGTAAAGAGGAAGCTTCAATAAATGACTGACCACAGTTTTACAAATTACAATTGGCAGTCATTCTGACTCTACTCCTAAGAGGACTGGTGTCTACTTTATGGGTTAAAAAAACTATGAAGGGGAGAATCTTGCCTAAGAACTTGGAAGTCCATGTTTAGCTGAGTCAACCAACATTTGGTTCTCATGCACTCTAAAGTTCATGCAACCAGGAATCTAGATGGAGCATAGGATTGTCATGTTATCATTGTCATCATCATCATTATTAGTATTAGTATTACTATTATTATTTTGAACAAAACTCATGACTTGGTTTCTACTACCTAACATCTTGCTTTATCACCGAGCCAGTCCTGAATGGTTAGATAAATAATTTTTACATATATTATTGCTAAGATGCATCGAACATGAAGCTGTGGCATTGTATTTCCTTGAAATGTGGGGAGACAGTTGACGATATACTATGATATGAATAAATAACCAAAGGAGTGCACATGTAGACAGACAATCATGTCAGTCATCCAGAAGACTAGGCACACATATTTAATAATATAATGACAGATAATAGTTAAATATATGTTAAATAGTGTACAACAATTTTTTGTCTTTGCAAAAAGAATAAACCTAGGCTCTTTAACTTTCCAAGATAAGCTCAATGTATCTCTTACTTCGAAACATATCTAAATTTATCATTATTTTATGGAAGTAGCTATCTTTGCAGTCCTTTTTCATTAAAGACATTCTTCCATATACATAAATATGAGTTGAACAAAAAAGTGTATCAGATAGGCAGAACATGGGTTAAGAAGTGTCCAATGAGTGTTTTAAATTAAAAAGTGTATTATATAATTGAGGACACATTTGAGAAGTGTGCAGCATGTGTTCATGGAGAGGATATAATGTCTTCCACTTGTGTCATTGTATCTGATATGTGGATATAACTTGTCCATGTTACATTGATTACACATCCTCTCATAGCGCCTCACCCGTGACCGGGGTGTTTTCAGGTGCACATGAGGGGATGAAATGCCAAAATATGCCCCCTATCAAGTCATTGTGCATTAGGAACTGCCCTGCTCGCATGCGGAGCATTATGAGCGGATAAAAATGCTGCTACGTAGATTAGCATATAATGATATCTTAACACCCATCTGCATGTGCCTCTAGATGTAGACTATTTTGTTCTTGCACGTCCCTCTCACACTTGCCAAGCTCACTATGTTACGTGCGTACTTCAATCATGAAGTCATACCCATACCCGACATGTACCAGACACTGACACTCCCCAGACACTCCTTGACACTTTTATTATGTATCATACCCGTATCGAACACCGATACTTCTTAGACATTCATTGATTATATGCATACGTGTATTCAAATGTGCACTTTAATTTCAAACACTCGTAATACACCTTTTTGACGTTTATCCTACACTTCATGTTCACTTCTTGAAACTTGTTGGACAGCTTCATTTCAATCCGTACTTAGTTCAAAACTATGATTTTAAAAGTCGTTTGGGTATCTTGTTCAAAAATGATTGATTTTCCAATTTATAATCTACATAATATAAGAAATATAAAAATCTCGTGGGAATTTTAATTCTCATAACACATGAATAAAAAATATTATCGATCTTATGTAAATTATTAATTTCAATAAATGTATATTGATGCGTCCCTGTGCCCTACCTTTTACTAATTGGCGTGTTGCATAGCCGTACCTGCACATACATACGATACTCGTATCCATGTCCGTGCAAAATAGGTTGTCAGCGATTGAGATTACACTTTCGTCAGCATGGTTATGCATAACTTGACTTTCATTGTTCTAGTATCATTTATATAGTATAATTATGATGTTATTCCTTGTGGCTGTTCTTGTTTGATATAACACAAACAGTTTATTTGAATTGGATAGCATGTTGCGGACTGTTGTTGTGGTAGTAGGACTATTCTTATCGCATTAAGTTTTTTTTCCTTCTTTTGTTTGTTAGGCGTTCACCATCTCATCAGCATCTTCCACATCTGAGAGTTAAAACTTAGATGACCAAGGAGAAAGCTATTAAACTAGAAAGCTTCAACTTAAGATCACCTTAATCACTATTGTCAGGCGTACGTTGCTAGCGACTTTGGAGGAACTTACTCCAGAATTGTAAAGTACACATTGTTGGGCCATGGTCATATTCTTCATCCATTGTTGGAATCTAAGTGCATATGTGAATAATGACACAGTCATCTCATTCGAGACTTCTATGTTTCTGAGTTTCATAAATCATAGGAAGCATTAACGATCCTTCTGTCTTCTTTCTTTCTTGGTTCTTGTTCTCATTTGGATATTCAAGTGTAATTGGCTTTTTCTGCAAGATCTTTTTTCTTCTTAGAATTCTTTTGTATTATGTTTCACTTATGGCTTGTTGTTCTTTCATATGACCCCTTGCAGTCTCATGTCATCCTCATATTCACTTTTGGGTGTTTAGATTTTTAGGGGGGCTGAGGGTTTACTGTCATTCGTCAGTAAGCATTGTTTATCAAAGGTTAAAACCCCATAATCCTGATTAGTTCCATTTACATGTTTCAGTTTGCTTTTCTATCTCTATTCATGTCTGCATGCCATTTCTTTTTACTGCATGGTCTTATGGGTATTTTAATAAAATGCACTCATTGGGTACTCGTGCAATTTCATACCTATGTCAGGTATAACATTAAGTTGATGGAGGGACTGGTAGTTTCAGTTCATCTATTTATGATACCCTAGAAGGATAAACTGAAAGGCAGCAAGTAGTTGACAAAGATAAACAGCAGGTCAAATGCCCTTCTATTAGATCTTCAACAAGGGAGGAGTAATTACATTATGAAAAGGAAGCTCAGAAAGTATTCACTTGTATAGGTTGTTATATAGTTAGCATTGTTATATAATCTTTATAACTGAAAGCATGAAGCTATAATAGTTAAATACCTTGATAGATGGACTACTAGGATTTAACATGTGTGTCTGATGTGGACAGTAGTAGATATTGCCAAGAGTAAGACACATCTAGTTGATTAGAAGCGTGGTGAGGGGGAAAAAATATTTGAAGGTACCATAATATTGTTGGTAAACTGCTTCATAGTCATTCAAAACATGATGATCACAGTATTATAACCTGGAACCATTTAGCTACTGTTTGTAGGAAAATTTGTAGTAAAAGAAACGAACGAAAAATTAATTTGTATTCATTTAATCTTAGTTACAATTGAATTTCCTGATTACAAAAGAGAGGAGAACAATCTGGGTTTTCCCCTTTGTTTAAATCTGGGTTCTTCACGGTGGCGATGGAGTGCCTCCCTCGAATGCTCGCGTCGAGTTTGCTCTCCGTTGACGATCCGCACGTCTTGATTCACTGGAACGATATCTCCTCCTCACGATTTGACGTTGTGGAGAACTTGCAAAGCAAGTTTTAGAACTCTGAACGAGTTTTGAAGAACTCTATAAAAGAGTTGATTTGAACCGAAAATCGGTTAATAAGCCAAGGATGAAGAAACTCTTGTTGTAGATCTCCCAAGCTCCAGAAATGCTCCAAGGATCCCCCTTTGTTGCCAAGTCTCAGATCTGAAAAAGCTCCCCGAAAGGATGCCCGAATACCCTCTGCTCCAACCCCTGAACTGAATTGATTTTTAGTTATTTATAGAGGATTAAGAGGGTGTAACCGCCCCCAAATCGTGGAAACAGTTTTGGAACTGTTCAGGGATGTGATCCCCCCTAAAATCTCTCTATAATGGGGTGTAACCGACCACATTAAGTGGAGATACGGTTTTAAAAACCATTCAGGTTCTGTTTGAACTAGTCAAACGCGTGGCTTAGACCCTCGCGTTTTGATGTTGCAACGTGGGTCCGACTCCAGCGTTTTGATGTTGTAACACGGATCCGACTCCAGCTTTACTGTTGACACACGGGAGGACCTCCGCGTTTTGGTGTTGTTGTGCAGGGAAGACTTCTGTGTTTTGGTGTTGACACACGGGGAGGACCTCCGCGTTTTGGTGTTAGAGCGCGGTGATGAGTTCCGCGCCTTGCTTTGAAGAGATTATCAACAAGTAATCTCTTTTGTCATAGAGTTGTAAAGATCATTGTCTTGTAGTTTTCGTCTTGGCTCCTTGAAATATGAGAGTTGTCAGATTGTAACTCCCGATATTGATTGTGAAGGTTGTTGAATTAGAGCTTTCATCGGTTGTTGTGAAGGTCGTCAGATTGTAACCTTCATCAATCTACGTGAAAGTCTTCAGATTATAGCCTTCTGGAAGTCGTCAGATCGTAACTTCCATCATCGGTGTTTGATGGGGGATCAGCTATCTATTGTGATTTTTAGACAGTTTACAGCTACAAATGAGTATCATTGTAGTCATCTTCCCCCTATTTAAATGTGTTTGGCTTTAGAGCATAATTCTAATTGAGAAAGAAGGCTTCAGGGATACAGAAAAATTTGTGTCATTTATGATACACTGTAACCTGGAATAAAAAATGAATAACAGGAGCTTGGCTCTATGCTAAATCAAAATAAATGAAATTATTGAAATATCCTTGCCTGTAAGGGGAATACCTTTTTTCTTGCATCTTCTTTGGTATTTGTTTGTTTATGAACATGGTTCTGCTTATTTCCATCCACTACTTTTTAATCGGTATCTTTTCACCAGATTCCTGAGGTTATCAGTGTGGTATATCAGTATATTAAATTACTGCGGCAATCTGCTCCACAAGAGTGGATATTTAAGGAACTTCAAGATATTGGGAATATGGAGTTCAGGTTTGCCGAGGAGCAGCCCCAAGATGATTATGCAGCTGAACTTTCAGGTTCCTTGCTATATATTACTTTTAATACATTTGCACTCTAAGACTGCTTTCCGAGACTCTTTGTGGTTATAATATTTTCTTTTTGTTCACTAGTTTAGATATCACTAACATAATGTGCAGTCATGCGCTATGGTTCCATCTAGGTTTGCAAGCATATCTGCAATTAAGAACCCTGCTCGAATTTTTTTGGCACAAAATGGTTAAACTGATAGTGGTAATGAGGTTCCATGCTAAGTGTAACTGATTTGAGAATTTATGTCGCAGAGAATTTGCTTTTCTATTCAGAAGATCACATCATATATGGAGAATATGCATTTGAGCAATGGGATCCAAAATTGATTGAATCAGTTCTCAGCTTTTTCACACCGGATCATATGAGGATTGACATACTGTCGAAGTCTTTTGACAAGAAATCACAAGGTAATTCTTGGCTTTTCTGTATAGTGATATGGTGCTCAATGATTTATCTACATCATATCTAAGTCCTTTATGTTAATGATTCCCATACTGGATCTTGTGCATTATAGTTAACTATGTGCTGTAGTGGACCTTGTGCATTATAATTAACTATGTAGGCAATAGGTAACATGAGGGTGGTAAATTTGCATTCCAAATCATGATCGAGGAGGAAGAACAACAATTTTCAGGGCAAAATGTTTACTGTACCGCGTCAAAAATCCTTTGATGAGGTTGATCGATTTGTGTTACATTAAACAGGTAAGAATATGTACATATGTTCAGCTGGTATATGACCTTCAATCCTGGTTACCTAAAAGTTTCTATGTCTGCAGTGTGTGCAAGCAAGCATGCATGTGTGTCACGCTGTGGTGGCTCGTTTTGTGTAATGTGCTACCAAGAGATCGGTGGTGAGACCCACCCATGCGATGTGATTAGGAGGGTGGGCCTCATTAGATGTCAGTCTCTTGCGAGCTCATTTACCAAAATGAGCTGCCACATCCCATCCATTATTTCCTTTACATCTGTGTTTGTTGATGTGATGTGATTAGTAGGGTGGGCCTCCCCATATGTCCAACTCTCGGTAGCTCATTTAACATATTGAGCTGCCACATCTTATCCATTATTTCCAATATACATGTGTGTGCACGCACATGATTGCGTGCTTGCGTAGAATATAGCCTAGGAATGCACTATTGTATCATCATACTGTTAATGGCACGTTGAAGGCTAATGTTTAATTTATCTCAGACTAATATCTTTAGGAATTCAGTTTGAAGATTTTAATTGAATCTATGAATATCTTTACGTATTTCACTTTCAAGGATTTAATAAAAGTGTTGGAGAAGAGCCTGTTTGCTTCCCGATTCATACTTTTAAGAGATACTGCCATCATATGTTTGCTGGAAGTACCTTCTTGCATCTGGGCTCGCAGTTGTCACATTTGTGTGTAGAAGGATAGAGTAGTCCATAGTGCAGACTCTAGAGGTCCTATGGTGATGTACGATTCAATTTTAGACTGTTGGTCTGAAAGAAGTTAGTAAATTATTCTATTAAGATGCTTGAAATTTGTAAGTCGTTGCCATTCACAATTTGCAGGCAGAATCTCTCAATGGGCCCTAAGCTGTTAATTGATCTTATAATGTGACAACTGACTACTGCATCGGGCCCACCAGTAAAAAAGGTGACATATGTTCCAACAACCATGCTGCATGTACAGTAGGTTTTATACCCTTTAGTTATGGTCCAATGAATATAACTTCTTATTTGATGCTCCTTGCTTTTTCATGCCATCCAACTGCTCAGCTGTAACAAGTGTTCTTAAAGTTTAAATTGCTTGCTTGTCATATGGTTATTGCATAATAAGAAGGTATAGATAGGAAGAAGTAGTGCATTGAAGTGGACCCGGCGTCTTCCAGAGGTATTCTGAATGCATGTGAATTATTCCACCGCAAATGGCAAAATAAGCTACCGAATTCAAGTCTACATCATTGGATGTGATCTACAACACTATATATAAAGCATAAATTAGTTTAGGTATTGTCTTGTGCCGCTGCATCAAGCAATCGCAAGAATAGATGTTTTGAGATATTTTATGCTGTTCAGTGATGCATACTTTCAATTATAAGCCTTAACTTGCAATGTGAAGTGGAAGTATCTTCATCATAGATATTTCTAAGAGTAGCCTGATTCTACTGAGGTGCAATTATTTTAAAATATTATGTTTATGTTTCTCATAGGTTTTGTCTGTTGTGTATATAGTCATATAAAGTGTTTCCTCTTCTGTGAATTCGATAATTTAATTTTTTAATCTATGCATTGCAACTTTTGTTCTCTAAATTTGTATCTGGTGCACATTTTTTCCCCAAATTTCAGCTATTCAATATGAGCCTTGGTTTGGATCACCTTATACTGAGGAAGATGTTCCTCCTTCTCTGCTTGAAGCCTGGAAGAATCCATCAGAATTAGATCCATCTTTGCATTTTCCTCTGAAGAATGAGTTCATTCCTTGTGACTTCTCACTTCGCAATGCTGATATATCAAAATTTCTTTCAAGTATTACTTATCCAAAATGCATCATTGACCAGCCACTTGTGAAATTTTGGTACAAGATTGACACAGCATTCAATGTTCCTCGCGCAAACACTTATTTTTTGATTACTCTGAAGGACGGATATAGCAGTGTAAAGAACTGTGTTTTGACCGAGATGTTTGTAAATCTTCTCAAAGATGAGCTGAATGAAATACTGTACCAGGTACTTTACATGTGACTTTTTTTTTATTTCACCAATATGCACCAATATTCTGCTTTGAAGTTGTTTTTAAAAAAACTAATCTTGCCAAATTAGCATGTCGACTCATGCCATTACATTAAAGACTGATTTATATGGATATTCAGCTATGACCAAGACCTCACACACAGTTGCCTAGTAAAGCCATCACTATATTTATTTGGATTTCATATTCTAGGTTTGAAATCGATCCTAAAGTCCTATTGCAGGAGTGAGATTATGCTCAAGTTTTCATTAACATCACTTGCAGAAACCAGGTTTCCTCTTTCATCCATATTTCTCCTTTTGCAATCATCTAAATATTGGTTCTGTTACTGTACATGATTGGCGTGAAATCACATGAATAGTCTATACTAATGAGAAAAAGTTCAATACATCTAATAGCATGAAATCTCATGAATGTTGCAATAGTCACTACTTCAACTCTAATATCTATAGTGACTACTGCTTTTGTAATATTGGCGTTAGTCATCATTCTTTTGTGTGCAGGCTGGTGTTGCAAAGCTTGAAACATCTTTATCAATCGTTGGTGACAGTCTTGAGCTCAAGCTCTATGGTTTCAATGATAAACTATCAACCTTACTAGCAAAAATTTTGACTCTATCAAAATCCTTCTCACCAAAACTCGATCGC
This sequence comes from Asparagus kiusianus, assembly GCA_022839385.1. Taxonomy (NCBI): domain Eukaryota; kingdom Viridiplantae; phylum Streptophyta; class Magnoliopsida; order Asparagales; family Asparagaceae; genus Asparagus; species Asparagus kiusianus. The sequence continues at coordinate 189,251 of BQKN01064319.1, forward strand.
TTTGAGGTACTTATTTATCCATTACTAGACTCCCTTATTTACTTCACTGTGTCTCTATATTTTGCTTATGTCAACATTAATCTTTGGGATTTTGATCTCTATCCTGATTATATATTCCATTTGTGATTGCGTAAGTGTACGTTGGGATGATATTATGCTAGTTATTGAATTTTAGTGTATGTTGGGATGATATTATGCTGAATATTAGAATTTTAGTCGAGCTATAGTTTGTTGTATATAGATTATATCTAGATACGATGGACAACAGGTTTAAAACCTGGGACTTGATCAGTCGGGCCTTTCGTTAAAATATGATGCTTGCGGGCCATGCTTATTCCTGGTTATTAAGGTGCATCTATTAGATGCACCAAGCTTGGGTCAATTTATTGCTAAGATCAAGTTTGAATTATATTTACATAATGATGAATTTCTTGTCACAAGTATTGGTTGCTACCTATAAAACACAACCACTTTTTTTCTTTTATTTATTTACTTAATTTTGTTTCTTTTGACTTCCGCACCTTATCTCACAAATGTCCAGTGTAATGGCGTTGATGTCAGGCACATTAAGCTATTCTCTAGTTGGTTTCGACCGTAAAAGTTTACCCACTAGCTATTGGTAAAAAAATACATTGAACTCCATAACTCATTTCTACTTCTCTCTAGATAAACATCAAAGATCAATGAGAAATGAACTCCCATTTAAATGAGACTGACCACTCACCATGGGGGTCCTGGCCAGCTTTGTTGGATTATGGACAGAAAGAAAGGGAATTAAATTGGACACAAATATCCAATCCACATAAGTGATGCAGGAACCACATGTTTCCTCTTGAAATTTTTACTCTAATTTGTTCAGTCTGGTTTTCTTGTAAAGTTTGTAGTCTATGTATGATGTACGTATATCATGGCGTAACTTCCAATTAGTTCTGCTTGTGACCGAATAATCTCTCTTGATTATACATTGTAAATTCGGAAAATTTTCAGGTAATCAAGGAAGATATGGAAAGATCCTACAGAAATGCCAATATCAAGCCATCGAATCATTCAACCTACTTGAGATTACAAGTGTTGCGTGAATGTTTCTGGGATGTAGATGATAAGCTGGCCTGCCTAGTCAACTTGCCTCTTTCTGATTTAGAGGCTTTTATTCCTACTCTTTTATCACAGGTTAGCGGAACGTTTTTATCCCTACTCTAAATTTACTCTGTTGAAATTATCTATATATCTTAGTAATAGATCTACTTCTTCCTACATATTTTTATCACTGACCTGCAACTTCTGCATTGGTTTCTGCTGCATATGTAAAACAAGTTAAATATTATGATGTTTATCTTTATTTATGTCAAAACTTTATTTGTTTCCGTGTGTAAACTTCTAGTTGCATATCGAAGGCCTCTGCCATGGGAATCTATCAGAAGAAGAGGCAGTCAATATATCAGAAATATTTGCTACAATTTTTCCTGTAAAACCACTGCCTGTGGAGCTGCGGCATCAAACACGTGTTCTTCAACTTCCATCAGGAGCAAACCTTGTCAGAAGTGTTTGTGTGAAAAATGAGCTAGAAGTGAACTCCATTGCTGAGGTACATTTTGCTTTGTCATTTCCATGTAACATTTAGCTTCAAAAATTACTCATGCTTTATATCAATCTTAGTTCCGTTGTTGCAACTATGTATTGTTGTCTCATGCCATGTCTTATATCTGTTAGTGGATAGCTGGTGAGTATGACTCAGCTGTACAACCTATTTTATCAAACTCGGCGAAGTGCTATGTTACCTGGGTACTCCTATCATTAAGCCGTGCTTGTTCCTAACACGTACGTGACACGTACGGTACCGAAACTTCATAAACACTACTTGGATATATGCATACATTTATTCGTATATGTATTCAATTATATGACATATGTTTTAAGTTAAAACACTTGTTATATACTTGCTGGACGTGTATCCTACACTTCACATCCATTTCTTGAAACTGGTTAGCCATGAGTCGGGTTCATCTCAGCTCATACCCAAGTTCAAAACTATGGTTTTAAAGGGTTGTTTGGGTTGGGTGTCCAGTTCAAAACGACACGTTTCCAATTTATTATAATCAACATAATAAGACTTAAAGTGTGATAGGAATTTTAATTCTAAAAAATTGAATTGAAAAACAATAATGATCTCATGTAAATTATTAATTTCAACTGTAAATGTAGCCGAACCGCGCTACCATGCATTTTACAAATTCATCATGTCCGGCACCCATATACCAGTACCCATACCCGTTTTAATGCAACTTAGGCGAAGTGCCTTCTGTGATGATGCCAGCACCTAGGAGTTAGGCTGTAGTTGGTAAACTTTGTTGGGTCCACGTATATATTAACTGGCTTCATTAGGATGTGCCGCTCGAGCACATGCTCACCTGACTATTTGGACCCTGCAATATCAAGGTGCGAGGTAGAATGACACATACATAAAGAAGAAGCAGCAGAGCTTTTTTCAGCAAAATTTCTAAAGGAGTTGTAAGTTTTGAACCAAATGCTTGATGTTGGTCAGATGTAGTTTTTCTGAATTAATACACGGTTGAAATAACCATGGATGGTGTATGGTATACATATCTTATTCTTAACAGCAGGAGCATGTGGTTTACACATATTGAACTTGTTGCTTGATACGGGACATTTCTTCTTAGATGGCCATCTGATATGCTGTACATTTTTTTTTGTGCTTATCTTTCTTCTGTGGTATGCATTTTCATATAGTTCAATTGTTATTGGCAGCTTTATTTCCAAATTGAACAAGACAAGGGAAGAGAAATAACGAGATTGCGGGCCATCACAGATCTATTTAGCAATATTGTTGAAGAACCATGTTTCAATCAATTAAGGTAAATGTATGTTTTTGATTGTTAAATAGAATTTTCATTAGACTACTTCATTGCTTCTATAAATTGATGCCACTTTCCTTTCTTTGTGCTGAACTTTAGGACAAAGGAACAACTTGGTTATGTTGTTGAGAGTGGTCCGCGGATGACATACCGTGTTTTAGGATTTTGTTTTCGTGTTCAATCGTCAGAGTATGGTCCACTTCATTTGCACAGAAGAATTCAAAACTTTATGAACAATATCCCTCAGCTATTGGTAAGCATCCATTTTCAGTATCTTGGAGAAATCTTATTTTAGCTTTTTATTGGTTCTTTAACTTTGTATGGATCTTTTTTTTCCTTGTCATGAAGGTTCATTCATATTTTCATGTAGCATTTTGGGTGCATAAGAATGTCATGTCTGAGGTAGTAAAACATAAATTTTCTTGACTCTCTTTATGAATCTTATTGAAAAGAGCCTTCATATTTTCAGTTTTTAACTTCTTCCTGTATTACCCTTGTGTTTTGTTGTGCTCTGCTGTTTTTCTGTTTTTAACTTATCTATAGGTCTAGTATCTTTTTCTTGGTTTTTTTTCCTGCTATCACGCCATGGTTCACTCTTGTGAATTACAAAACCTTTTGCGCACATATGGACTTCCCAAGTGTCTACAATTCGCTTTACTCCCTGACCTGACATGCAACAGAAACTTGTGGCCCTTTCATTTAGATGCCAAGGCAATTAAGTTGATATCTTATCCTTTGCCTAGAATTTTTTACTTTTTTCAAGAAAAATGTGCATGCTCCGTAGAAATTAAGTTGATATCTTATCTTTTTCTTGGACCTAAGAATTTGTTCTATGTTTAGACTTTTTCACTTTTTTAGCATAAATTCACATAGGGATGGAATATAGTTTGGTCACTGGAATGATCCAACCTCATCTTGCATGTAAAGTTAATATTTCACTGAAATTGTACCATATGATCCAACACCTCCTTGTTTGCAAAATTCAACCTCATTGCATAAATTAAATTTGTAGAAATAAGCTTCAATATCCTTTTTAATATAGCAGTTTTCACAAGCTCTTTTATTATCATTACATTCTTACTTTTACAGGAACCACAATCCTTAAAGAACTGTTACATTTCTTAGTCTCATAGATTCTCTTGTCGTAATTTACCACTGAACTAGCCCGCATTAATTTTTGCTACTGCCCTGCCTAGACCTTGGAAATCATTTATGTTATTTAATTTTCCTATTTGGTTTTGATTTGATACGAAGACAAAAGTATCTACCGTATTGTAAGAACAGTTACATTATCACCATGTTTGCTCATGAGTGCGTTCAGTTTGCTTAACCTCAAAAAATTCTGAAAACATATAAAACAAGGTGTTCCCGTGAAGTTGTCCTTTCCAGGCTATGCTGTGGCTTTTAAGAACTTCAAATTCGAACCTTTTCTGTGCATTTTCAACTAATTCTTTCTTATTCTAGGACGAGCTTGATGATGAATCTTATGAAAACCATAGGACAGGGCTAATAGCAGAGAAGTTGGAAAAGGACCCATCACTTTCATATGAAACTGGGCATTACTGGAATCAAATCACGTGCAAGAGGTATTTGTTCTCTCATCTTACTTGTCTTTTGTTGTGTGTTTAGGTTTGCACCCAGTTTTAATCAAGACTCATTATTCATATGACCAGTTCATGTTTCGCATTATTAATGAAGCATGAGACATCATTTATCTTTGTTGCATGTCTTAGGTTTGCATCCATTTTTATTCAACAGTCATCGATCTACTCATATGACCAGTTCATGTTTCTTATGGTTAATGAAGCATGACGCATTTCTCCTGAAATGGACCATGTTTTGTTTCATTGTACCATGTAACCTTTGATAAAGTGTCATCATATACTTTTTGTTGTGAAATTCCTGTGAATATTTCGATCTTGGTGCAGTATCATTTATCATTAAAGATGATAACTCTATGTCTGAAAGATAACATGTTCCTCATAAGATACATTGACAAGTTTCTGATCATTAATCATGTTGAGGAGTATGATTGTTTATGTTTGTTATCTGATTGCTGCACGGACTAAACCAGCTAAGGTTTGTCCTGTACTATTGGTGGGAAGGTTGAGATTTTGGGTTTAATGTCATTTTAGGATCATTAAGGAACATGCATTTTGCCTAAACTTTAAATTTGTATAGGTTTTTGTTGAAATACGCATAAAAAGGACATGGTGCCATATTGACAGTTCTATTATGAATTTGCATTTCTTATCTCTCCATCACTCTATGTACAACTCGAATTCACCTACAGTACCAGCTTTAAGATGGTAAGAAGTGCATTTTCATAAATATAAAGAGTTCAGTACTGGCTTTACGATGGTTAGAAGGGCATTTTCATATATATAAAGGATGTTTACCAAGAATATTATGTCGTATGGTGAAAACGTGAGTTTACTTTTTCTTGTGTTCAGTGTGTTGATGCACTAGAACACATCGTGTTGATGCACTAGAACACATCCAAATCTTATTAAGCGCCTTTTCAACATTACCTACCTAACATTTCCCATTGTATGTGGTAGTTCTAATGGGTAGGTTAATATGAAGTCCCGATGTTAATTTAGAAGAAAAATAAGATCTTCTCTTTGAGGTTAGTGTAAGTGAACTTGTGCATAAAGGATGCTAAATTCATGAGACGGATAAAATTGATGATTGTTGATTCCTAGTCTTGTTTAGTCTTCTATAGGATTGAGATTTTTAAGGATTCTTTTTGCAATCCAAAATTTTAAGAGAGTTTGTTGCTATTGTTCTAACATCATAATCTGGTGACCATATATACAAATATAGAACTGTTTCTTTAGGAAGTCAGATGGAACGCTTGATGATTTCATGCTTTGCCGTATGTGCTACCAGTTCACAGTTCCACGTGCAGGGTCATGTTCACCTCTTTGTATGAAATTGGCAAACTTTTCCCCTAGAACATCCAGGTCAGTTTCACGATTTATATTTCAAGATGACATTTTCTATGCTAGAAGAATGCTTCTATTACGATGATATGGCGTATAAGTAAGAAATGAGCGCATCCGCTAGAAACTAAAGATAAAATCCAAGGATTAAATTGGGAGAAATTTGTTGAATCCTATGGGCATTGTGTAACATCTGATACATGTGTCAGTGCTAGTTCTGTATTGTTGTAGTTGATAGAGTGCAAGTCAGCTAACTAGATGATATATTTCTCTATCAGTTGCTATTTATATGGTGGTAACGCGATAACTCAGATTTATTTGCTAGATAGCTAACTTGATTTTTTTTGTTGGCCTTATTTTCAAAGGTCAAAAGAAATTAAGTTGCATTTTACTTTCTTCTTAAAGGCTACAAAAGGGGGAAATCATGAGTTTTAATTTATAGCTTTCATGAAAATAAAATAAAAAAGATTACTTCGGAAAACTAAGGTCTTCGTTCATTCTCTTCCACTTTTTTCTGTTTTTCTTGTACATTCAGCTGATGCTACATGAAATGTCTCTCTCTGGAATTCATTTATTTTTCAAGTGATCCTCATGGCGATCAATTGTTGGTACTAATGAAATTTAAACTTCTGTCACTTGACGTGTATCATAATGTTCCTACTGTAGGTATCTATTTGACATGTCAAAATTGGAAGCAGAGGAGCTAAGAACAATTCAAAAGGCTGATGTTATTAACTGGTACAACACATATCTGAGATTACCTTCTCCAAAGTGTCGCCAACTTGCTGTTCATGTGTGGGGCTGCAATGCCAGTAAGCACGAAGGAGTTATGAAAAGTGAAGAGTTTGGAAAAGTAATTGAAAATGTTGATTCCTTTAAAAGAGGTTCTGAATTTTACTCTAGCCTCTGTTGAAATGCACCACGGACTGCTAATTGCTTTAAGGCCTTCAAATTCTTGAGAACTTCTCAGGTATTTATTCAGAAATTCAGAAATTTAAGATCTGTTAGTCCATTTTCAAGATACTATTCATTTAGGAAGATGTGTAATAAACTGTTTTGATTTATATTCTTGTGTACATTGAAAAATGAATAGCTGAAAATTGTCGAATGCAAATTGATGAATCAATTTTACCTATCAAAGTATAGTTAAGTTTTACTGGATAGATATCCTTTAAGTAGGATATAAGGTCTGCAAGAAAGCAATATTAACTAATAACTCTTCAATACCATGTCATCATCGCGACTATTTTTGCTATATTGATACCGTTAGTAGCCATACTGCAATTTATTAAAGAGAGAGATGCTGGACTGTAAATAGTCGTAGCATAACTTAAATCTCTTCATCCGGGTTCCAATTTTTCACCAATGTGTTTAGGTTGAATTAGTTTCGGTTCTAAATGTGGATCAAGCCCAGCCGTTAAACCGAATGTTCCAAGCTGATGGGAATTCCCCAATGGAGCCAAACAGTTAAGTTGACAGGTTAATGCGTGAATCTAACCCAAGCCACGTGTCAATGCAAATTAAATTGAGTATATTACAAGCCAAAAGGAAGTCCAAAGTTCAAAATTTCCTTTGTCAGGAAATATGGTGATGCTACACATGTAACTTTCATAGTTAAGCAAATCACTGTTACAAAAAAACTATTCCACACCCCCCCCAGCCGCCCCCCCCCCCCTCAAAAAAAAGGAAAAAGAAAAGAAAAGAAAAAGTATTGCATCACTAATTAATATTGAACAGGGTATTTGATAAATAAAATAAAAAAAGAGTCACATTGAAGTATCAACTACCTCATTTGCTTTGTCACAACCATACTAATGACAATCTGGCATTCACTGTTACACTGTCTGCTCATTAGCTTCGGTATTCCTTTCTAGCACGCATATAACAGTAAGCAGAAATAAGAACGAACGGTTCGAATTATCCGAATTGGAATTGAGAATGCAGCAAAACATGAACTTAGTAACTGACCGAAGTTGTTAGTTTTTTGCCATTGTACTAAAACTCTAAAGTAGCGTTATGATTTTATGCTCTAGTATGTCTTTGCAGAGTAAACACTTCTTTCTTGGACTGAAACTTAGAAAATGGGTAGCGATATCCTTTTTTATCTTAAAATGTTATCAAAATTTTTTTATCTGTGAGATTTGACCGTACGTTGTCCTGACAATGTGTTAAATATCTCTATCATTACATCAAAACTCAAGTTGAAGATTGAGATCTATAATCTTATACACTCCTACACAAGTAATATCTTGTTCATCTCATTTATTCTCTTAAATTCTTAACCACCTGCCATAATTAAGTCACGCAGCACATCACACTTCGTCAAATTGCATGGCACGCCCTAATAGGGATCTAAATAGGCCTCTGCTTGACCAACAATTTGTTGCATGCCTCCGCTACCAGAATCATGGGTGGAGCCCACCACCACATGCGTGTTTGGACGCATATATCGACCCTAACCCCAAGAGTTCAATTGCAAAACGAACAATTTGAGGTGATCTGATAGCCAAAAGGGGCCAATGTCGTGTGGGTCTCTCTTTGAACCCTCCATGTGCTCCTTTCCCCCCCCTAGAAAGCAACTCAATCTGAGGCTTTGGACGGGGGGCCCACGGCCCTAGTTAAGATTTTGGAGGGACTAAGGGACAAGGATTGTGAAGGGTAGCAGACTTTTGGGGACCCCTACGCTAGACAAGTATCATGCAAATACGATCCTACATGTTCTGAGGTCCATTTTAGTCCCAATTGACTTTGGATTTTATTTTGAGGGTTCAGGATCACGGATGAGGCTCTGGACCTCCATCGCCCCCACATTACATGTGGCTAGAGGACACCCAATGTTTTGGTATTTTCAAGTATTAAGCTATGTTTTTTCTTATATGTTATGCTATATCTAGTTCAATTTTCCAGAACGTATGTGTACTATGGAAAACATATTTTTGAAAAATTAAAATTAAGGATAATTTCCACAAAATTGATATTGAACTTGTGCCCTCACTGGTAAATAAAAATAGAGCTAATTGCGGGAAGCCGATAGACCCCTGCACTATTGCCCAAGCGATAGACCTATGAGTGAATTTTTTGCTCCCGGTTCTTCTTCTTTCATCCTCAAGAGTCCCTATTTGTCAGTAAACAATCTTCTCTTTCGTTTGTGGTAAAATAGTCACGAAAAAAAGGTCACCTAGCTGGTTTATCCTTAACAATAGAACTGGGGAGCAAAAAATTCACTCATAGGTCTTTCGCTCGGCAATAGAGCAGAGGTCTATCGGCTTCCCGCAATTAGCTCTATT
>BQKN01064319.1:233431-251703 GCA_022839385.1 Asparagus kiusianus
CCCCCCCCCTCCCCCCCCCTCCCCCCCCCAACTCCCCTTCTCCCTGCTTTTCCTTTAAAACTCCCCCCGCCCCCCCCCCCCCCCCCCCCCCAAAAAAAAAAAAAAAAAAAAAATTAAGAAAGGGGGTAAAAGCTAGGGTCGTGGAATATGAAAGAAGACAAGAAACTAAGGAAAAAAGAGACAAATATATTGTTTTTTCATTAATATGCGAAATAAATTAGTAATATCGTCTTTATATATATTGTGACACCACTATTGTGAATTCCTGGCTCCACACTGGTCAGATCAGCTTGGCAACTGCGAAAGATGTTGTCAAGGAAGGACACCAACTAACTAAAATCTGGTGTCACTTATGATGATATATTTTAGAAAGAGAATAAGCATTTCAAGACAGGAAACTTGTGGCGTCCCTTACCCTTTTATAGACAAGCTGATCTTAACTTTCTATGAAAATTTCTTGCATAGGATATTAGGACTGTACTGTATGGAAATTAGGTTCTCCATTTATTCCTTTTCAGTTTATTACTGAACTAGCCATCATTGCAGACATAAATTGTCATCAAGTTCTGTGATTTTTTTTGTCAGTGTGTAATAAGTAGAGCATATGTACAGTTCAATAATGTAGCAGGACTTCTGTTTAACAGAGTAAAGATCACTTTTACGTTAGACAATGGGTGCAAAATTGTGTTTCAATTTCAGATATTATTTTGTCCGTTTGTATATGAGTTGAACAGATATCTTACTTTCATTATTATCTGTATTCATGTTATTGTGTCTGTAAAAAGCTGTCTTGACATTTGCTTTTGTAGGTAAATGCTGCAAATGAGAGAATGCTTGGAGGTGGTGGCGTCGATGGAGGTAATTAATGAAATATTACTCATTATGGTTGGACACAGTATAACCTTAAATTGTTATCATTTATCACAGCTATACACAGAGCTGCTGGTCCAGAACTTCGAGCAGCTTGTGCCCAAGTCCAGGAGGTTCGACCAGGAGTTCGCTGTCCCACTGGAGAAGCAAGGATAACCCCGTTAGTGTTTGTAGTTGAATTATATTCTTTTAGCGCTTAGACCCTAATCTTCAGTTATGAAATTAAACATTCTCTGGTTTAAACCTTGAAAATATACAGAGCTTTCCGGCTGCCTGTTGCTCATGTAATACACACTGTAGGACCTATTTATGATGTTGATCCCCATCCTGAGGTTTCTCTGGGGAATGCTTACAGGTACAGCATTAATTCTTGATGTCATTTTGTCAACACTGGATGGTCCATCTGATGTAATACTTTTGGCGTGTTATGATGCTGTTGTTAAGAATTTTTCTCAATGTTCTAACTACAGAAACAGCTTGAGGCTAGCTAAAGAGAATAACATCCAGTACATCGCTTTCCCAGCCATATCTTGTGGTGTTTACGGGTAATTGTTTTAATACCTATTTGCCTTGTTGAACTTCGCATGCCAGTTAGTACATTACTTGTGAGTATTTCAAAGATTTTGGATTCTCATGTCTTTTCCTGCAATTTAATTATAATACATTTCAGCTATCCCTACAATGAAGCCTCCAGAGTAGCTATTTCTACAATTAAGGAGTTTGCGAACGATGTCAAAGAGGTACCGTTTGCTTTGGGCTTCCTTCATAATTAATTTACTTTATTTGATAGATGATAGCTGAAAAAACGTCTGTAGTCACATATCTCATTCTTTTATTTCAAACTCGAAAACATATAGCTGACTATTTCTCTGTATTTGAACTAGTATTACTGCTCCTAGCAATTGAGGGCTCTCATATACATGATAGATGCAAATCTCAGAATCCATTTAACTGGAATATTGATTACTGAATATCACAATGAGCTATATCTTTTTTATTATTATATAAACCAATGTTCATTATACTGCAATTCATATAACACAATGTCTAATACGAATTAGGTGACATATATATGGTTATTACTTTGCAACAAGGGTTCTATTGTTGGATACAGGACCAGAGTTCTAAATGTAGGATGTTGGGGACTTCTCGCCATCTCGGATTGTAAACTTCCATATTAGAGATATGTAATAAATATCTGGGTGTCATGTAGGATAGTTTGTGTACCATAAACATTCATGCTTGATGCACCCAAGAATGGGGTTGTGTAGGAATATTTTTTTCTCAATTGAGCTTAATTCTTCTTTCTGGTTGCTTGCACAAGCAAATAATTTTTTAGGTTTGGACCTCAATTGAATCATAAATCCTGACCAATCTTTTGAAACAAATAAAAGTCCAAATCGATATTGCAACATTTCGGCCGATCTTTGCAAGGCCAAAATATCACCTGTTGTATCGGAAAAATCATGATGTCGCCCAAAATTGCCAAAAACAATGAAAAAAAGTAGTGGAAAATAGGTAAGATGGGAAAGAAGAGAATGTAATACTCCTTGCAACATAAGCTAACACGTATGTTGTCACTTTATTTATCCAACTCCTTTATTTATCCAACTCACTTTCTCTGTACCTCTTTTATCTATCCAACTCCTATTTTCCTCGTGCAAATTAAACGCCCTGTCCACCTATTGCAAGGAAGTGCACTCACAGGTCAACTGGAATTAGACTAGAAACTTCTGCCCCAAATTTCTGATGCAAAGACAACACAAGACTCCTCTTTATATCTCTAGCTTGACTATTGCCTAATACAATTGAAAAACCAACCATGAACTGGCATTAGCATTTGGGACAATGCAAGTAGAATTATGCATAATAGTCATTGGCAACTGTATTGCATTTTATGTGCAGCAGAGGTGTAGTTGTAATTGGCTGACTGTTGTTTTATTCTCCTGCAAGTGAAAAGTTAACTGATTTAAGTAACTATAATAGTTGGCAGTCCAATGTGGCTTGAAGAAATGTCATCCATAAGATTGCAGGATGTAGGTCAAGAGTTTATAAAGCTCCCCGTTGCAAATCACATGCCTTAGCTTATCATCATGTTTTAGTTATAAATGATTAACCTAAAGTTGTTTGTATTATGATATTTTTTTTTGCCTTAATTCTTTTTGTTGGTTATTTTTTCTTCAGTGGGATTATACAAATGTTACTTGTTAAATGAAAGTGAATAACATGGCTTTTTTCCTGCTTGAAGGTGCATTTTGTTCTCTTTTTAGATGACATCTACAAGGCTTGGGTTGAGGCTGCTCGTGAGTTGCTGTAGTTGTTGCGGTCAAATAAAGACATGGTTCTTGTGTCATTCTTAGATTCCTGACTTGTATACGGTCAGCAATGAATAATAGCTGATGGATGTTTTGTATAACTTAACCGTGAATAACATTATGATTGAAGCTTTCATATGTTTTCAAGGCTACAGTTTATTCTGACCATCGCGAAAGTAAATGATTAGCTACTTGTAGTGGATAAGTATCGCCTCTGTTCCTTGGACATTTGAAAGAAGATATAATGCAGTGCAATCGTTTACCCCTTGACAGGGGTACAGATTTTATAGAATCCGGTACATCCAAAGTTAAAAGTTGATCTCATTCGGAAACCAAAAGGGGCTTCTCTCTGCCTGTCTAATTATTCAAGTAAGTTAACAAATTTTGTCAAGTTCATACTTCAGGTTTTGAAACTAATCCGAGCAAAATTTTACCAATCCAAACACAACCCTACTGAAGCTCCTACTGGCCATAGTTCAGGTAAATTTTCAAAAAGTTTGCCCACAGAAGCAAATTAGAACAGAACTACTCCCTGCAGGCTTGGAGGAGCCCGATGTAGTAAAATCAAACAAACCCTCTTTCACATTTTCAACAATTTATAACCAAGAAAAGATCCCAGCACTTTTGCCTCAAATAGATTTGCAGACTGATCAAACCGCTCCTCATCCTTGACTACTTTGCTCCCACAAAACAACCGTTAACTAAATTTGAAGCTTCAATAGCCACAGCTCAGCTAAATTTTCTAAATCTGCCTCAAAAGACAATCTACACCACAGAGTTATGCAGTGTGGAAACTAATCATTAAAAAAAAATCCCTTCGGCGGTTTCTACATCACAGCACAATGCTTATGTACCATGCCCATTACTAAAAAGAGTGAAAAGGATGCATTCTCAAAAAACAGAACGAAGAGAAAAGAACTCCATCCTTCTCAAATCATATACTCATACACCCTATCTATTCCCCATATTATACATTGCTCAATTGCACATTCTCCGAGACTAAGCTAATGCACTTCTAGAAATTCAGCAACGAATACTTCACTCTCAAAACAATCCTCCCCTTCTCAACTCCAAGCTTTCCTCCAGTCACCAACCAATGTCCGGGAATATCATCTGGACCTTTAACCATCTCTGACATATCTACAAGCTTCAAAAGCTTCCCTGTAGCATCTCTTGAGCCTGAGCTAGAATCAGTCGGAGTTGTCGATGAAGCTCCTATTGATTTCTTTGATTTCTCACCTGAACCACCAGGATTATGATCCCACAGTGATCTCCTCAAAGTACAACCTGGTACTTTGCTGTAGAGGAGTTTCATATACAACACATTCTTGGTTCCAAAATCCCAAACACCAAGTTGGGCTCCAGTGACTATATGCACACAGACACCTGATGGGTCTCCAATAAAAGCTTCATTGTGCTCGATTGGTGCTGTGCTCACATGAGAGAAGTTCTTCCATTTTACAGGCTCAAACCATCTGCTGTCTTGTTCCTCAGGCCCGTGCCATTTGGGTGTTCCTATGCCAATGTGGGAGTCCCAATATGGTTGGAGGATCTTCGGAAGGGATAGTAAGTGCTGAACATGGATGCATAATCGATTTTGCTTTGCTCCTTCTAAGCATAGTTTTAATCCAGTGATGGGCTTACGCCCAACTGAAACCTGCATTTGTCATAGTTTGATGCATCAGTCACTGGTCTTGGATTCGTTAATGGTTAAGTTCTGAGACTTGAAAAAGCAACCCCTATATTTTAATTTGACAAATATGTAATTGGCATTCTTTATAGGGTTTGATGGTTGTGAGGAGACGGCTCATTTTCTTAAATGAGGTATCAAGAGATAGGATGTTGAGGACCACACCTTTTGATGTGACTATCAAGGTGGGTCTCTCCAGTTGTCTATCGCTTGGTAGCTCATTTAACAAAATGAGTTGTCAGCTCATACTCATTGTTTCCTTCTTCACTTTTAGTGATATTATTTGATAGTCATGTTGTGCATACAAGCGCGCATATTTGATACCTATGGAACAAGTAACATTAAGAGCTTATTTCACAAGTAGACCAGTAACAATAAGAAAAAAAAAGGAGGCTAACATCACGTGTAAACTCTGAACATCTATATACTTAGTAGTTAAATACCCCAATGGTGGTGCCGTGATAACCTATAGCACCTCAAATGTTAATAGTTCAGAAACCAAACAATTGGTGCAGAAGAAAATACGCAGAGATCCTTTTCAATTATAATAGGTGCTGCATTAAGCTCAATAGTTACTTAAATGATCACCTGCTCTTGGCTGACATAAAGCTTTTGCCCCATTATACTAAACTGCATATGGGGACAAACTGGGTCTTTTCTTTGATGTCCTGGAAGGTTTTCTCTAACAGGAGCCCATATCCGAGGGATTTGAAACTCCAAAAAGTATCTCAGCTCCTCAATCGGAGGTTTATCTGCAGAAAAGTAAAATGAGAAGGTTACCTTAAAGGTTTAGGTCAATGAAAGACTTCCTTCCTCCGGAGATATTATCAACAACAATAAAAGATTCATAGTCAAGCGTCAGAATGCCTACATTCTAGGTAAAGATTGATTGCTCGGGTGAGATGATCCTTCCCAGGGATGCCATCAAGAAGAGAAGTGATTGGTAAGAATGTCATTTCAATAACATCAGGAGCAAAACAGACGGTTTTCGCCCAGTGGCTGTGGCTTTGGACGAGATCATCCCCTCCCCTTCTCCTAAAGATAACTGTAACATCCTGAAGCAAATTAAAAAATTAGTATAACTCTAATAAATTTAGCATTGTCAATATGCTTTCATATTATATTTCTAATTTATTTTAGTAGGGTTGGTGTAGAAGAAAGATGGGGTACATGTACCCTGAGATTTGACAGAACAGCTAATGGGTTAAGGAGTAGCTGTTATTAGCTCTTGACGGTCATGTATGGAGTTAATCAATTGTTGCTTGCTCTGCTTACATCTGGTATTTGGAGTCTGCAGATGTAATGCAGAGAAGAGTTGCTATTCCAATAAAACATGAGTTAGCTGCACCTCTATCACCTACTGGTTAAGGGACCAAGGCAGGGCGCTCATAGGTGGTACCTTTTTCAAAAACTTGACTGCTTTCTTGACTCGGATCACTCTTTTTAGGATTTTGGAGGGGTTAGGATGGAGTTACCACTAACTCCACCATTAATCCCACAATCCAAACAGGTCTTTAGAAGGGTTAAGCTAAGAAATCCCAGATCGTAGAAATTTTTCTACTATAACATACAAAATTATGAAGCAAGTTCAAACAGAGCATTTCTTTAAAAACAAATTGAAATGAACAAGACGAGGTCCAACCAGACCATATGTTCTACAAATCTTTAAGTGATAAAAACACCCAGACAGCAAATACATTGAGTATCCAACAAAGTTAAATGCGGTGCTCTTCTGTAGGCAGCTTTTGGTTCTTTATAATATCTCAAGAATTAGACAAATTCTTAGATTGGTTTTTTCTTCTCGCCGAATCCTAAGCCTTCGGGAAAGTACCCAAAAGCATGTTACCCACTTAAAATTTGATTTTTCCAGTTTGCAACCAGGAACCTCTCTACATATCCTAGAGTAGAAAAAAATTATACAACAAATAAGATAGGTTTTGCCACAGGGAACTACATTCAACCATAGGTTCGTAGCCAATACAAACCAATAATGGAAAAGGAAGCACATTTGGCAAAGCTCAAGCACAAAAATCCATTTAACATCCACCATTAATCATTGGAACAATAAGGAACCTTTGAACATTCCCAACCATCTTGATAGGATGAAGAAAAAACCAAAGGTATATACAGTGAAGTCAGAATATCAGGCATAAGTATATCTTCGATATCATATGCTTCCTTATACTTTTTGCAAAATATCAATCCAGTCATCTGTTTGAAATGTCAATGACATTGAATTTTCATAGAAGCTATGAAGGAGATGCTCTCCCTCTCCTCCCATTTTTTTCCCTGCATTGCTATCTATAACAATAGACTTGAAAGCATTGAAACTTTCAAGCATTGAATTTTCATAGAAGCTATGAAGGAGATGCTCTCCCTCTCCTCCCATTTTTTCCCCTGCATTGCTATCTATAACAATAGACTTGAAAGCATTGAAACTTTCAAGCATGGCAAGCACATGTTTCTTTCTAGCTAATTCCAAGCCCTAAAAAGATAAAGAGAGAATGTTTTGAAACCATAACATACAATTCATAGAGTCACATAATTCATGAGACAAGCAAAAAATCAGCTAAAAGCACATATTACTGTTATTTTCTTTTTTAAAGGATGAAAGTCCTGAATCCAACTTTATACTTACTAATAGAAGAGTGAGATTTCTACCTTGCGCATAGCCAGATTACGGTTTTGGATTTTCTTATTAAAATTTCTAATATGAGAATCATCAGTCATTTACACAATCACGAATTATGTAACTGCTATCCTGGCATCAGATATTACTCAATATTCTGTCAGCTGCTTGCTGTATGAACTCTCCAGGAACCAAGGAAACAGCCAGATAACTGAATTATTGCTATAAATTTATGTGACTGGTAAAGCTTTATAAAATAAACAAATAAAAAGATGTACTCTTCAAGAGAATACATAAGATAAAGCAACAATTTGAGTCAAATCAATAAATGTTTAAAGGCAGTAGACATAATCTATCCATATTCATGTTATAGTAAATAACAGACACCAACAAGTCAATGCTCATGAGTAACGTAATAATGGAAAAGAATACGGTCATACATCAAGAGAAAATTTCAGAACTTATAGCAGGAATAAAAAACAATATGAAGATGTGTAGGCACCTCTTTTGCATTAAGATAGGGAGCACTAGGTGGTTGTGGATATACCCCTTGACTGTTAAATGAAAAAGGATCTACAGCCTGGAAAAGCACATGAAAGTAAAAAAAGCTTAAGGGACACAAACCAACAAGACGAACAAGAAATATAAAGATAAACATCAAGGAAACTATGAAGCACTAGCCTTGTCCTTCAATTTCATTGGACCTGAACTGGTATGACTTTCGCTATCAGAAAATCTCTGATCTCCGATATCCTGAATGTAACTTTTTATCTCTATGGTTGACAAGGGCGATGATTTATGCTGCTTAACATAAATTGCATCCTTTCCGCCAATAGTAACGGATGTGATAACATGAGTTCCATAATTTTCTATAAATCTGTAAGAAGAAAACAAAACAGTTAAGAATATGTTGCGTCCTAGATAACATGCAACTTGTTACTGAATATACTGAAGTACCTTGCTAAGGAAGATGGTTCCCATGTAAGTGGTACAGCACGCCTAACATCTTCTTGTAATGAAGAAGGCTGTTTAACAAGCTGAACTTTACATAAAGGAATGACCATTCCATACATTGCAAGACTTTTTGTAGCTGCTGCATCTATTTTCTTGGAACCACTAAAGCTAAATGCAGAATTGAAACTCCCAAGGGGAACATTTCCTAGTAGAAGAGCTTTTCTGTTAAAATATTCAGCCATCTGCAGTCATTCATCAGGAAAAAAGTATAAGAAAAATAAATACCCATTTCAAAATCAACACGTAACATGAATGTTCTGTGCCTTACTCTTGCATCAGCTTATAAGTAATGCTAATACATTTCATAATCAAAGTCTATTAGGTCAGCTTACAAATGTTAATTGAGATGGACTACTCGAGCATCAGCATAATCACGCTCAGGCTCTTTAAAAACATGTTCGGGCTTGGCACAAATTCATTAAAGCGCAGTCATCTTGCCCGTTTCGTTGTCTTGGTTCATTTACTAGAAATTTGAGTTATTCGTCTGATCTCAAGTTTGAAGCTCGTTCCAAACTCAATTCAGTTTCTATCCTAGGTGAAGAGCATGAGAGAACGCGGTCGTTTAAAGATACCAATAAGAAATGAAAAAGGTCTAGATTCACTTAGTGTACCAGATAGAGATCGCACCTTTATTCAAACTTAATCAAACAGAGCTTAATCATGAATCGAGTCTAAGCCATCATAAGCCCTCAAATGAATGAGCTAGAACATGCTGTTCATTTTGGTTTATTATTTTATTGAGCTTAGATTTAATTTCAAACTTGGTTCATTTAACTGTCGAATGAGCTTGGACAAGTTTTTTATCTTCTGAGCTTTGAGCTTTCCTAGCTTTTTTCTGGCGCTAATCCTGTTCCATTTCTATAGAAAAGGCTTTGATGCAATCTTAATTGACTAAGTACTAGTATACTTTTCAAACCCATAGCATTATGCTAGCATTTCTCAACCCATTTGCCCATGTGAATCAGTTTTTGCTTAACGATGTTTTTTGTATAGATAAACAATCACGAGAATGGGTAAAAGAGCTAATTTCTCTAATGTTCGATGGATTAAGACCGTAGTCACTAAAACAAAAAAATAAGATCAAAGACAAGAGAGGAAATAGCATAAATACATATAATTAATGCTACAAAAGAACCTTATAGAAAAGGCCTCTAGCTAATGATATCCTACCATTACCAAGATATATGATTCTAGAATTATTTTTCTTGAAAGCAAGCCTTCAAATAAATACTTAATAAAAAATATCTTTGACAAAATATTATTGAAAGAATATTTTTTAAAAAGATTAGAAAAAAATCATTTTTTGCATTTTAAAAAAAATATTATTGTCCATAAAATTTCAAAAAAATGATAAAAATATTTTCTTCAAACTTAATTTTCAAAAAATATTATCTAAAAAATATATTTTAAAAATGTCTACCAAAAATATTTTCTAAAAATATAGTTTTGAAAAAAAATAGTTTTTGTATAAACCCAGAGAGAGCAAAATGAACACTGAATTGACAACTCATACCCCTTTTGTCCCGCTTCTCTGTGCACAACTTCTTTCTCGTAACTCAACAACTCCCATAACTCAAAATTTCCTCGTCTCTCTCAAATCAAATCAGTATAATCTTCCGGTATCATCCTCTCCCCTCCCCCTCTCTCTCTCTCTCTCCAAGAAGGAAGGGACAAAACCACGACAAAGAGGGTGAAATCTAGAACGATATCACTCCAAGAACGAGACATCCCGGACATAAAGCTGGCAACATTGATACTTGATAGAGATTTCTCTATTAGACTCTAATCCAAGACTTCTTTTTTTATTTGAAGAGACCACTAAAAGAAAAGAAAGGAATGCAATCATCGAGAATCTTCAACGAACCTCACTCTAGGGTCTTTCTTTCTTTAGTATAGTTGGTTCTCCTGTGGTAAGCCCCCTAACTACTGGCTTGGCTAGGCTGGCCTCTTTAATCAGAAGCGATAAGCAGGTAGTAGATATACATTGTCAGATCCAGTTTATTCATGTCTTGTTAAATCCATAAAAATTGAGCACTTTCTCCAGAAAGTCTCATTCTAGTTTGTCATACGTGTTCCTTATAATATCTCGTCCTTAGGCTGCAGATCTTCCTTAAGGGTGCCTTCATTGCCGCAGCTCTCTATCTATCTATCTATCTATCTATCTATCTCTATCTATCTATCTATCTACCCCCTCTCAAACCAATATCATCCCCTCAATGGACTCTCTCACCGTCGATAGCTCTCAAATTCGCATCGCCAGTTTTGATGTTCAAATCAAGCCAAAGACATCCTTAAATCTCTCAAAAATTCTCTCATATGCTCCATCTGGCAAAGTTGCTTAAAAAAACTTAACCCTCTGGACTCTTACCCTAAATTCAACTTTCCAAAGTCCAAAAACACTGAAAAGAAGCTCGTCTTCATCCCACACTCTTTCCTTCAATCCATCTACTCTAGTGATGCTAGGCATGCTTTAGATGATGCCGATTGCAGCGTTCTCCTCATCAGAGAGAAACTCATCTTCGCTCTAAGTAGGGATTTGTCATTCAAAATCAACCGCCACAGAGAAATTAGTCCTTTCATATTCCGTGATGTGCAATTTGAGATTGGATCACTATTGAACCCGGATGAGTTCTGTACCACTTAGCACTCAACCCAGAACACAATTCGATTAATAAGTTTCTTGTTAAGCTTTTAGATAATACTTGCAGTCTATTGTTCTCTCGAAAAGTGGTTTTCATGGCGAAATGCACAAGGGAAGTAGAGTTCGTCAAGTGTGATTTCAAGCTAGAGTTTTTGCTCAAGGATGTTATGGCGCTAAAGTTTATAGAGGATAGTGGTAAATGTGATTTTGTTGCAATGGGGTCTTCGATCGGCACCGTTGATTACTACAAGACTGATTTTGCAGATGATGATGATCATTGGATTTGAACTATAGGTTTTACCCTTAATGGGGCGATTGGCCAATACAATTGTTATAAATTTTTTTTCAAGCCAACATACGAAAGAAAATTTGAAGGATGCTTTGAGTTATAATATTTCCTTGGGCGTGGTGTGGCCCATCTCGTTTAAGGATGAGGTTAGCTCGGGTTGAAGCACTTAAGACACTTGCTTCAGTTCTCAATTAAATAAGACGTTACCTTCAAAAATATGTTCATGGTGAATGCTCGCGATGGAGCTCTGCAGACTCCTCCAGTTTTCAATATAAAGATGGGGTTAGCTTTAAAAATATGTTCATAGTGAAAGTTCAGTTCACAAAGGTATCTTCAACCAACATTGATTGTCTGATGAATTCTTTGGATTATTTAGAGGAAAAAGTGAGATAGTGAATGATGTTCCCTTAGACACATTTATGGGTACAAGAAACTAATATTTGATGCTTATGGGAGACTGAAGATGGCCCAAGATTGGCTCTCAAATTTCCCTCAGACTCATGACATCTATGCTTCTGATGTTAATATGGTGGAGACATGGAGATTGATTATAACCTTGGTTAAAGCTTATAGTCTTCCTCCTGAGATTGAGCTTGCCAACAGGGTTTTAAGAAGATACTGAGATATTTAGTTAGGTTCTTGAGAGTAACATTTATGGATGAAGGAATACATACATTGAAAAGCCATGTCCTTACCTTTTACCTTGCACCCATTACTAAGAAAACCACAAACAATTCGTTCAGTGAAAAGACAAACCATATTCCAAAGAGTAAGAAACATAATGAGCAATGAGTTTCACTTATGTATCCGCAAGCATTCGTTTCTTGCTTTATCATAGAACCAGTTGAAAAATCAATCTGCTTGGTTCTTCATTAACAATGAGGAAACAAGAGTTTGTGATAGGAAAAGTTGGATGGGGAAATTTCATAACAAAAATGTGCCTAAGTGTGCAGCAAGAACAGGGCTTGCATTTTTCAACCACTTAGACTGATGCCATTGTGCCTCCTGATAAAGTTAGTCTAGAACTCCCAGATAAAGATAGCTATAGTTATTGCTCCTCCGATGGGATTGGAAAAATTACCCCCAAACTTGAAATAAAAGTTGCTGAGAAGTTGCAATTGATAGAAAATCCCCTTCTGCTTATCACACCCATTTTGTTGTGCAGGTGTTGTGGTTGTTTGTCCTGGAGACAATGATGGGATTCTATTATTACTTAGGCCAAGCATGAACAAGTTTCAGTCTTCGTGCTAAGTATTAAATGTTGTAACTTGGACTAGGTTTCAACCCTATTTCTTAAATCGTCAAATTGTGACCTTGCTTTCAGCACTACATGTGCCTAATGACGTGTTTTCGCGAATGCAAGATTTAATGTTTAAATAGCTTGACAAGTTGTAGTAGACCCAAAGGATGAATTTAATGTGCTTACAACATCATGCACTGAGCAAGGGAATGTTGCACCAATGATGTTGAATGCTAGATTACTCCTCAGACAGAGCATCATTTGAACGCAATGCTTTGGTGCATTAGGTTATCATAGTTGAAATACCTTTCCTCAAAAGTAAGGATCTTTGTACCAAAAAGGTAGTTGATAGGTTGTCTCGATGAACTTTAAGTCTACAAACACGGGGAGTGCCACATCTATGCATTTTTTCTTATTTGGAGAACTGTTTCTTAAGGCATAGATCCATATTTTCGGAATTAAAAATAACAAACAAGTTGTTGTAGGTATGGTACTATAGCAAGGAATCCTTGCATCCACCCTGGAGGTATTCGAGTTTTAGAAGCAAGTGACGTGCCTGATTTGCATCATCTTATTGATTGCTTAGTGTTTCCGCAGAAATGAGATAGACCTCAGTCAAATGAGACATCCGGAATTGATCTTGATGGAGATGTTTATTTTGTTACATGCGATGAGAATCTAATTCCTCCAAGTTAAAGGAGCTTCCTTCCTATGGACTATTACCCCTACCAAGATAAAAGATGAGTTGCGTAAGATTATTCATCTATTTGTTATTATTGTTAATGTACCTTTTCGCTAGCAAGGTCTGCTTATGTGTTATTATTGTGATCTATCATTTTCTAAACAACTTTAGTATTGATTGTATGTAATTTTTAGCACTTTGTAATCAGACATATTACTTGAATAGACTTCTTTAACAAACATGTTTTTCCCATTTTGACCATCCATTCCATTTTGATCCTTTTGGAAGAAATACAAAATGAATGGTCTTCTCTGATAAGCCACCTCTTTTGGTAGTCATAGGCTCGCTCGGAACCTCTTATAGCATACATTATATTATACCTTTTGTGCTAACTCTTAGCTTGCTCGAAACTATTCATACACCCTAAATGATGTTTGACTAAAAAATAATTGGGAGAAAATTTGTAATTATCATCCAAATAAAAAATAGTTTTTTTAGATACCTGTATAAACCTAGAGAGAGCAAAATGGACGTTGAGTTGACAACTACTACACTCCATTGTTGTAAAAAGCGGCTAATCGCGGCGCTATCGCGGGGCTTCTCTGCCACGCTTCAGCTGGTAGCGGTGTTGTTAAGCGGAAAAATTCGCTTATTGCTCGAATTGCGCGTAATAGCGCCTTTTAGCGCTAAAAAGCGCTAAACCCCGCTACAGCTACAACAAAAATCTCCCCCAACCCGACCTGAACCCGACCCGTATCCATTTCATTTAACCCCCTTCGCCTGTGATTCCCGAACCCAATACTCAAGATGCCCTAGCCGCCTCCCTCCCGCCTCCCGCCTCTCCCGACTCCCGCATCTCGCCTCTCTCCCGATTCCCGCCTCTCGCTCTCGTTCACCAACATCGACGACTTCCTCACCAACAGCCACTCCCACCTATCGCCTCTCTCGCCTCTGGTCAACGTCGACTCCGTCACCAACAGCGACAACTTTCAGATTCGTGGACTGATCGACTCGTCTCCGATCAACGTCGAATTTCTCACTTCCTCCGGTTAGTGCTGTAACTCTTTACTTTTTTTTTCTTTTTTTCCATTGTCTCAAAGACGAAGGCGAGAAGAGAGAGCCCTAAAGACGAAGGCGAGAGGAGAGAGCCCTAGCCCTAGGGTTGGGTGGGTTTGAAATGGATTGGAGAGAGGGGCAGAGTACTGGTATTAGGTATTTGTTTAGTTTATATATAGAGTTTGTTTTCAAAAGGTGGAGGAAGAAAAGTTTTTTGTTATTTAATTAGGCTTTTGGGAGAATGAATGTCGTGAGTACTATTGGGGGAGAGGCAAAGCTGATTTGTGATGAGTTGGTTGGCATTTGTGATGAGTTGATAACGGTCTTTTTATTAAACAGGTATGGTTTTTCATTCTTTAATATTTATAATTAGTCCTTTGTTAATATTATGTAATTATTACACATATATTTCATGTTTAGGCATCAATTATGTATTTGTAGAATTTTTAGATTTTTATATGATTTTTCTTATTATTTAGAATATTTAAATATATTTATATTTGACCGTGCGCTATTTGCCGCTATTTCGCCGCAATAGCCCGAAATAGCCTTAATGGTACCTCACCGCGACGCGATCCGCTATCAGCAACCTTGCTACACTCTTATCCTGCTTCTCTATGCACAACTTCTTTCTCGTAAAAAAGTTTTTCTAATGTCATTGATGTCATGCAGTGACAATTTAATAATAAACATTTATCAATAAAAAGAATATGATATAAAGTCAGAATCTCCTCACCAAATTGTGATGTTACTGTTCCGTGCACATTTAATTCTTTTGCACCTTATGCTCTGCTTATATTCTCATTGACCTTATTGGCACCTATTTTTCTTCTGAAATTTATTTGTGTCCTTTTTGCTCCCTCAATAAGTTTGGAGCAAGCACCTGCTTTCTTTCTCTTCTTAGGAGCTAGAAGCTTAGTCTAAGACTCTAACGAGAAAAGAAAAGAAAAAATGTTTCTTATATCTTCCTTGTTTTATCCAACTGGACATAGTAGACTTTTTTCTGAAGAATATATCTAGTGAGAATCTAGGGGTTATATGCAATGCCCATGTTGTTCATGCTGACCATAGTGATTTTGGTACTATGGATGAAAAATGACTCAAGCTCCCTGAACTAGATGGCACAGTGACTATCAGCTAAGATGCATCACTATTATCATCTAAGCCTTTTCTGTCGAAATAATCAAGGTCTAAGAAGCATGAAAAAAGGCATGCTAATGCCCACATGACTGTAAAACACAACAAATACAAAACAAGATCAGCACGGGCTGTGTCCATTACATACCATGCACAAGCACGCATTTAATGTAAAAGTGTTATGCTACAGAGCAGAAGGCTTTAAGATTGATCAAATTCTATTAAGGGCTATTAGCCCAGGCTGGTGCCAAAGTCCTGGCCATAGAAATAATGGGAAAGACAGGATTCTAGCATGAACTCAAGCCAAATGGAAGGTAGGAAATTTTACTTAATTGATCTTTCAGTTTAAGGCTGTAAGCTCACACAACATACAAGCAAAACCTTATGGAATCTCCTACATTAAGAAAAACATAAATGGGAAAATATAGGAGTTCAGCTTGAAGTTACAAATATAAAACAAATGGACCAAATTAAACACATCTGGAATTCGGCCAGAAGAGATAATTATGCTATTTTTTCCCCCTTGTCTATGTTGCACAAGCACACACTAGAAGCCCCTATATCCATGCCCACCACAAACCTACTCTGACATGTACAAAATACCAGGTCGATATGTGTGTGACATGTCCAGCATCTGACAAGCCATGAACTAGCTTGGAGATGTTGGATATGCAACAGGATATATGTCCAGCTGCATGGTTTATAGTACTAGGGATTAAAATTTTAAATGAATTGTACTCGTGCAACTTGTTATTGCAACCCTTCAGGGTATATCATACTCTATACTAATCATACTCTATCCTAATTCTATAAGCGTGTGCATGTATAACATATATATTATGGCCATATGCACAAGTTATTTATATACTAATTATATATTTTAGATATATTTTCCTGACTGGATGTAAAGACATATCTAAGTGTGCATCATGCATGTATAGCTGAGCTCATCTTTATTATTACAGATGCTCTAGTGTTAGGTAATCATCCCAAGATGTTACTTTTTAAGAAATTATTATGAAACGTTTCTATGCACATACAATACGGCGAGTACGCATTGCCCGTATTACAGTGCAAACACCTGCTTAGAATAAACAATGAAGCACTATTGCTTGGGGTTGCAAACTGTGACACATGCTGTCCGACTGAGAGGATTTACATGCATTATACATTACATGTTTCTTATGTGTGAACTATTTAGTCCAAGTGACAGATGTTGCACGAAAAATAGTGAAGTTTTACAATGATAACCCAACTGAAATAAGACTCCATCACTTCATACAATTACAAAGCTTCATTACCACCTAATACGTTCAAAGTAGCAAAATATTCTAATAATCTAGCAATAACATCAGTTCTATACATGAAAAAAGACACAGAAAACTAGATGAAAACAAGATATGCGATAAGTTGTATTGAACATTGTTACATACATCTGGTTTCCAATGCATGTTTTAACTTTTCCCACATCCTCAAGACCCACTGTTAACCCCCATATAATTCCTAACATTGTCTTGCTTAAAACAAAATCATGTTGTTGTTGCTTCCACATACCATTGACTTTAAAGAGACTATTGATTAGGCATGTGTAAATGCATATGTTGATCTTTTGAGAATATTGTAAAGCACTAAATCATTCCATAGCTTGCTTCTTTAATGCAAACCCATTAATTTGGAAGGACTTGCATAGAAAAAATCTATCATGTTTTGTCATATGATGCTTTGTCATATGCACGCACTATAGAGGCTATAGGGTATTGATTTTGTAATATTAGGGTCTAGAGGTAGCACCGAATTTTTCTCCCACTGTGCAGACTCCTTCATGTAATGGTAGAAAAGTGCAGGTATTATTCGGATTGGGACTTTGAATACAAATTTCATGCACGATTCACACCCAAAGATATAATAGTGATGCCCTAGACACCCCCCCCCCCCCCCCTCAAAAAAAAAACACCCTACCCCGCAAGAAATACACTATACTTTCATGCATGTATTACCCCACTCACGACATCATCCCTTAGCTGTCTTACTATGTATTTCCATTGAATGTGATGAGTCTCAGATGCCCACCCAATATGAGTGTTGAAAGTAACGTTCTCAGGCATTACTCGAATTATTTAGTGAAAAATGCACAAATTATTAGCATATCAAACAATAACTAGACCAATTAATGTTATGGATTCATCGATACACCAATTCATACTAATACAAGAGGTTCCCCTAGTGTCAGGCTTCCACAGAGTTCTCATGTCAGCTCGTTCAGCAAAGTTGTACACAAAAAAAAGTGAAACAGAACTGCTAAAACTTCTATATGATTATACAAGAAAATTCTAGAAGGAATAGGCATTAATAAGTAGAGCACCCAACAAAGCAAAGCTAAGATACAGTATCACACCTCTGTGTATGTGCAAACGCCACTGATCTGCCTCGATTGCCCCTCTTGAAAACACCTCACATCCCTCGAAACGCCGGGCACCACCAATCCCTCAAAGGCCAGCACATCCCTTGTATGCTCCTCGTCAACCTCAATAACCCTAGATCCACCAACCCCTTTGCAGTATAGCAACCTAGTATCAAAATTCACATCAAATCCTCTCCCCAGAGCTTGGATCGAGCTCCGAATCGTCCGAAGAGCAGCATTCTCCTCCATGCTCAATCGATCACTCACGCCGCGGGGGGGGGGGGGGGGGGGGGGGGGGGGGGGGGGGG
>BQKN01064319.1:254521-278987 GCA_022839385.1 Asparagus kiusianus
GATAATGATTATGGAACGATGCCAAAATGTTGCTTCGCTAATAAGAACAGATTAAAAAGAGTTATTATTTCATCAAAAAGAAAGAAAAGAAAAGAAAAAATAAAACTATAAATACATAGCATCATAATTCACACTAACTGGATTTTTATTCGTATATCTTTAACCAAGTTACATCTTAAGTCTATGACTCAAACTGAACCTTCAAAAAGAACAACAAATATTAAAACACATATCGAGAATGATTGCCAAATTATACAATGTACATATATTTTTTGAGTTAATTTCAATGCGTATATAATACTATTATAGATCTAGCTGAACATCCAAAGGAAAAAATAATATCAAATTGAAGTATGTATGTAATAATCTAAATATTCACTCCATTGATTCCTTTGCTAGGGCTTGAGAAAGGCACTCTTTTTCACTCGACAACCGGTTGAGCAATAATGGCCGGAATTTTTCCTCAGTATCCATCGACAAAATGCATGGAGGAGCCTGTGGCTTGAAGTAGGTCCATGTACTCTCTTTTTTTAATGAGATGTTTATAGAGAAAAGGGAGGAAAAGGTATGTTGGAGAGAATTTGGATGGATGGATGGTTTAGTAGAGAGGTAACTAATAGTTAATAATGCTTACTATTGGAGAGAATAATGTGGTTAGTTAATGGTTTATTGATGGATTAAGTTATGAGAGAAATAGTGGGTTAACAAAAAGTTGTATGACTTTTCACGGTACTATGACTATTATCCCCCCCCCCCTTATTTCAAAACATCACAAAACAAATTTTTATATTGGTGGTTAAAATGGTATAACATAGGGCATGAGTTTGATATTTCAAAACCCTTGTTTTTATTTTTTTTTTATTTTGATTTTTTATGAATATCTTTTAATATTTCTTTAAATAACTCACAAATATCTTCAACCCACCTTTTTGACTTATCAACGTATTTATGTATTTAACACATGTATACATGTGTTTTAATCATTAAATATTTAATATATGTATGTCATCAATTGACACAAATTACATGGATACCCATAACAAATAAAAGCATTTTTATAATATAATTGTATATACAAATACAAATAGAAGGGTATTTTTGGGAAAAAATTAACATCCTTCACACTTTTAGAATTGTGTGTGTGTGTGTGTGTATATATTAGATCTCCAAAATGTCTTTCTATCTATAAACCCAAAGATTTACACTTATTTACTGTTAAACCAATTCACTTCCAAAATTACTCTTACACATAAGAAACTCAATTGATGTATTTTTGACTCACTTTGTATTGCAACTACTTGATATACGGTGTTAATTGGTATATATTCTTTATTTTTTCTATTGTTTTTTCTCAGTAATGCTTAAACAAAAAGTTTCTGTTGTGTTCACGCAAATGTCGCAGCAATGCACAAGTCAATTTTGTTCATTTTAATTTTATATCTACTAAAATAGGATATGGATGTGGATCGGATAAGGGTTGATATGTATAAATTAAAAATAGATACGTGGAAAAACAAACTAAGGTTAAAAATATATAAATCATAGCTATTGTAGATATGTAAATATGATAAAGTTCTCAACTAAGACTCCATCAGTATCATTGGCATATCTAAATATCTAACATTAGATCAATGGATCACAAAAATTTACCTCACACCATTAATCTCATAGGTAGAAATGTTTTTAACTGTATAATGTCATGTTTTAGTTAAATATCAAAATATATCAATATCCTACGTACGAGATACAAGTATTAAGAATCATATACGGATACATATGTATTATAGAATGCTTCGGTATTATAATCTTGATTTATTCAGTATTATAGAATCTATCAATATCCTACGTATGAGATACAAGTATTAAAAATCATATACGGATACATATGTGTTTGTGGAAAATTTGTAGTAAAAGAAATGAAAGAAAATTGACTTGTATTCCTTTAATCTCGATTACAATTATATTTTTTGATTACAAAGGAGAGGAGAATTGATCTGGATTCTCCCCTTTGTTTAAAACTGGGTTCTTCACGGTGGCGATGGAGTGCCTCCCTCGAATGCTCGCGTCGAGTTTGCTCTCCGTTGACGATCCGATGTTTTGATTCACTGGAACGATATCTTCTCCTCATGATTTAACGTTGTGGATAACTTGTGTGGCAAGTTTTAGAACTCTGAATGAGTTTAGAAGAACTCTGTAATGAGTTGATTTGAACCGAAAATCGGTTAATAAGCCAAGGCCAGAAGAAAGCTCCGGTCGTCGAAGTTGAAGATGATCTTCGTTGGAGGATGATGCCGATCTCCTCAAAAGCTCACCCCAGGATCTCTCCTGTTGCTGCCAAGCTGAAGGGTCAATCCGAGCCAAGAAATTCCAACTCTTGCTGCCAAGTCCCAGATCCAAAAAGCCAGCCTAAACTCAATTGAGTTTACCCATATTTATAGGGAATTAAGGGGTGTAACCGCCCTCCTTAATTCTCTCCATAATGGAGTTGAGAAGGGTGTAACCGCCCCCTTAATCCGCTCCTAAGTGGGACGGAAATCCCTCAAATCATGAAGGAAAAACGGTTCCTGTAACCGTTCAGCTCGTGTTTGAACAAGTCAAACGCCCACGTTGGCATTCAGGACCCTAACTCCGTATTTTAGAATGGAGACGTGGAGTTGGGTACTCGCTGGGTGTTGCAAAACGCGAGGGCCTCCCGCGTTTGGTTTGCTGAGGATTGGAAACGCGGGGGTCACCTGCGTTTTGCTTGTTAAAGCTTAGAAACGTGGGGGTCACCTGCGTTTTGCTTGTTGAAGCTTGGAAACGCGGGGGTCGCCTGCGTTTTAAGAATTAGAACGCGAAGATGACTTTCGCGTTTAGAAGGGGCTAGTTGACTTGTAGCCTCTTCTGTAGAGCGTTGTACAGACCATTGTTGAATGATCTTCATCTTGGCTCCTTGAAAATATGAGAGTTATCAGATTATAACTTCCGATGTTGATTGTGAAGGTTGTTGAACTAGAGCTTTCATCGGTTGTTGTAAAGGTCGTTAGATTATAACCTTCATTAATCTACGTGAAAGTCTTCGAATTATAGCCTTCTGGAAGTCGTCAGATCGTAACTTTCATCATCGGTGTTTGATGAGGGATCATCTATCTATTTTGATTTTTAGACAGCTTACAGAACCCCCTCTAAAATTTTCGAAAGTTCGCGGTTGACTGGGATGAATTTTCGGAATACTTTGGATCTCAACTCTGATCTTGGAGCTGTTGATTCCTTATCGTAAAGGAGTCGTTCTTTGCACTCGCTTTGAATGCATCTTGGTTGACGAGATTTGCCATGCAGGACCTGTGTGAAGGTATGCATCACAATCCTATTTTTGGAATGTGGAGGATGAACCCTGCATTTTGAACTTAAGACGCGGGTCTTGCCCTTGCATCTTGAATTTGGAACACGGGTATGACCTCGGCGTTTGGTTTTTGCATCGCGGGTCTGACCTCGGCGTTTTGCCTTGAGCCGCGGAGGTGACTTTCATGTATTTTTGACTAAGTCTTTGAGACTTGTCTTTAGCTCATCTGTTTTAAGTTTTAGCTCACATCCATTAAGCTGATGGGCCTGCAAACATGCATAGGATTTTTGGCAAATCCTCAACCATCGACAGATTTGATAAGCCTTTACCGACTACCATTTGAGTCGGGCTAGCATGTGAATTATTTGAATCCGTTCCACATGTAACGTTGTGCTAAGAGAATAAACTCTCTTAGACTTGATGCTATAAGTTTGAATACATAGACTTTGTCATTTTTACGAAAAAAGACTAACCGGAAACGCGTGTTAGGCGTAGGCTTATCTCTAATTAGGGATCGAAATAAAGTCCCCAATGCATGAGAGGCATGAATTTTGATGTCCTTTTCACAGTAAAAGACTAACCAGCAACGCATGTTAGGTGTAGACTTATCTCTAATTAGGGATCGAGATAAAGTCTCCCATGCGTGTGAAGCATGGATTTTGGCGTTATTAATAATAACCTGCCACGATGTTGAATACATGGGCTTTGCCATTATTGCGGGAATAGGCTATCCGACAGCATGTGTTAGATGCAGACTTATCTCTAATTAGGGGTCGAGATAAATTCCCCCAGGCATGAATCCTGGTGTCTTTTTCATGGCGAAAGATTAACCGGCAACACGTGTTAGGCGTAGACTTATCTCTAATTAAGGATCGAGATAAAGTCCCCCATGCGTGAATGCATGGATTTTTAGTGTTGTTTCTTCCTGTGTGACTTGAAACACCGAAAGAAAGTTGGAAGTTCCAGAAGTATAGTATTAACTTGGCATGAATTTTTATTTAAAGTAAAATTCAGAAATTTTCTTTATTATCACTAGGATAATTCCAGAAAATTTTTAACCCACTGGGGATTTTATGATGAAACCTTGCTATTCTTGTTAAAAAAGGATTAACAAGTTTATTAGAGAGGGTTTGACTGTTAGAGGTGTGATGTTAACCTAACAGTATTTTATGGGCCTATCGCTCTATTGAAGATAGTCAATAAGTTAATTTTGTCAGAGGTGTGATGTTAACTTGACATAATTTTGTTGCGATTGGAACAACTTTGAGGACCTATCGCTCTATTAAAAAGAGTCGATAAGTTGATTTGGTTATCAGATGTATAGTATTAACGTGACAAGAGAATGTTACGATCGGAGTAACTTTGAGGACCTATCGCTCTATTGAAAAGAGTCGATAAGTTAATTTGGTTGTCAGAGGTTTGATGTTAACTTGACTGGTTTGTGGACTTATCGCTCTATTGAAGAGAATTGATAAGTTGATTTGGTCGTCAGAGGTGTGATGTTAACTTGACGGAAAAAATATTACGATCAGGGCAACTTTGAGGACTTATCATCCTATTAAAGAGGACAAATAAGTTGATTGTCAGAGGTTTGGTGTTAACATGACGAGAATTTGTATTGCGATTAGAGCAACTTTGTGGACTTATCATCCTATTGAAGAGGATTGATAAATGAATTGTCAGAGGTATGATATTAACGTGATAAGAGAATGTTATGATTGGAGCAACTTTGGGGACTTATCATCCTATTAACGAGGATTGATAAGTGGATTGTCAGAGGTATGGTATTAACATGACAGGAGAATGTTGCGATCGGAGCAACTTTGTGGACTTATCATCCTATTAACGAGGATTGATAAGTGGATTGTCAGAGGTATAATATTAACGTGATAGGAGGATGTTACGATTAGAGCAACTTTGTGGACTTATCATCATATTAACGAGGATTGATAAGTGGATTGTCAGAGGTATAATGTTAACGTGACAGGAGGATATTGCGATTGGAGCAACTTTGTGGACTTATCATCCTATTAAAGAGGATTGATAAGTGGATTGTCAGAGGTATGATATTAACGTGACAAGAGAATGTTACAATCGGAGTAACTTTGGGGACTTATCATCCTATTAACGAGGATTGATAAGTGGATTGTTAGAGATATAATGTTAACGTGACAAGAGGATTTTACGATTGGAGCAACTTTGTGGACTTATCATCCTATTAAAGAGGATTGATAAGTGAATTGTCAGAGGTATGATATTAACGTGATAAGAGAATGTTGCGATCGGAGCAACTTTAGGGACTTATCATCCTATTAACGAGGATTGATAAGTGGATTGTCAGAGGTATAATGTTAACGTGACAGGAGGATGTGTACATGTGACTTGCACAAGGTCTTGGGAATTAGCTTCTCGCTGGGGAGACTTGCTAGGTGAGTTTATCATCAGAAGCGATGAGTTTTGATGCTCGTGATTTGAATAAGACTTTGAAGACTTAGTGTCTTGCTGGGGAAGATTACGATTTGAGCAATTTTAAGGACCTATCATCCTATTGACAAGGATTGATAAGTTGATTATCAGAGGTGTATTATTAACGTGATAAATTGGGAGTGATGCAAGCTACATTCATACTCTGTGGGGTGATGATCGTCAGAAGTATAATGTTAACTCGACGATGTGAAAGTTTTGTTACTCTTAATCTAATAGATTCCACGTAACCAACCTCCAGTCTTGATTAAGACTTAGCAGGGGAATAAAAAAAAGGTAGACAAGTCACGTCGCCTAGTGAGGCACTATCCATGAAGTCGGAATAGAGGCACATCACCAGGTAGGCTATTATCTGATGATTTTGACTATTAGATGTAACTGTTAACGTGATAGTTTTGATAGATTTTATGGTTGATAGAGGTATTCTATTAAACATAACAACTCATAAAATTTATTACTCGTAATCCAATGAACTACAAATAAACCAACCCCCGGTCTTGAACAAGTATATGGGGGAAAGGATAGACATGACACATCGCGTAGTGAGTCACTGCCTAACGAGTTTGACTATCAGAGGTAACTGTTAACGTGATAGTTGTTGGACCCACCATCCTACTGAAGAGGATTAGCTTCAGCGGTCGTAGTATCTTCCCCTTCTGACTGAAAAGATTAGGCTTGGTCCGATTGCTCAGGAGAATATTGGGCTTGGTCTGATTGCTCAGGCTGATCCTGCCTACTTTGTTCTTCAGCTTTGATCCTGACAATAATCTTTTGAGCCTGTTCACCTTGAGAGATTAGTTGTCTCCAGGAACGGCATTCTATAACTCCTATTCGAGCTAGGAGGTCGGTCTGCAAGTTGTGTCGACAGGTCTCTACCAGTGTAGACTGTGTCATACCTGATGAACATCGCAGAGCCATGTTTCGAAACCTCTTGACGAAGGCTTTGACGGACTCCCTATTTTTCTACTTAATGGCGAGAAGGGTATGGATGGAGACTTCTGTATCCTTTTTAAAGAATCTTGACAGGAAGAGTCTTTCTAGATCTGCCCACTTTTCGATACACCCGACAGGCAGTTTTCTGAACCATTCAAAGGCAACTCCCTTAAGGGTGCCAATGAACAATCGAGCCAATATAGCATCGTTTGATATCACATTCCCAGTCTGTGACTTGAAATGATAGATATGTTGGTTCGGTGATCCCGTGCCGTCAAAAATTTATAGCGTCGGGACTTCAAACTTTAGAGGATAAGGGGCTACATCCTATTCGGCTGGATAGGGCCTAGCAACTCCCTTTTCTTGGAGCTCGCTTTTGTTATCAATGGCATTGAGGTGGGCTTCCAATTCTTCCATTTTGGCAAACTAGAGATTCTGCTCGTTCTCTGTCTCTCTTCCTTCATCAGAGGAAGATTCCAGGTTGTGGGCTTCTTGGTCAGAAGCAACACCATCAATCACTTTCCCCTTCCCTTTGCTTGTGTGAGGTCAGGATGAAGACGTTCTTCCTCTTTGGGAAGATTCTTGCCTGGGTGAAAAATCTATCTTCTGAGATTTGGCCTTATCTGCGACGATTTGAGTCAACAAGGTCAGGAGTTCATTGAGGGTCTTTTGTTGTGATTTGAGCATGGCGTCTTGCTCAGCAACCCTATTTGCAAGATCTTCAGAATGTTTTGCCATGTGGACGAAGTTCTCATGCCCAACGAAAGAGCTTGATGATTGGGACTCTGCAATGGCTAAGTGTTCATCATCGGAATTGGTTCCTCTAGCCAAACTCCGATAGTTGACGAGGGGAATGGCTCCTGTTCGCGTCCGAGTATGTTGATAAACTCCATCGGACCTATTCAGGAAGTCTTTCAAGCCAGGAGACTGATCGTTCTCTGACTCATCGGAACTAGGAACTGATGATCTCCCTCTACCGATCATGTTAGAAGTGACTCCAAGGTATTCATCCTCTGGAGTCTTCTTCTTGTGTGAACGTCGTTGTTGGTTGGGCAAAGTAACGTTTGTTAATTGATCGAGCACCAATAATTTGGCCGCATATAAGCAGCATTGACATTTCAAGAGGACCGTAGGAATCAGTCGTTCACGTTAGAATGAACGAATGACCTGTTGTATCGGTCTTTCTCTCGATATGAACTCTTTCAAATCTGTTGTGAAGATTCGAGGAGAATCACTCACTGATCGTGAGGTTTAAACTGGAACCCCCAATCTATGATTGGACAGGATTAGCTCTTGGTGAACATGGATCTGGTTGAGATGCCTTGAATCCATGAACTTTTTATATCCGCCCCTTAATCTAGTCGCGCTACACAGAGTATTCGGGGGTCTCGCTGCCCGGTCAGCGAGCCGGGGGTCCAGGGGGTGGCGCGCCCCTGGCCAGGGGGTCCAGGGGGAATGGAATACCCCCCGGCGAGGTTCGGGGCAGCACCCCGAAGCTCCACGGTATACACCAGGTTCTGTATTAGATTTGGAACTTGAGACGCGAGGGTCGTATTTGCCACTTGAAACGCGAAGGTCGCGTTTTGCACTTGAGACGCGAAGGTCGTGTTTGGCACTTGAAACGCGAAGGTCGCGTTTGGCACTTGAAACGCGAAGTTCGCATTCTGGTTTGGCGACATGAGGGTCGTGTTTTGGTTCTGGGACGCACTCTTGAGAGTTGTGTTCTGCCAGATCAACACAGTTTTGAGGTCTGCATTTTGATGTTGGAACGCACCTCTGAAGGCTGCGTTTTAATTGCTCAACGCGCCACTGAGGGCTGTGTTTGGCATAAGCTGAGCCCACTCCTTCAGAGGAGTGACTGTTCGAGCAATCTTAGCTAAACGAGAGGGCTTCCTTCGGCATAGGAGCAACATTTGGAGCTTCAGTCTCCTTGAAGACTTTGCGGATCTTACGCATAGCCTTGGGGCTAAGGGATCCGGAGGAGATGGAATCCTCAAACTTGGCTTGATCAAACTCTACCACGAGAGTTTCGACGGTCGTTCCAGTAAGATGAACATCGGATTGCGCCACCACTTCT
The DNA here is from genome assembly GCA_022839385.1 of Asparagus kiusianus. Classification (NCBI taxonomy): domain Eukaryota; kingdom Viridiplantae; phylum Streptophyta; class Magnoliopsida; order Asparagales; family Asparagaceae; genus Asparagus; species Asparagus kiusianus. Next base: position 263,338 of record BQKN01064319.1, read on the forward strand.
TTGTTAGAGAAGCTCGTCCCCAGCGGAGTCGCCATCTTTTGTTTGTAAAAAATTTATAGTAAAAGAAATGAAAGAAAAATTGACTTGCATTCCTTTAATCTCGATTACAATTGTATTTCCTGATTACAAAAGAGAGGAGAATTGATCTGGATTCTCCCCTTTGTTTAAAACTGGGTTCTTCACGGTGGTGATGGAGTGCCTCCCTCAAATGCTCGCGTCGAGTTTGCTCTCCGTTGACGATCCGACGTTTTGATTCACTGGAACGATGTCTTCCCCTCACGATTTGACGTTGTGGAGAACTTGCGTGGCAAGTTTTAGTACTCTGAATGAGTTTAGAAGAACTCTGTAACTAGTTGATTTGAACCGAAAATCGGTTAATAAGCCAAGGCCAGAAGAAAGCTCCGGTCGTCAAAGTTGAAGATGATCTTCGTTGGAGGATGATGCCGATCTCCTCAAAAGCTCACCCCAGGATCTCTCCTGTTGCTGCTAAGCCGAAGGGTCAATCCGAGCCAAGAAATTCCAACCCTTGCTGCCAAGTCCCAGATCCAAAAAGCTAGCCTGAACTCAATTGAGTTTACCCATATTTATAGTGAATTAAGGGGTATAACCGCCCTCCTTAATTCTCTCCATAATGGGGTTGAGAGGGGTGTAACCATCCCCTTAATCCACTCCTAAGTGGGGCGGAAATCCCTCAAATCATGGAGGGAAAACGGTTCCTGTAACCGTTCAGCTCGTGTTTGAACAAGTCAAACACCCACGTTGGCGTTCAGGACCCTAACTCCGCATTTTAGAATAGAGACGCGGAGTTGGGTACTCGCTGGGTGTTGCAAAACACGAGGGCCGCCCGCGTTTGGTTTGCTGAGGATTAGAAACGCGGGGGTCGCCTGCGTTTTGCTTGTTGAAGCTTGGAAACGCGGGGGTCACCTGTGTTTTGCTTGTTGAAGCTTGAAAATACGGGGGTCGCCTGCGTTTCAAGAATTGGAACGCGAAGATGATTTTCGCGTTTAGAATGGGCTAGTTGACTTGTAGCCTCTTCTGTAGAGCGTTGTACAGACTATTGTTGAATGATCTTCATCTTGGCTCCTTGAAAATATGAAAGTTATCAAATTGTAACTCCCGATGTTGATTGTGAAGGCTGTTGAACTGGAGCTTTCATTAGTTGTTGTAAAGGTCATTATATTGTAACTTTCATAGATCTACGTGAAAGTCTTCAAATTATAGCCTCTGGAAGTCGTCAGATCGTAACTTCCATCATTAGTGTTTGATGGGGGACCAGCTATCTATTTTGAGTTTTAGACAGCCTACAATATGTATTATAGAATGCTTTAGTATTTGTATTTGTACTCATTTCTTTGCAATCCATACAAAAAGAAAGAGCTTTTTGTCATTACAATCTTGATTTATCATGGAAAAGTTAATTTTTTAGTTTGTTGGATGGTTTATATAATTTTCTATTTAGAATACATGGCACCAAGAGAAACATTAGCTGACCAAACGAAGAAATCACATAAGAGAAACAACCAAACGAAGAAATCTTACATACTCCGCCTAAACTTGAATTGTAGCAATCTGAACCCCAACAATTTTTTTTTTATTATGGTAATTCGCCATCTAAAGATAAAAATATCGAGAAGCTATGTCTTCATATATCCAAAAGAGCTATCGCCCAAACCAGCTTAGCGGCCCAAAGCCCAGCCAAGAACAAATCTATCGACCAACCGAGCAAACGAGTCATCTTTACCGACACGAAGTGCGGGATCAGTCGACCACTCATGATCGAGACGACTCCTCAAGAGTCCACCCGCCCCATGATCGAGATGACTCATCAAATAGTCGGCTCGACCATCTACTCGGCAGTCTACTCAGCCAGAAGCTCACTCGACTGCCCGGTCGGCAAGTCATGGGGACGATTCAAAAGACCGACCCATCTCTACTAGGGGAATAAGATCCAACTAAGCTCCCTTAAGATATACATCAATCAACACTATAGTATTGATCGATCCCATAAAAATCTTAACTCTAACAAATCTCATGCATACACAGCTTTCTCTGGCTCACAAGTCATTTCCCAGATATTACTAAGATATCATCTCCTGTGCTCGAATGACCTCCCTTCCAGTCACTATCCGACATCCATATACGGAAGAACGGCTAAGCTGCCAGCTTATCCTCCGTCATGCCTCATCTGTTAAATCCGGAACATAGTCGAGACATCCTCTCCTGTGCTCGAATGACTTCCCTTCCAGTCACGATCCGACATCTGTAAAATGAAGGATGACTCAGCAGCCTGTCCGCTCACTTCCCAACCGCCCTCCTGTGCATAGTCAGAGCTAAGGGTCATTGTCTCAAAGGCGATTGACTATAAAAGGAGAGAATCAGAGTAAGAAAAAGGAGGTTGGACCTTCATTGAACTCTGGGGATCATTTCTCCCTCTGCATGTATTTTCTTTTTACTAATAACTCTAAAAGAGTACCCCCTTACAAGGATCTCAATAATCCCGGGACTCTCTCTCAAACCCCACTCAAGCCCACCAGTTAACTTGACCGTCGGAGGTACCATAGGAGAAACAAGTCCCGTCTTTTTACGGGTTCGTTCTTATTATTCATGCAGAAGAATCAGGAATTCTAGTCCAAGGTTCGGGCATAAAGTCAGAAAAGGAGTCGGTCCCATCTCTCATCCTCTCCCTCTTCGTCAACAGCATGAAGATCTGCACTGTATCCATCAGCGAACAGCTCTCATCGACTGTGTGATCTAGAACATTAACAGTGTGGCGCCCACCATGGAGCCCACTTTCTTCTTTGAGAAGACATACCCAATTCTAATCAGGGGCCTGATCTTGTTCATTCTTGAAGAACACCATAGGAATCGCACCATCAAAGCTAAACACAGCTTGGAATCACATTATTCAAGCTAAGGAGGATTAGCCTATAGCTATGAGGAGCTAACACAAGCGCAACCCTCGAGGGCTTCAACAGTTTTCTAAAGAGTATTTACTAAGTAGGTCATCCACCAGAAGATGGACCCACTACCAGAACCCCGAGAGCCCTTCTAAGAGAAAACACACCACTATGGTGCTTGTCTGACTTAAAAATAAAGCACATGCTTCTTATCACCACAACAGATGAACTCCACCTCCTGGACAGCCAAGGAGCTTGGAGTCGAATCATAAAACAGAACCCTGCCTCCAACAAGGGTTATGATCAGATCCAATATCGCTTAAGCTCTTATCGGTGATAGCTCATTCGAGCTCAGGAGAAATGATTAAATCTGTGGCAAGCTCCTCGAACCATCACCACCTTCAGAAGAGAGTTCCTACTTGCTAAGGATGAAATAACAAGAAAAAAATTAGAGGGCCACCTGATAATTACTTCCTTAGGAAATCCAGCCCTAGCCCCACGGCAGAAGTTCGAACCACCAAAGCCGAAGCAAGCACTGGTGGTCGAAGCATGTGACTCACACTCTTCCTACAAGAAGGTTCCTCCATTTACAGGATGATCCAGTTCGTTGCTATTCCTGGAATCCCCAAGGGGAAACTATGATCCCATCAAATTCCAGGGAACAAAGCACCGGCGTCTGGGGTTTCGCCAACAAGAAGCCCCCATCACAAAAGTTGCATGGCCTCCTCCTATTAAAACACTGGCCTCCGAAGGCTTAATCAACAGGATGCTGGCCATACAGGGCAACCAACAGTGGTGAAGCAAGATTAGTTAAAAATCAGCACATCCACCATCGACCTGCAAAAACCTCAACAAAGACTCAAGTTCAGAAAGGTCCTGGCCAATGAGATGGCAAATATGTCGACAACTTAGCGACGTCTACAGCCAAACAACTCACCCTCAAGAGAGAGAGCAACATCCGACTCCGGATATTCCATGACTGGTGACTTAGTGTCCTAAGTCACACAGCAATGAAGATAGTCAATAAAGCAGCAACTCGCCCTCGTCAAAACAGGAATGTTCAAAGACGATAAGAAACAACCAAGGAAGTTCCATTTCGGTGACCTTGTCTCCTACAAAAGGCAACCTTCAAAATACATATGAGCAGAGAACAAGAATTCGATGCCATTCAAATGTTAAATGTTGATAAATTACGCTCCATGATGTACAAATTTCAACAATTAATGAAAGTAAAAAAACATCAAAGACCTAGCCAACTCTTAAGGGTTCTAGTCATTCGGCTTCCGAGTCGGATTTGAAAGACTTTGGCTCCTCATTAGGGTAAGCCCAAGGCATAACTGGTGGTCGATTCCTCCAGCTCTCATCGACCATCATGGTCAAGACCTTAGCACCTTATTGGGATAAGCCCAAGGCACAACGACTCACTTGGCTCCTTATCAGGATTAAGCCCAAGACACAACGACTTATCAGTCGGCAACTAAGTCCTTGGCGCCTTATCGAGATAAGCCCAAGGCACAATGACTTCTCAATCGACAACTAAGCCCTTGGCATCTTATCGTGATAAGCCCAAGGCACAACGACTCCTCAGTCAGCAACCAAGCCCTTGGCTCCTCATCAGGATAAGCCCAAAGCACAACGACTCTTCAGTCGGTAACAAAGACCTTGGCTCCTCATTAGGGTAAGCCCAAGGCACAACTGGTGGTCAATTCCTCCGGCTCTCGTCGACTATCATGGCTAAGACCTTGGCTCCTCACCAGGATAATCCCAAGGCACAATGACTCCTCAGTCGGCAACCAAGCCCTTGGCTCCTTATCGGGATTAAGCCCAAGGCACAATAACTTCTCAGTTGACAACTAAGCCATTAGCGCCTTATCGGGATAAGCCCAAGACACAACGACTTCTCAGTCGGTAACTAAGCCCTTCGCGCCTTATCGGGATAAGCCCAAGACACAATGATTTCTCAGTTGAATATTAAGACATTGGCTCCTTATCAGGAATAAACCCAAGGTATAACCCTTTGGCTGACTCCCACAGTCGCCTCTTGGCCTTAGGGGAAATTTGAAGACCTTAGCACAAAACCTACGGGTTGTCACCTACTCGGAATGGGTCTTGCAACCACTCGCACTATGGTATGATTCCTGGAAGTATGACAATCCATCGACATAAACTTCGATAAACAAGTTGTCGATCAGATTGCTCAGCCAAGCATAGAGCATTCAAAGTGAACTAATTGTAGTCTCCTACATATAGATCGACATTATGCAATTAATTTACTTAAACTACAAAACTCAAATGCTTAGGCATAAAAGCAAAAATTGGTCTTTCATTCAAAAAGTTGTTGGCCTTCTTGTTTTGATGATGATTTAACAAACAATTTACGACTAATATTATTTTTAGTATTTTGTTTTGTGTTATTTAGTATACACAAGAAAATGAGCTACAATGATATTGAAGCCTATGCAAATCAAGTCAATCCATCAAATTCAAGCTTCAGAAGATTCAATCTTAGTATACTTAGAATAGGTTTATATATAATGTGTGCTAATTCTATAAGCTCAAATTTACACACACATACACGTTTTGGTTTTGTATATAGTTATATATATACATATATGTTTTGGTTTAGCTATATAGATATGAAACAATATATATCTTCATTTTCACATTTATGAGTTTCATATTCTATTGAATTTGCAAAATATTATGTCTATGGATAAATAATATTTTTATGGATTGAAGACTTATTCACACTATTTTTATATCTTGTATTAAGTCTATAAATCTATTCTAAAGTGTTTCAAAGCTTTGTTTAAGTCATTTTGTCAAAATCATGTGTTTTGATATTTCGCATTTTAACTGATTTTGCAGAATAATAAGATTTCACAAATGGAAAGTGCTATTTGAAAACCAGTTTTTGTAACATATTATTTTTATATTTACAAGCATTCCCCAAAGGTTTATATTTTTCTGAATTTATTTGCTATTTTTAAAGGTAATTTAAAAATCAGCATTTCTGTTTTAAAACTGTGCGTGTCATATATCTGTCCGCGGTCGACTGGAGTGGTCGTGATGGTCGATCGTGAATTGTCCAGAGACTTTCTCTGTTTTTTAGCCTTTCGTGGTCGACCGGCCTTGGCACTGCGGTCGATCGCCAAGTTAGCCGTTGCACAGTAACGACTAGTTTCCAGCTTTGATTATTTTAATGTTTTTAAGTTTTTTTTGGATTCTTGGGCTGGTTTCTTCAATCCTATAAATACCCTTTTGCATTAACTATTTCCAACCACCCAAGAGGGTTTTTAACAAGAGTTTAAACGAGTTTAAAGTTTGTTTAAGTTTTCTAAGTTTGAGTTTACAAAGAGGAAGCTTACAATTTCAATTGCGGAATTCATCATCAATCTTCTTCATCCTCTATTGTGTTTATAGAGAAGTTTTTCTAATTCTTTTCTCTAGCAATTAATTGCTGATTTTTACATTCTCATTTTTGCTAGTTTGCTAATTGAGTTAGATTTCATTTATACTCATTTTACCACATACACCCTATTTGAGCTTTTCATACATCATATATTGGGTTGTGGGATTGTGATATTGTGAGAGAGAGCTTACATTATGTTCTCACCTATTGTAGAGAACAAAATCTTGTGTTTGAGCATTATTATGAGTTACACATTGTATTACACTTATACACCGAGAGGAGTGGTTGGTGAGAGACGGGGTTGATTCCAAGAGGAGTGACGTCGATTGTAAAGCCTAGAGAGGTTGTAAATCCAAGCACTTGAGGAAGAGGACATGGGTTAGGCTAATACTTAGAGGGTGTAGAGTGTGATTATAAGTGTGTAAGTTGTAAAGTTTTCGGTGAACTAGAAAAACGATTTGTGAGGTATAAATATTATTCGGGTGAGCGTAGAAAACCCAGTTGTGATAGTGGATTTTTCCCCGAGGGTGGGGAACGGAGACGTAGGACAGAAGGTCCGAACTCCGTGATCATCTTTGTGTGTTAGAGTTTGTATTGGCGTATCATTTGTGTCTATTGTTTAGTCTATTTTATTTACTATTGCTCATTATTTACATTGCCCTATCACATTTGTATTTTGCTTATCATTGCATATAATTATTGTATATCATTCTTACTAGGCTATATTTGTTAATTAGTTTTAATCTGCATTAATATCTAATAAGATTAGCATAAACCCTATTCACCCCCTCTAGGATGTCTAACAAAAGTTCTATTACAATATGTTCTCTATGGTTCTAAAAAAAAGAGAGAGGAGAAAGAGCGGGATATCTTTAATGCCCACGACCAAGTCCTGAAGAAGGGCCTGGTCGCCTCCTGGTCGTCGCCAAAAAAGAGTCGCCAAGGGAGTCGTCAGCCAACCTCAAAACATCCACGTCTCGTTCTAGTTCCTGGATAATCCTGGACTGTCTGGAGCTGATGGACTGGTAGCGCCCCAGCAACCTCTCCGTCTCGGCCAGTTCAATCTCCAAAGCAGTAGCCCGTCTCTCCGCCTCTTCTCTGGTTGATATCTCTACGATCAGCATGTGTTCGAGCCGGTAGAACAGAGCCAGCTCTAATGAAGTCCCTTGGGCCTGACAGGCTTGAAAAGCCTGATGAATGTCGTTACTTGACATTTCTTTCAAACTTCCCTCGCCAGCGTCACCGCCAGGGCTAGGAGAAGACTCGTCTACACCATCCACCTTATTGACCAGAGCAAGAGGCTCTTTACCGGGCCGATGAGATGGTCTAGGTCTCGCGGAAGATTCCCCAGCAAACCCTACATCCACAAAGTCGGCCAAGTACCTTCTCCTATCTCTCATCCTACCAGAAGAGGGAGCAACCTCGATTACAAGGGGCCTTCTGTCAGAACCCCCCTCCACATTAAGGGCCCCTCTTAATCTTTTTTGAGACTCCCCAGCAGAGCCTTCCCTCTCGGCCCTGAGCTTCCTGTTACATACCTCCACTGACGGAGGAATAGGAGAGCTCGCCCTGACCGCGAAGCCAGTGGAAGACAAGATCATGGACATGTCCTCTACCAAGTCCTCCATGTCCAAAGGCCTGTCATAAGAACGGATCTTCTCCAGGGCCTCCTTCTCCAGACCGCTAAGAGCAACTGGCCTCAGGGCCTCCATGTTTGCCTCCGGCCAGGTCGAGTAGGCAAAGATGTCATCAGCTCCATAAGCCCACACAAAATACTCCCTCCAATCCTCCTCCAATTCAGGAAGATCCAAGGAGAGCTTGAAATTATCATTAATATGATAAAAATAGTGTGGGTTCCCTTTAGTCAATCCCACACTCAACAAATGACCCAGCACTTTCATGCTGGGCCATACCCCAACTCGGTAGCAGATGATCACGAAGGCCACCAAAGCTCCTACCGCATTCGGATAAAACTACATGGGGGAAACTCCCAGAGCTGCATGTATTCCCCTGACAAAGGGATGAAGAGGCAGCTGCAGACCCTGCTCCAGATGTGCCAAGTACAATAACACTCGCCCCTCGCCATGATTGTATATGGACTCCGTCAGCTTGGGCTCCTCAAGCGTTACGGCTTGAGAAATCTCGAACCTCTCGTATGCCTATTACAACTGATCCCTAAAGACCCTTGAACGCAGATGCCAAAGTACGTCAAACTTTTCTTCACGATGGCTAGAAGTGGGAACTGGAGAAGCCATAGAAGAGTTCCTTCTTTACAAAGTTTAACGATTTTGAAGATGAAAGATCTGTGAGGAAATCTTCTCAGCCCCTAGAATATTTATAAGCCCCCAAAGAAGCATGCAGAAGAACTCGAGAGGCACCATCTTGAAGCGACCAAGAAAGATCCACTTTGAGAATTTGAAACAGATTGCTCAAAATGCCAACCGTCGCTCGTGCACATTATTCCACGCAAATAAATCGGTAATAAAGTGCTACTCATTCTGCCCACGATGCTTCGTCTCCTCTAAAAAAGAGGTTCCAGATATTAGTTCATAAGAGATGATGGTTGGACAGAAAGTCCTATACTACGTCTTCAACCACGATCAACTGGCTAAAAACCCTCAAACATCTTGAGCGAGTTTATACAGATCGAAAACTTTATCTATTTCACTCGACCCGACTAAAGTCGACTCCGAGTGAAAAGGGCCATCTGTTATGGTAATTCACCATCTAAAGATAAAAATATCGAGAAGCTATGTCTTCATAGGCCTAAAAGAGCTATGACCCAAACCAACTTAGCGGCCCAAAGTCCAGCTAAGAACAAATCTATCGACCAGCCGAGCAAACAAGTCATCTTTACCGACACGAAGTGTGAGATCAGTCGATCCCTCATGATCGAGATGACTCCTCAAGAGTCCACCCGCCTTATGATCGAGACGACTCATCAAATAGTCGGGTTGACCATCTACTCGGCAGTCTACTCGGCCAGAAGCTCGCTCGACTACCCGATCGACAAGTCATGGGGACGATTCAAAAAACCGACCCGTCTCTATTAAGGGGATAAGATCTAACTAAGACCCCTTTAGATATGCATCAATCAACACTATAATATTGATCGATCCAATCAAAATCTTAACTCTGACAAATCTCGTGCATACACAGCTTTCTCTGGCTCATAAGTCATTTCCCAGATATTACTAAGATATCCTCTCTTGTGCTCGAATGACCTCCCTTTCAGTCACTATTCGACATATGTATAAGGAAGAATGGGTAAGCAGCTAACTTATCCTCCGCTATGCCTCATCTGTCAAATCCGGAACATAGTCGAGACATCTTCTCCTGTGCTCGAATGACTTCCCTTCCAGTCACGAGCCGACATATGTAAAGCGAAGGATGACTCAGCAGCCTGTCCGCTCACTTCCCAACTACCCTCCTGTGCGTAGTCAGAGCCAAGGGTCATTGTCTCAAAGGTGATTGACTATTAAAGGAGAGAAGCAGGGCAAGAAAAAAGGAGGTTGGACCTTTATTGAACTATGGGGATCATTTCTCCCTCTGGATGTATTTTCTTTTTACTAATAACTCTAAACGAGTACCCCCTTACAAGGATCTCAATGGTCCCAGGACTCTCTCTCTCAACCCCACTTAAGCTCACCAGCTGACTTGACCGTCAGATGTACCACGAGGGAAACAAGCCCCGCCCTTTTACGGGTTTGTTCTTATTGTTCATGCAGAAGAATCAGGAGTCCAAGGATCAGGCATAAAGTCGGAGGAGAAGTGTAAGGACCCTGATTTTCGATTTTGATTTGAATAAAATTTTCTGGTATTTAAATATTAAATATTATTTTTCTAAAAGAGTATTTGTATTTTCCTAATTTCTTTAGAATTTTCTACTATTTAAAAATACGGTATTATGTTATTTTAATATTTTTACTAATTATAAATTTAATTATTTTGGTAAATTTTTTTTAAATAAATAGTTAATTATTCATCATTGTTATTGTTATTATTATTTTGACCATAAATTTTAATATTTATTTTAAATAAATTTTATGATATTTTTAAATTATTTAAAAGGGTGTTTTTCCCTGTGTTTTTCCTCTCACCGGTGTTCACTCTGTATACCCCTACGCCTCGTGTTTTCCCCCAGCTCTCAACCCGCGTCCTCCCAACCACCCTATCCCGCACAATCTTTCTCATTAAATTCTCCGCCGCTCTTCTCTCTCTCCAATCCCTCTCAATCTTTCTTTTTCTCTCTCTCACTCAATCACTCACCATCACTCACACTCTCTCTTCCTTATTATATTCATCTCACTCTCCAGCCTATTTCTCTCTCAATCTGCTCTCCCATTCCCCAAGAAACCCCCCACGAAACCCACTCCCCCTTGTAGGCATCAAAAAGTGCCGATAGGTCCCCGCACACAGCTCAGTGTCAACGAGCGACGATTGAACGTCACTACCCGGCTCACAAGAATTCCAACGACGTCGGTAAACGCCTGAAGTGAACCGACGGACTACGTGAGCCGACAGAATGTCAGAATCACGGGGATACAGATTGACCGAAAACCCCGCGACCACCGCAATTGGGCCAACACCCGCCATGCCCCGATCACCCCACTGATAATCCAACCATCGGGGCCTACAGAGCTCGCCATCACGATTCCAACGCATCCGAAATCACTCAAAACCGAGTTCGGACGAAAAGTCAACGGCGAGTCAACGGCGGGACAACGGTGGCGTAAAACACCCCGGGGGTGTCTGAAAAAACCCAAGACACCCCAAGGGTGTCTCGGAAAATCCGAGACACCTCAAGGGTGTCTCGGAAATTCCGAGACACCCTAAGGGTGTCTTGGAATTTCCGAGACACCCCTAGGGTGTCTCGGAAATTCCGAGACACCCAAGGGTGTCTCGGATTTTTTGAGACACCCCACGGGGTGTCCGTAGATTTTTCAGACACCCCAGGGGGGTCCGTAGATTTTTCGGACCCCCCAGGGGTGTCCGGAGATTTTTCAGACACCCCATGGGGTGTCCGTAGATTTTTCAGACACCCCAGGGGTGTCCGTAGATTTTTCAGACACCCCATGGGGTGTCCGTAGATTTTTCAGCCATCCCCCCTTGGTTTCCTATAAATAGGCCCTCTAGGCCTCCATTCTCTTGGCTCTGGATTTTGGCTCTGATTTAGGGTCTTGGGATTATCCTCGAGATCTGAAATCTTGAAGAAGAGCGGCGAAGCCCTGCCGGATCGAGGAGTCTGCACCGTCATTCACCCCTTTTCCTTAGTGTTGCTCCTTAGCGGTGACACTAAGAAGAGCTATTATCTCGTTTTAGCCGAGATATACGCTTATAACCTCTAGATCTTGTGCGGATCGACGAGGTTCTGCTTCTATATCCCACGCGGATAGACGAAGCTCTGCCGGATTTCCCGGAAAGGATCAAGATCGACCGGTGGTCCACGGATATCAACATCCCCGTCACAGGCCAAAGACCCACGCAAGCAAGAGATGATAAACAGATCTTGCGTTTGTTTGAAAGGAGTTGCTTTTCTTTTGTTTTCATTGTGTAAAGGCCTTATAAAAAGGCTATCCTTTTATTTCATTGTAACGATTGAAGTTGTAATGAATGCAGCAATGAATACAGCAACTTTTTCCGCAAACAAGCTGGCGACCACAGTGGGAGCCAACGGCATCGCAACCGACGCCGTCGTGACGCAGCCGGCATTCAAGATCCAGGTGAATGAAGGGATCGAAGGCGAGTTCGATCGGCAAAACTTTGAAGAAGGCCTCTCTTCTTCCTCCTCCAGATCCGCCTCTCCAAACCGGCGCAGGAAGGTAAACTCTTCCATAAATGTTTGCAGGTTCTTTGGCTCAAAGATCCAAGACCCCGTCGCCGCTGCACTTGCACCACGTGACGTCCCCGCGTCGTCCAACGTGGTCGAGATCGCAGATCCGGACTCCTCCTCCGCTGAGGAGATGTTTATTGAGGACGCTCCGACATTGTCAAACAGAGCACGTCAAAGACGACGACAACGTCTTGCTCGTCGGCTGGCTAAGGCTTTAGAGTCAATGGATGGGGTCCGCTATAATGAAGATCTCAAGTCCAGACATCACCAAGAGCAGCAACGGCAAACAACCAGCCCCTCCTCCAAAACAAAAACGAACAAATGGGTTCATGTCGAAAGAACCCGTTCTACTCTCGAGGAGCGAATCCAGAAGCGCCGTGCCTTGCGTGCGCATGCCCGGGCCCTTATCCGAAAAGCACAAGAAGCGCAAAAGGAAGAGGCAGTTAAGGGATCGCCGAGATCCACACGAGTTTGGGTGCCAAAGGCCAAATCAACGCCTAAGGCAAAAGCAGGTAATATTGCTCTCTTACCTTCATCAATTTCAGATCCCGAACCTCTGGTAAAGCCCCACCGCAGCGTGGGTTTCCCCGAGTTCAAGACTCCTCCGAAAGATCGTATCGGTGCTCTACCCGAGAATCGAGGAAAAGCACTCGTCAAAGGGAGCTGGAGATCATTGAAGGAACTTCAAGCCAACACCCAGACTGGGGGTCGTACACGACCTCCTAACAAATTAATGGCTGCAACGACCAGTTTGGCGACAAATGCAAAAGACCAAGAGCCCGTTAAGGTTTCACCCTCACAAAGGTGTGATTCCAAACGTGCGACTCGTTCAGAGGTCAACAAGGCGATGAACACTCAGAAGAAGACGCGTCAGACATACGAACGCGTTATACCTGAGGACCCATGTGAGCCGCCGATAGGTCACACCGACTGCAACGTCGATGAGTTGTACTATCAGGCTGGGGATGCGAATGGATCTCGAGAGAGAAACGCCCGGGAAGCGGACTCTCACTGTCCATGTACCAAGATTATCAGGGCAGTATTATCAACATGTAGCTGCCCCAAGACCACTCCACAGAGGGTCTCGATACTCGATGGGACAACGAAGCCCAAATCAAGATATTCCCACCGAAGAGGATCAGTTGGTCGGGACAATGAGTTCCCGGAAGTTGCCATCAACATGGTCAACAAGGGAAAAGCCCCAATTCTTTCAAGTGGTCCCGACCATAATCTCTCTCTAGGAAGTGGAGTCAATCCGGGAATAGTTCAACTTCAGCTAGAAGCCGCCGGATGTAACGACGACCACGGGATCCTTGAGGACGCTCATTCCGATGAGGGACTTTCAGATTCTTATTCCGCTCTCGCCTCCGACGATACAACGTCTAGTGCAGGGCAAATTCGAGAAGTGTTCATGGTCAACACCGATCAAATAGCCAAAATCATTGAAGAGACCCTGGCTAAGCAGAAGGAAATCTTCAAGTTCGAGATGGAAATGGCTATGCAAGAGATGAGACAAGTGCACGACCAACAAATCCGAGCTTTGTCAAATCAACTAGTCGAATCCAGCCGTCGCGCCCAGAGCGCCGCTGTTGACAGTAATCCGGAGGTGAACGGGGTCATCATGGCCAACGCACCTCCCAAGAGTACTGGGGGTAGACCCACCAGTAATGATAACACTGGGGGTGGCCGTATTATACCTCTCGAAAATTGTCCAAAACAGGATATGGACGAGGCTGAAAAGATAAAGGAGCTCGAAAGAAAAATCGACGCCCTAATGTCTGCTCGAGAGGTGAAGAGGACCGGCGTTCCGTGTCCTTACCCAAAAGAGTGGGATTCGATCCCGTATCCGGCGAAGTTCAACCTAATCAACTTCACGCCGTTCAACGGGAAGAGCTCGCCCACTCAACACCTGATTTACTTCAAGTCCCACTTAGGGGTGATTTCGGGCAACGAGCCTCTGATGGTTCGGTCATTCGTTGGCACCCTTCGCGGGCCCGCCTTCGATTGGTACCGCCGTCTCAAACCCGGAAGCATCAACAGCTGGGAAGACCTGGAAAGCACGTTCCTCGCCCGTTTCTTCGATGATGACACTGAGGTATCGATCAAGACACTCTTCGATATGAAACAAAAAGGCGGGGAATCGGTGGAAACCTTCATCAAACGCTTCCGCAATCAAGCAATGAACTGCAGAGATCCCGTCACGGAGGAATTCATCTTGCAGACTTGTCAGAACAACTTCTCCATCAATATCTTGGAGGTTATGGGGGTAGAGCCGCTCAATACCTGGAAAGAGTTGAGGGCTCAAGGAGAGCATGCCGAACGATTCCTCAAAAGGAAGAAAGCCGAGAAGAGCCAACCGATGGTCAACCCTCCGGAGTCGGATCTCGTACCTCATGATGAAGAGGACGCACCTGCAACGGATATTGACGATGATCAGACGTCACAACAGCAGTCCTGGGAACAGCAGGAGAATTCGGACGAGTACTCATTCGAAGACGAAGACGTTCCCGCCATCTTCGAGACTCTTCTCGAAAACGACAAAATCAAGCTTCCACCCATCATGAATCAGGAGGAAGCTGATGATTCTGCGAATCCAAGGTACTGTGCACACCACAGGAGGATTGTTCATCCCACCGAGGATTGCCTTGCTCTCAAGAATTACATTCAGACCTTGGTTGAAGCCGGGGTTATAATGCTGGGGTGAGCCAATTGAGAACGGCGAAACTCCCACGAGTATACGAGTATAAACTGTTTCTCAATCCTCCGACCGGTATAAGAGGTTAAACTGCTCCCAGATGCTCCAAAAGGTATACGAGTCTAAACTATTTCCTACATTACACGGGAAGTTCCTGGAGAGTGCCATGCATGGTACTCTTAAGGATAACCCGGTCATATAGCCGATGCAATAATAACACTCAGTTTCGCAAAGAAACTGGGGGTGGGCGATTCATGTAACGGGAAGTTCCCGGAGAAATTCTCTTAGGGATAACCCGATCATTACAAGCAAAGTGATAAACACTAAACCCCATTGCGATGAGTATGAGTCAACACTCTCGATGTGATTTGTACTCCTACTCTCGCTGTTTACCTGGTCGAACCTTCCTATAGTTAGGACCAAGGCCAAAATCCCCTCTCGATTCCTCCAATGAACGAGAGGTCCATTTTCAACTCGAGCGATCAAACCTTCCGATAGTTAGGGTCATCTCAAACTTCTGCTCGGTCAAACCTTCCTACAGTTAAGACCACAGTCAAAATCCCCTCTCGATTCCCCCAATGAACGAGAGGTTCACAAATCGAGTAATCAAACCTTCCGACAGTTAGGGTTATCCGATCTTTTCTGATTCTCGGAGTGGAGATCCCACTCTTAGTTTCACCTTTCCGGATTCTGGGGGTGGAGATCCCACCCCGAGTTTCCTTTCCGGCTGTAGGTAGAATATACAATTCGCCCCCCTTCAGCATTAGTAGCACTAAAAGAGTTAACTCTTTTAGCACGACGTCACATGCGGAA
>BQKN01064319.1:284700-327637 GCA_022839385.1 Asparagus kiusianus
AAACTCTCGCCTCGCGCACAATATTCTTGTATCAGGTTAAGCCCTCTGCTAACCATAGATTATAAGAATATTAGCTCTCTCTCTACTACATCTTCTCTCTACTCTATTCTTCTTAGTTTTTCCTCCAACAATAAAAGAATATATATATGGAAACCAAAACCCTATCTCTAGCCTAACTCCCTAATTAGAATATGATTCAAACTCCTAAACATGATGGAACCCAAACTCCTAATTATGATAGATCTCTAACCCTATCTAATTCTGTAAGGACCCTGATTTTCGATTTTGATTTGAATAAATTTTCTGGTATTTAAATATTAAATATTATTTTTCTAAAAGAGTATTTGTATTTTCCCAATTTCTCTAGAATTTCCTACGATTTAAAAATACGGTATTATGTTATTTTAATATTTTTACTAATTATAAAGTTAATTGTTTTGGTGAAATTTTTTAAATAAATAGTTAATTATTCATCATTGTTATTGTTATTATTATTTTGACCATAAATTTTAATATTTATTTTAAATAAATTTTATGATATTTTTAAATTATTTAAAAGGGTGTTTTTTCCTGTGTTTTTCCTCTCACCGGTGTTCACTCTGTATACCCCTACACCTCGTGTTTTCCCCCAGCTCTCAACCCACGTCCTCCCAACCACCCTATCCCACACAATCTCTCTCATTAAATTCTCCGCCGTTCTTCTCTCTCTCCAATCCCACACTCAATCTAGCTCTCTCTCTGACACTCTCTCTCTAATCCAACAAAATCTCTCACACTCAACCAATCACTCACCATCACTCTATCTCTTTATCTCATTAAAAAATCCCTCTTTTTAACTCAGCTCACTTCTCACTCTCTCACTCAATCACTCTCACGTCTCTCTCTCTCTCTCTCTCTCTCTCTCTCTCACCACTCCTCAGCCACAAAGAACCCATTTCCCCTCTTTCTTCTCCGACAAACCCCAGGCCTCTGCCGCCGCTAGCCCGCCGCTCCGATCCCCTCTGTCAGACCCGCCCAGCTCAGCTCGACCACCAGCTTCGCCGACGTCGAACTCCAGCTCCGCCTCCTCCTCCTTCGCCGTTAAACCGCCGAGCTCCCCCTGAGCTCCGCCCTCACCGTCCCGTGCCCCAAACCCCGTCGCCGGCCTTCACCTCTCCAAACCCCAGCGACCTCCTGTCCTTCTGCTCCGCCTGAGCCGCCGGCCCCAGATCTGCCGCCCTCAGTTCACCGCCGTTGTGATCCCCTCAGCCGCCCAACTCCAGCAGCACCCACACCCCTTCGCCGCCCCCTGAATCTCCGACCACCCCGCTGGCCATCCCACCTGCTGACCGCCCACTCGTCCTCCTCCTTGACCCCCTCCCCTTGGCTGTTCCATGCGGCCGCCGCTGACAACAGCCCCCACCTGCTGCCTCCCTCAGCGTCGCCGGCAACCAACAGCCATCCCCTCTCGCCATCGTCGCCTTGCAGCCCCACGTCGAGGTTCCCTCCGCCGCTAAGATCCCCGCGTCGCAGTCGTGCTCCGACCCGCGTCGTAGCATCGTCGACAGGCCCCATTGGCCTCGCAGGCAAGATCCCGCTTGCTCAGATCTATATTTTCCTATTTATTATGAATTTTCAGCAATTTTAGAACTGTTAATAATTATCTGCGTGGACTTGTTGAATGATATTGGGAATTATCTGTTTATGTTAATTTATGATTTAATTATCTATGTGGATTTGATGAATAATATTAAATAAGATATTATAATTAGGTGATAAATAGTATTTTTAGAATAATTATAATAATTTTTAGAAATTATCTTGTGGAAAAAAATCATTTTAGAATGATAAATATAATTTAAAAGAAATTATTTGGGAAATAGAATATTTTGAATTAATGAGAATTTATCTTATTTTTGAATTTATGAATTTATTAATTTAGAAGATTAGGAATAACTTAAAGGAAATTATTTTGTAAAAGATTATTTGGAAGTAATAAGCTAATTATTTTTAAAGGTTAGTTTAAAAATAAATGGTTTATTTTGAGTAATTATAATTATAGATATTTTAAAAGAATTTATTATACTATACATGCACGTCCGATTCATAGTTATCCCATATAGTCATGTTCATGTCATATTGAGACTCGTAATTATATTTCATGTGATTACTCATTTGATTCGTGTTATTGTCTGATATCACATCTTTGTCGTGCTTCCTTATACTTATGCTTGAATGTATTAGCCTAGAATTCCATACAGGTTTGCTTTGCAATTCGCTGCCGGGAATATTATTGTTTGCAGCCTTGTATAATTAATTGCCGGCCTTGTATATTATTGATGACCTTGTATTGTATTCGTTGACTGTGTATCATTGCATTTATGGCTGTGTATCATTGCGGTAGATGGCCTTCGTGCCTATATATTTGGTTTCATTCATGTGTCGGCTATACGCCTTGATTTCCTCCAAATTGTGGAGATGAACCGACTTTATTCTTGTAGGCGATTTCGCCATTCTCACTAAAATAGGGAGGGGAGATTAACATCCTGATTTATTGACAATCCTGATTTGAGCCCCTCTACACCTAGAATGAATCGTTTAGACTCTTTCATTCATACTATTGCTCAATTATTCGAAATTGAATCCGAAGTCGCTTCTCGTTTCCTGTGCCGATCTGTCTACAATGGAACTAGATCTTGAGATTCTCCCCGTTGACGTCGTAGGATTTCTTGTTATGTCATCATTATACTTATGATTATTTTCTATATTTCCTTTGGTTGGATCGCTTCCTCGTTTAACGTGTACACTTCCTTTTCGACAGTTAGTAGTTGTTTCTTTATTCTGCGTTGATCTATCTATCGTCGGACTTGACTGAAGGATTTCTTCTTCATCATTTCTAGTGCATTATAATATTACTATTTTCATATATATATATGTATATATATATATACTGTAACAAATCATTATTACATGATATGTCATGATATTATTGCACATGAATTGTTACATTACTATTGCCTTGATGTGATTGAAAATCATTAGCAGTCATGACCATAGTAGCCTTGTGTGATCTAGAGACATGTGTTGTGTTGACTTAGAAAAGCAAGAAGAGTTGGGGGTGGGAAAGTCTTTGTTCATGTGATTGGATATGGTTGTTGATATATCTTCCAAGCTCGTACCAGTGGATCGGTGTCGCCACTGGGGTTGGGTTGTTGAGTCAAAGTAGATCGGTGTCGCTACTTTGGTTCATGAATTTATTGCTTGGATGATGTGCGAACAATCAGTTATAAGATGATATGAACGTTGACTCTGTGTGAGATTTGTACCGGTGACCTGTTATAGAATGGCTGGTTACATGACATTGTACTTGAGGTGATTATGGATTCTTGTGAGATGTAGGCATGTTGTATTTCTTTTATACATAGATCGGGATTAATATTTAATTATCTACAATTTGAGACATATGGTATATACATGAGGGTTTCCTTGTTTGGATTATTTCGCTCGACGTACTACGTCTCGAGTTGTAGATTTTTAAGTATTAATTTCATCTAGTGTATGACCGTGTTACTTGGATGATTTCCCTGTTGGCTAGCTGCGTGATCTTAGCACTTGGATGGTTTTCTTAGTTCCTTCTGATGATTTTATTTCAGTGATAGATTGCATTTAGATTATTAGTAATTTCTTTTGCAAGCTATTATTATTATTATCGCTGTTTTGCTTTGGTCGTTCGATCGTTCCTATTTCTGTGGGATCTTGCCGTGTGTTGCACACGCTGACGTACACCTGTTTTTCTCTGGTGTACGTCAGATTTAGGAGATGAGCAGCCTCAGTTCGGAATAGTACAGGAGCCAGATGATTTGCAGCAGTAAGGTCTTCCAGATGGATCAGAAGAATAACCTGAAGCTTAGACTTTTATTTCTGTAGTATTTGATGAGCGCTAGATCTCTTTTGCAGAACCTTACTTTAGTCTGATGTTGGATTTAGTTGTTTTAGTAGTACTTTCCTTTTATTCCTATTGGACTATGTATTTTTATATTTTTAGTTGGACGGTTTTGTAATAAGGGCGTGTTTGACCCAACTCTGTGTCCTGGATGATATTCTATTTGTGATATGTATCTTTTCCATTCCGAGTTGTTCATTATACTCTTGCTATGTGTGATCGGGGACCTGTGATTTCGTATATTATATTGTTTCCAGACGCTTAGCGTATTAGGTTGAGAAGAAAAGAAAAGAAAAAATAATAGTGTATATTTCTTCTCAATCTAATACGTCGCGGGCTTGTTCACGTTCCGATTCCCGGGTATTTTGGGAAGCGGGGCGTGACAAGGAGTCGGCCCCATCTCTCATCCTCTCCCTCTTCGTCATCAGCACAAAGATCTGCACTGCATCCATCAGCGAACAACTCTCATCGACTGTGTGATCTCGGACATCAACAATATACAATCACATAAACCATATTTTACTTCATAAATAAACTAATATAAAAGAAAATAAGCCAGCTTAAAAATTCTCTTGTTTTCATCCTTGACTACTTAGATACACACCCAATACTTTACTTTTAAAACCATCGCGGGTCATTTAGTTGGTTAGGAGGTTCTAATGTGTCACCCCTAGTCTTGGGATTCGATTCCAAATTTGATTTTTTTTTAAAAAAGCCTTTGCTTTTAAATATTTTCTAAAACAAAAAAAATTTAATTAATTATTTTCACATGGCAATGTTAGGACAAAATCAAATTTGGATTAATTTAAAGCAAGCGTCATTGCAGCTTATTAAGGTTTGGTTTGGTAAGAGGTTTGAGGAGGGAAGGTGAGTTGATGAGAGGTACAATGAAGTAGAGGGATGAATATTTTTTAAGCCTTTATGTTCGGTTAGAGTAGGGGTGGGCGTGGGCCGGGCCGGTTCAGGCCTATGACCCGACCCCTCGGGTTCAAAGCCATGCCGGGTCTAACCCGGGCCCGTCGGGTCAGAATGGGTCAGGCCTACTTCTCTGATCCTAAGTTAAGGATTGGACCGACCCACGGGTCATAGGTTGGCCCGTGGATTTTTTAACTTTTTCCTATTGTTTTCATTTATAATTTCTAAACTATATTAAGTTTGTATTCGTATTTGTTAAATTATTTTTTTTCCCATTTCACTCTTTATTTAAAATTATACATATACACACACAAAGATAAACATCACACAGAAAAATATTGCAAACACAAAAGTATATGTGGTTTGTACTTCGAAGCAAGACCTACGTCCATAAGAAGTTAATAACTTTCCTTCAATTTAAATTTAAACTATAAATACAAGAGGAAAAAAGAAAAAAAATATAAACTATAATGTTCAAGGAGTTAAATTTCTCCAAGTTAGATCCATCAAATTCTTCAAGGTCTTGTTTGCTGTCTTTGAGACTATTCTTCTGCATCAAGCTGGGTCAATGGTGGATCGAGCCGGGCCATTGTAGGCCGGGTCAATGGTGGGTTGTTCTATTTTTCTAGTCCCGAGTCTAGGGCTGGACCTAGCCTGGGCCGTGACCTGGGTATATCACGGGTCTGGTCGTGACCTATGGCGGGCTGGGCCGAGTCAGCCTACATATCAACCTGCCCTCGTCCAACCCTAGCTTGGAAGAGAGGGAAGGAGTGATGCATGCTATTATAATTTATTTTTTCTCTCTTCTTGAATCCTTCTAATTCAGAGCGATTTTTCTCTATCTGAATTTTTAGTTCATTTTGTGGTGTCTCCTCTCTCCCCTCCCCTCACTCGAGCTTCCCCCTTAAAAACTCCATACCAAAGCAAATCTAATTTTTTGTTCCCCTCACATCCCCTTCCCTCCTGGCAAACCAAGCCTAATTGTTATACATCCACCACACCTTAATTAACATGAGATTCTGTTTTGATGCTCAATTCACTTATAATATGAGAATACAAGGTTGGATTCTCTTTGGAATCCAACATAGAATAGACTAAGAACATTGACTCTCTCTTTCTCTTTATATGTAAACAAATAAATGCTATTGTTGGATCAAATCTTATAGATCTAACCATGCACAAGTCTCAAATTACAAATATAATGGCAACCACAAACAGTAAAAGATGGATATCATCATTTGTTTCAATGTTTTTAGTCTTTTTAGAACTAAAGTTATGAAAATAAATCATTCTAATAAGTAGAATCATACTCCCTTTAAAAGCACGAGTTCGGGAAAATCTTTCAGTAGACAAAAATACCCCTATAAAGTTTAAACTATCCTAATACTAATCAAATTCTAATTTTTAAAATATATTTTTAAAGATAAGTGATTCAAAACATGTCCACTTAAAGAAAAAGAAAAGAAGAAGAAAATAAAACCCATAAAATATATTTATGCACTATCTTGATGGGTCTGTTGAAAGTAATTTTTAAAATATATTTCTAAAGATAAGTGATTCAAAACGTGGCTACTTAAAAAAAAGAAAAAGAAGAAGGAAAAAAAGAAAAGAAAAAAGACGCAAGTAGGTAGCTACGTAAATAGATAAGATAGTATTAGACAGAGAACTCTAATTGTAATTGTTATCATATCACATGCAACACCTCATACCTATATATAAACAAAAAAATTACACAATTTTTATAGTAACTTCATCTCCTTCAACATGTATGTTCCTTTTATCTTCATGATTATGGTTATTCTTTAGTGATACTTATCAATTATTTATAACAATTTATCCCCTTATTTCAGAACCTCTTTTGTTAGTGTCTTCTTCAACAGGTATGTTGTATTATTATTATAAATAGATTAATAATTATTTTGTTAGTGATACTTGTCAATTATTTATAATAATATATTTTTATTAGCATGATTAAAATTAATCACATAAAAATAGATTTGAATTAATAGATAAAATTATGCACATGGTTAGAAATATATTTATTCATAGGGGCTTGCTTGCAAATATAAAAGGTTGGGGGTATTTTACGAAAACTGCACACAGGAGCTCGGTGGCCCCGGTAATCTCGTGGGCTGGAGCCTAGAGTTTCATGCTTCCATATACACATGGATGAGGTTATATAATATCATAAATTAAATATCAACTCAATTAAGCCAAGAAAAAGATCCCCAAAGGCTTCTAACTTAAATCAATTTCATAGCAGCCCTCATTAACTTACAGTCCCTTAATTTATATTAACCTAATTTTTGTGATCTAATGGTGCCGGTTAGAAGAGCCCTGTGAACTAAATATCCTAATATTTATATTAATCTACAAGAATATAAATATTTTATAGAATATAAAATATTCAATTGTTATCTACTCAATATCTTTAATCATGCATAGTGCATAGTTTTATAATTAGTTTATGAATGTATCTCTTTATAATATTTTAAAATTTATAAGCAGAATACACAATGCAACATGTATGGTTATTACCTTTATAACTAAAGGTATATTCTATACTGCAAATGTGTTAAAACTAGGATTATTTACGACTTACGAGTCCCTTAATGGACGAACCCCTTTCAATCTCATAACTATAATTTTTTGAAATTTATAAAGAAAACCTTAAAATTTTAAAATCTTACAATTAGGAAATAAAAAACCTAAATTTTAAACACCTCTAAATTAATAAAAAAACTTATAAAGAAGAGGATCCAATATCAATTTTATGATTTAAGGGACTAATTTCAATATAACTTGAGTGATGCCTACCTAAGAAAATAACATATCAATAAGTAACTTTAGTTAGAAAGTTGATACACCTGTTGCAGACAACTGCCATCTAAAATTCTAAACAAATATGCATTCTTTTTTGCCCTCTTCAGTCCTAAGCTTGTTAGATGCATAAGCAACCTAAGTTGAAATGTGTGGAATTATTAATAGTAGAAGCAAACCATATTGATAGCTTACAGAAATAATAGCATTAACCATGAACAAGCTTAGATATTATTTTTGTAGTTAATCCATTTATCTTTCGTCTACATAATGTAACATTCAATTGACGTATTATATAATATTATCTTTATAATGGTAATTATAAACTTTTATTAATAAGCATTGATCAGTTTCAACGTGATGGCCTGATTATAAGAATCAAATAGGGGCAACCGAAATAGGAACCGCTCTTTGGAGTATTCTATCAATTTCAAATATTACAACAAAAGTAACATTCAATTGACGTATTCTATAAATATTGTATTTATTACGATAATTATAAACTTTTTTGCACCCGTAGTATAGTAAATAAATAAAAATAAAATGCAAAGTCAAGATATTTGACCATCCACATTCAATTTTTTTAGAATTCATAAGTGCATTTTGCACAAAACTCGCCAAATCTTTCATAATTTTCAAATGGACCCCTCTAGCATATATGTCGATATATATAATTAAGTTCTCAATCTTATACAATACTCTCTATCACTCAAAGACCTTATCCATACTTTGCTCATGCACTGCCCAAACTTACAAGTACAGTTTTGTAGTTAAGCCCCATCATGCTTCCAGTTTTGCATGACACCTCCAATTGATTTCCTAAATTAACCAAGGCCCATATTATCTATATATCACCTTAAAAAAGTAATTCTAATTGTGATAAACTATTGTGCATCAATATTTTTTAAATATTTTTTATAGTTTTTTATTTTCTGATACTTATTTCTTTACCTGTAGGATAATACCATCTCAATTCCAATTTCGTACTCAAGATTTATTCCATAATTACGAGTATCAGGTTAGTAAATAATATTATTAATTTTTATATTTTAATTGTGATAATGATTATAGTTGGCCGTTTACTATTGAATTTTCATGAAAATATACGCTAATCTGTCTAACTATCTGCATTGCTCATACGTACTCAAAATTTAATGGTAATATGACATATAATTTTCCTTTGTAGAAATTTATTCTCTAGCTTTTCGATTACATAACCACTATACAACACTTTCTCGCCTAAAGGACCTTACTCAAAATGGCTTCAAGCCAATGTTTGCATTAAACTGAATAATAAATTATTCTTTTATATATGTATTTATAAGACCATATGAACATTTTTTAAACAGAAGAGAACACTCCAATCCTCAGTATTAAAAAAACCAAATACTCTCGATTGAGTGATGAGTAGAAGAAAGCTTACATTCAAAGAAGTGTGGATAATAAGAGAAAGCGACAAAGTAATGACTATGTTGGTAATACTATTAATGACAAACACAACGTAAAATTGACCTATTTTGTGGAGCCCTATTACTGGCCTATGAGCATGAAGGTTGGTGTAGATACACTTTATGGTTTATTAAAAGGGTCATATAACATTATATATTAGTGCATTAAATATTTATATTTGTGCTAGGGTAAATTCTTTATGAACTGATATGTTCTTTACTATATAAGCTACGCACTCCAAAGTCTTGTGTCTATTGTGGATCCAAAAAGTTTGAACACGAGCCTCCAACATTTTGCTGTGACAACGGTGAAATCCACCTAGCATATGTAAATATTCCAGATGAACTATATGCCCTTTATACAATGTAGGCGTCTAAAAATGCCTATAGGTATACACATACAACTCAAGACAGAGAGAAGGTGATGAACGTCATTATCTAAGTCAAAGATGATTATCTAACGCTGACCAGTGAATCAACGAACTATTGATGACGTGGCCCGCGTGCTCATCGGTCACCAAATCGGCGAACCAAGTGGCCCTTGTGCTCACCGGCCACCATCAAGTGGCCCGCACGTTCATCGGCCACCAAATCGGTGAACCAAATAGCCTGCGTACTCACCGCCCACCACCAAGTGGCCCGCACGCTCATCGGCCACCAAAACAGCATACATATCAATGAATCAATGAAATACGCATAACGACAGAACAAGTCAAAATCCGGAAGACTAAGAAAGTTGCTGGCGGTCGAGTCGCATCGAAACGGCTCGGCCGAACCAATGGTTCGGCCCATAGCCAGGTCACCAAGGGTGGCTTGACGGCCAAACCACCAATTGGTGGCTGGACCATGCCCGAGCCACTAATTGGTGGCTGGGCCATGGCCGAGCCACCATTTGGTGGCTGGGACATGACGGAGCCACCATTTGGTGGCTAGGACAAGGCCGAGCCACCATTTGATGGCTGGGACATGGCCGAGCCACCATTTGGTGACTGGGCTCAGGCCGAGTCACCATTTGGTGGCTGGGATATGGCTGAGCCACAATTTGATGGCTGGGCTCAGGCCGAGCCACCATTTGGTGTCTAGGCCAGGCCGAGCAACCATTTGGTGGCTAGGCCACTGGGTGACGCTTCTGCTAGATTCGATCTAAAAGTGTGATTTTTTGGTTTTTACGGATTCTCTCGAGATTTATTAGTTCCTAAGCATCCCAAGTGATCTGATACTATGGTTAATCAGTTCTTAACTAAAGATAAGGAGGAATCCCTCGTTCTTATCTAAATACCCGCTTCCGAAGCTTATAAATACGAGCTCGGGTGCTCATTTCAAGGGGAGGACATCAAGAGGGCGAAACGCTGCCGAATTAGAGAGTGGAGCCACGAATTTACAGCAAGGGTTAGCAGATCTTGGCGATCTCCTGTGCATAAAGAGTGGAGTTTGAGAGATCTGAGACCCGTCCCCTAATCCTCCAGATTTAAGCTTGGTCTTAAATCTGGAGAAGAGCCGTGATCTCGCTTGGTCGAGATCATCGCTGCAGTGATTACTTCCTTCGTGAAGTGAGAGCTTTGATCATTTATCTATCAACTGAATCTGATCCGCGTCTGTCTACGGATATTAACGTCCCCAGCATAAGCAAAGTTCTCACGTAAGCAGCGGGTGATAAACGTCCGTTGCGCTGTTTGACAAGAATTATAATCTTTATTTTTATTGTATAAAGGAGATCTTATAAAAAGATCAACTTTTCTTTTCATTTGAGTTTATTGTAATGACCAAAGTTGTAATAGATTCGATGACAATGAAAACATTAACTTTTGACCCAAACAAGCTGGCGACCACAGTAGAAAAATAGGGCTGAAATCTGGATCCTTGGTTACGGCACGACAGCTTCGATAGCGAAGCTGTTGGCTCCCACTGTGGTTGCCAGCTTGTTTGGGTCAAAAGTTGATGTTTTTATTATCATCGAATCTATTACAACTTTGGTCATTACAATAAACTCAAATGAAAAGAAAAGTTGATCTTTTTATAAGATCTCATTTATATAATGAAAATAAAGATTACAACTCTTGTCAAACAGCGCAACGGACGTTTATCACCCGCTGCTTGTGTGGGAACTTTGCCTGTGCCGGGGACGTTAATATCCATAGACCACCGCGGATCAGATCCGGTTGATAGATAAATGATCAAAACTCTCACTTCACGAAGGAAGTAATCGCTACAGTGATGATCTCGACCAGGGAGATCACGGATCTTCTCGAGATTTAAGACCAAGCTTAAATCAGGAGGATTAGGGGACGGGTCTCGAATCTCTTGAACTCCACTCTTTATGCACAAGAGATCGCCAAGATCTGCTAACCCTTGCTGTAAATTCATGGCTCCACTCTCCAATTCAGCAGCGTTTCGCCCTCTTGATGTCCTCCCCTTGAAATGAGCACCCGAGCTCGTATTTATAAGCTTCAAAAGCCGGTATTTGGATAAGAACGAGGGATTCCTCCTTATCTTCAGTTAAGAACTGATTAACCATAGTATCATATTACTTGGGATGCTTAGGAACTAACAAATCTCGAGAGAATCCGTGAAAACCGAAAAATCGCACTTTTAGGTCGAATCTGGCCGAAGCGTCACCCAGTGGCTCGGCCTTGGCCTAGCCACCAAATGGTGGCTCGGCCAGGGCCTAACCACCAAATGGTGGCTCGGCCTTGTCCCAGCCACCAAATGGTGGCTCGGCCTGAGCCCAGCCACCAAATGGTGGCTCGGCCTTGTCCCAGCCACTAAATGGTGCCTCGGCCATGACCCAACCACCAATTGGTGGTTTGGCCGTCGAGCCATCCTTGGTGACCTGCCTATGGGCCGAACCACTGGTTCGGCCGAGTCGTTTCGATGCGACTCGACCGCCAGCGGCTTTCTTAGTCTTTCAGATTTTAACTTATTCTGTCGTTACGCGTATTTCATTGATTCGTTGATCTGTACGCTGTTTTGGTGGCCGATGAGCGTGTAGGCCACTTGGTGGTGGCCGGTGAGCACGCGGGCCACTTGGTTCATCGATTTGGTGGCCGATGAACGTGCGGGCCACTTGATGGTGGCCGGTGAGCACGCGGGCCACTTGGTTCGCCGATTTGGTGACCGATGAGCATGCGGGCCACGTCATCAATAGTTCATTGATTCACTGGTCGACGTTAGATAATCCTCTTTGACTTAGATAATGACGTTCATCACATTCTCTCTGTCTTGAGTTGTGTGTGGATACCTATAGGCATTTTTAAACGCCTACATACAATACAATCACCAAAGGCAATTAAGTTTCGAAGTCACACCAGAATGTACAATAGTATTTTTATCATTCACGTCATCTTGGGCAAGATTTGATAAAGAGCTCGCATCAGATAGAAAAGGAGTTTTTACATTTAGAGCACAATATCAAATATATCATAATCTTCCTGCTCTAATTTCAAAAGAAAATAAGACTTCATACTTTCAGGTTTACTTCTATGATACAGAGAATAAGTTGTAAAATCGATTAGGAATATTAGATAATGAAAATATGAGTGAAATCACAACTAAGAGCTTGATGGATATATTGCAAGGAAACTCATATGCAAAGTTCCTTCGCAAATTGAATGATTATCAATCTTTTGAAGAATTTAAGATATTAATAAATAGTAACGTTGCACTAGATCAATGTGTTTACAACTCATCAATAGCAGATCAGGTAGCTGCAACCTAGGTTGAAGAAAATAATGACAACACACCATTTGAGAGAGAGAGATAGTTGTCCATGCACACTCAGGAGGAAGGCATCATGTGAAACACTATTTTGGCTGTTATGATCCACTACATTATCCCTTACTCTTTCCAAATGGAGAGGTTGGATGACATCAAAATATCAAAAGAAGGATTGCCCAAGAAAAAGATAAAGGTGGAGAAAGATTGATCTCAGTTCAATTAAAATATGAAACAAAAATAATCAAGGATAATATTTTTTTGACCATTTTATATCATAACTTAATTTTTTAGTAGAATTAGGAATTTTTATAAGTGATTTTCATGCAAAATTATTAGTAGTTTTGTATGCTTATGTGATTACTTTCATCGTATGAATTTATAATATAGTTACCATTAATATTTAGTTTTTATCTTTTTCTTACATTAATATTTAGTTTTTATCTTTTTCTTACTTTAAGTCTATCAAATAATGTAGGTTGTGATCTTATACACACACACACACATCATGTTTGTCATACTTTTTTTTATTACTGTTGAGATTGTTTATTATTCAACATGAGCTTATAATGTCCCAATGTGTTGTGCAATTTTATTTTCAATGTAATAAAAAATATGGTTTCTTTTTTACTAGAAATATAGTTCATAATGATATTGTTGGAGATTATGGACATGATTAATTCATAGAGATTAACATGAGAGAGCGGAAGCAATACCTGAATCCATGACGATTTGAGCACGGATCTGAATTAGGGTTGATCTTCTAATCTGAAAGGTTTCTCTTTTAAAAATTCTATTAAGACGGGGATTAGAGAATAGAGAACATAAGCTTTAGATTAGAGACCATAACTCCTTTATATAGATTTGTAATTTTCTAATTTAGCCCCTCATAACATTAGAATTATAGTTTGGTATCTGCACAATTAGCCCATGATTTTACTTAAATACCCATTAACCCAAATTGATTGATCACTATATGCGGGTTAACCTTAAGGATAGCATTATATACTAATGTAACATATATGCTCATAATTAGATTTAATTCAACAATCTCCCACTTGAGCACTATATGTTTTATTAAAATGTGTACAACCTTATGAGCTCAGAAATTGCTATCACAATTAAGGGTATTTCTGAACAATCTCGTCCATTGATAATATCAATATAGGATCAAAGCGGTCTTCATCATATTTATCATGGCTAAACCCATCAATGGTCACATATACCAATACAATTAAATAACATAGATCAATCATGGATGTGCAGCATGAAAATTATATGCAATGTGATCAGTACATGTCTATTTTCAACTGGTCCTACCTTAGACTTTAGCGAGGTCAAAACCAAACATAATGAAACAGAGTGTCTTAACTGAATATTTTATTCTGGTCAGACAATACAACCAAACATAAAACACCATAAAATTACAAACTCCCACTAAATCATGATATCCTCGAATAATACCATACACATACGAGCAGTGTGCTCATGAAAGACTTTAGGTGGCAACCCTTTAGTAAGAGGATCTGCTATCATGGAGTTTGTCCCAATATGCTCTATGGATAACTGTCCACTCTGTACCATTTCTTTCACAACCAGGAACTCAATGTCAATATGTTTTGACTTAGTCGAGCTTCTGTTGTTATTAGAATATATTACTACTGATTTATTATCACAAAATAACTTAAGTGGTCTTTTGACTTTATCCAGAATGCGCAGTCCATTGATAAAATTTTACAACCATATTCCATGATTAGATGCCTCATAGCAAGCTACAAACTCTGCTGCCATAGTGAATGAATCTACAAGTATCTGTTTGATACTTTTCCATGATATAGCTCCTCCTGCTAACATATAAATGTAGCCTGATGTAGACTTTCTGCTATCTTGGCATCCAGTAAAATCAGAATCAGAGTACCTAATGACCTCCAGCTGATCTGATTTTCTGTATGTGAGCATATAATCTTTTATTTTCTCAAGATATCTCATAACCCCTTTGACTGCTATCCAATGATCCATACCAGGGTTGTCTAAGTATTTGCCTAACATTCCAACGATGTACGCAATATTCAGATGCGTACACACCTGAGCATACATTAGACTTCCTACAGCCGAAGCATAAGGAATCTTCTACATTTCTTGAATTTCAAGATTGTCTTTTGGGTATTGATTGAGACTAAACTTGACTCCCTTAACAACAGGGGTGTCTCCTGGTCTGCAGTCTTGCATGCCAAACCTTTTAAGTACTTTATCGATATAGCTCTTTTGTGATAATCCAAATATACCTCGAGAACGATCTTGATGTATCTGGATTCCTAATATAAAAGAGGCGTCCCCAAGATCTTCCATCTCAAAATTCATTGATAGAAATCTCTTAGTTTCGTGCAACATGTCTATATCATTAGTGGCAAACAATATATCATCGACATACAGAACCAGGAAAATATACTTACTTCCACTAAACTTGTGATATACACAGTCATCAACAATATTCATCTCAAAACCAAACGAGATAATTATTTATTAAAACTTGTAATACCATTGACGAGGATCTTGTTTGAGTCCGTAGATGGATTTCTTTAATTTGCAAATCATATTCTTTGGGTCACCTAACACAAAGTTTTCTGGTTGCGCCATACAGATCATTTCATCAATGTCTCCATTAAGAAACGCAATCTTAACATCCATCTGATGTAACTCAAGTGTAAGGACCATGAATTTTGATACTAGTTAAAATAAATTTTTAGTATTTTAAATATTTAATTATGATTTTTAAAAGAGTATTTATATTTTTATCGATTTTCTAGAATTTTCTATGATTTAAAGTCCAAGTTTTATAATTATTTAAATAGTTTTAATATTTATAAATTAATTTAGTACAGTTAAAATTTCTGAAAATTATCCGTTGTGTTATGGATGCTATTACATATTATTTTAAATAATACGTTGTATTAATATCGATGTTACGTATTATTTTGTATAATATGTTGTATTGTTAATTAGGTATTATTTGTATAAATTATTGTATTAATTCTATTGTTGAATATTATCTGTCATAATAGCATAACTAGTACGTTTTGATTTGTAGATATTTATCCCATAATTATTTGATTTTAAATGTAAGTAAATATGTTTTTATTATTAATCATTTCCGTTTAATTGTATAATATGGGTATATTTCGACTATTTCGTATCAACTGTTGTAATAGCACAACGGGTACGTTTTTATTTGTAGGTAATTATTCTGTAATTAGTTTAATTTTTAAATACCCATAACTATTTATTTTAATTATTTTCGTTTTAAACCCTAACCCTACACTATATATTTAAATATTTAACCCTCTCTCTCTCCTAGGGCTGAGCATGGTTCGGTCCAAACCGAAAAAACCGACCGAACCGACCCGAAAAACTCGGTTTTATGATTAGGGCGGTTCGGGTCGGGTTGAAAAATTTTCAACCCGAACTACCCGAACCGACCGAATACCCACTTCCCAGCCGCTCAAACCCGATCCGTCTCAAACCCTAATATCACATTCCCTCTTCCCAGCCGCCACTTCCTCAGATCTCATCCTCTCCTCAGTCCGCCTCTCTCACTCTCCGTCCTCTCCAGGTTGGGCAAAAAAAATTTACAAAAACCTAATCTATCCCAACCCCTAACGCCTCACTCTCCCTCTCAGATCTCCCTCTCCCCCCGAAAAAAAGACCTCCAGCCGCCCTCTCTCTGTCGACCACCGCCCGCTCTCTCCCCTCCCTCTTCATCTCCCTCTCCCCGCTGCCTTCTCCCCCCCCCCCACCCCCACCCATGGGGATCAGGTTACCGCCCATGAGGGCAAAGGAGGCGGAGTTGGGGGGTGACGGGACTCCGGTGTTGGTGTCGGTGAATGTTACGAGGAGGAAGAGGAGGTTGAAGCTGGATGGGATCGTGAGGACAGTTATCACTCTGGGTTGCAACAGGTGAGTCATTTTTTTAGTAGGATAATATGAATTAATGATGCAAAGTTGCATTTTTTTATATGTTTGGTTTCTGAGAAATTAGCTCATAAACATAAGTTATTCTACTTTAATCTCCACATATATGGGCTAGAAGTCTGGATGATGTAACTCATCACCGCTACCATCATCAATATCACTAACCAAGCTTTCTCCCATTAAAATGGCTTTATGTAAAGTTTCGCACAAACCATACTTAAAGATGGGGAATACAGAAGCCTGCTATACTGGAGAATTCAGTGACAATGTTATCAAATGCTGAATTACGAATGGCTATGTTTAGTTTAGGTGATATTTGTACCAAAGATTAAACATTTTGTGGATCACATTTGAAATGAGGATGTGAAATAAAATTGTCTTCTTAGGATTGTTTATGGCTTTGCAACCAAGGATAATAGTCTGTGGAAAGAAACATGCAACAATTGGAACGTTGATAAGGTTCATTACTGGTCCTGCTGTAATAGCGTTAGCTTCTGTAGCAGTCGGCATTAGAGGCAAACCACTCAGAGTCTCTATAGTTCAGGTAAGACGCTAGTTCATTTCCTACACGCGCAAATGCTCCTTATAAAATGCTCCTTATAGTTCAGACAAAACACTCAAAGTTTGATGAAGTTAGAACCGAACAAACCGAACCGAACCGCACCGAACCGAACCGCACCGAACCGACTTGCAATGGTTCGGGTCGGTTTTGAATAATGGGCGGTTCGGTTCGGTTGTTCAAATTTTGTTAAAAACCGAACCGAACCGAACCGTGCTCAGCCCTACTCTCTCCTCTCTGTGTTTCACGCCGTCACCCTCATCATCTTCTCCTTCTTCCTCTCCCTGACCCCCGCTCGTCGCCGGTGAACTCCAGCGCTGCCCTCACATCCCCGCCGTCCTGAGAACCCCTCGCCCGCGCCTCGAACACCACCGCCTTCAAACGCTGCCGCCATCCCCCTCCTTCCCAGATCAGCCTGCCCCGCCACCTTGTTCGCCGTCCCGCCTGGACCCGCCTTGGCAGCAGCCGACCGTCAAGCCCTGACCACGCCGGCAGCCCACAGCCACCGATGGCCACGTCCAGCTCAGCTCGCCTCGAGCTCCGGCCACTTTCCTCCTCGCGCACCCGTGCCCAGATCCGACGAACTGAGCTGACGCCGCCTCCTCGGCCGCCCAGATTCGCTCCGACCACATCACCCCAGCAGCTCCGCCTCCTCTCGTCTCTGACCCGCTGCCCAAACCCACCTCCGATCACCACAAGCACGCTCCAGCGCCCAGACCCGCACCACCTTCAGCCCCGCTCGTCGTCAGCCTCCTCCCCCGCCGCCTGAGCTGTCGCCCGCCGCCGGCAGTCCCCTCTCACACCACCCGCCTATCCTCCAGCAGCCGGAAGAACCCCCAACGCCCTCGACGTTGACGAACCCGCTGCCCTCGCGCCTCTCCTTCGTCGCACGCCACCTGTTCGACGATATGCCGACGCAGTCCAGACCCGCCACAGACGTCGCTTGAGATCCGTCGTATCGCGTCCGCATCGGCGTCGTCGCCTCGTCGTCAGACTCTACGGTCTCGCAGGCAAGATCTTACATCCTTTGTATTACCTTTACTATTTTTGATATACTGTTAATTAAGTATATGCAAGATCCCTTTCTTTTGACTCGTCGTTTCATTTTTAGATATAATATGAATGAATTACATGCTTCGATTTGACTGTGATTTGGTTATGTCACCATATGAATATTGATATTATCTGCGTGGGTTGTGGATGATTAATATGAATAATGATATTATGATAAGTAATTTAAAGAAATAATTATTTTGTGTAAAAGTGATTTTTTTGAGATGTTTTAGAATTATTATTATGAGCAAAGAGATTATTTGGAAAAAGAGTTGGTTTTGAATAATTATTAAATAGATAAGTTAAATAATTTATTTTGGAAAAAAACGGGTAAATTTAAATTGTTAAACTATTTCGAGAAAAGATTATTTTAGAATAATTATATGAATTAAAAGAATTTATTTTGGCAACAGAATCATTTTTGGATAATTATATTAATTAAAAAGAATTTATTTGAGAACAGAATCATTTGAGGAAAATTATGATAAATTATAAGAAGTTATTTTGGAAAAGGAATTATTTTCTGAATTATGTAGTTGCTTTCATGATTTATAATTTGTAAATTTGATTATCTGACATACCATGTTTTATTACACATGATTAGAGTTATTATTATCTCTTTGTTATGATTGAGAACCTTAGTAGTTCATGACTTAGTGGTCTCGTGCGTCATGAACAGACTTAGTGACATGTGTGAGTGTGTTGACTGAGTTTAGGTGGTGAACCCGAGTTTCAATGTGGATTATGTTTGATTAGAAAATACAAGAGAGTTGGGATGGGGAAGCCCATGTTCATATGATCGGATAAGGCTGTTGATGTATCTTCCAGGCTCGCGCCAGTGAATTCGTGTAGTCACTGGGGTTGGTTTGTTGGGCTAAAGTGAATTCGTGTAGTCACTTTAGTCAGTGAAATTGTGTAGTCACCCGAGTTCTGCTTGAGTTCGGACCAAGCCGAAATCGGATTGCATGTAGTCCTCTGACCGATTCGTGTAACGGTATTGGATGCGCGTAGAGGATTTGTGAACAGTCAGTTATCCGGTGATATGAATATTGACTCTGTGTGAGATGTGGACCAGTGACCTGTTATAGAATGGCTAGTTACATGACTTGTTACATAAGGTGATTAGGATTCTTGTGTGAGATGTAGGTCAGTTGTGTTCTTTTCATACATAGATTGGGGTTAATATTTAATGATCTACAATTTGAGACATATGGTATATACATGAGGGTTTCCTTGTTTGGATTATTTCGCTCGACGTACTACGTCTCTTGTTATAGATTTTTAAGTATTAATTCCATCTATTTGTATGACATGGTTACCTGGATGATTATTTTGATGACTAGTTGTATGACCGACTTGTTACTTGATTGTTTTGGTTGGATTTCCAGTTGCATGTTTCTTTTGTCATTTCGGTTACCGTATTGTTTTTCGCATTAGGTTTCCGTTCGTTCTATTGTTTTGTGGGATCTTGCCGTGCACCATGCACCTGACGTACACCTGTTTTCTCTGGTGTACGTCAGACTTAGAGGAAGAACATGTTCAGTAGGAGTCAGCAGATTCTCAACGGGAATGCCTTGTAGATGGAGCAGAAGAACAAGTTGAAGTCTAGTTATCCCTTTCAGCTTATTTTCGTAGCATTTCCTTTTCCTGCCTGATCAATGTATTTCATATTTCTTCAGTTTATTTGTTTAAATATGTATAAGGGCATGTTTGACCCATATTTTTATGTCTGGGATGATTTACTGTTGATGATATGTCTATTTCTTATTCTGGATTGTCCTTAGATTCTTGCTGATTGTGATCGGGGACCTGTGACTTCGCATTGTATCTATTTCCAGACGTTTAGCGTATTGGATTGAGAAGAAAAGAAAAAAAATAATAGTGTATATTTCTTCTCAATCTAATACGTCACGGGCTTGTTCACGTTCCGATTCCCGGGTATTTTAGGAAGCGGGGCGTGACAGGTTTTTTTGGTGGCCCATGCAGGTCACGGTCCCGAGTCCTCACTAGTAAGAATATAGCGGATAATTTAGATACATATCATATTTTATCCGCGAGACTATTCTTGAGCCCTTATCCTATTTCTGGATAGATTTCATTTAGTCCCTATCTTATCACTCTTTGACTCCGGAGTTTTCCCTTGTCCTTGTCTCATCGCTTTGCGACTATCCTTTCTTTGTATAACCCCTCTATCCTCGTATCGGTCGTTTATGTATGTGTTATTAATTTTACAATTATATTCTCTTGATTTGACTTATATATTGTTTGATTGTATTGGTTTCTGTATTATTTATTACATTATTTTATGTATTACACACAGTGTTATATTGTGTGTTTTTCATAAAAAATATATACAATTACTTATATATTTTTAATTGTTCAAATCATATCATTAAGTGTTTTGTATTACTCCAAATTCCATATATTCGTTACATAGTGTATCTGATATTCAGATTATTTTCTTGTATTTAAATATATTTTAGCATATCTAAATTTTGTATGATTGTGTTTTTCTGTCATATCATCTATTAATTACCTATGTTTTAGATTATTGTATATTGTTCCTATTTTCGTGACATACTTTAATAGATTCATGATTTTAATATTCTACATATGCACTATATTCTTAACCTTTACATTTTCAGTATATAGTTTTTATCAGTAAGTTTTGTCTTAGATTATTTTAGTATGTTCGCATTGGCTTTGTTATTTCTAAGAGCCATGTATTTCTATTATCATTTCAGGCATTATTTATATTGATAAGTTAGAGTTGAGTTACTAAATATATAATTATTTTGTTACATTAATTATTATCCTTTTATAATTAATATAAGAGGTAATTCTAATATGCGTTTATGGGTATGTATAGTATTTATTCATGTTTGTTTATAGTGTGTTTACATATTTGTAGTTGTTTGCTTCATTTTCGATATGTGTTGTTTTATCATTATAACAATATACATTGTATACGCGTGTTATTTTTTAGTATTTATCTTATAGTATTTTTAGATATCTATGTCTTTTATTGTGTCATTGTTTGTTGTTCATTCTCTATTCATTGTTTTCGTTACTTGTGTTTTGTTTTACTTTTTCATTCTTTTATAATCACTATTCTCTTTTCATTATAGTGTATTCAAGTAGATTATTATATTTACGATGTATATTTTTATTGATTTATAGTCATTCATGATTTTTAGTATCAACTGTGTTTAATTGTGTTCTATTTTATGTATTATCGGTGTTTATATTCACATGTTCATCAATTATTCATTGTATGTTTGTCTACAATATATCAGTGTTTTATTATATGGAATTATGCTCTTCTTATGTTTTCATTTGCTTATATACCTATTTTACCTTTCATAGTTTTGTTTATATATTATACTTCTTTACGTAGTAGTATGTTTGTGAGTGTCAGTATTATTAGTAAGCATTTGTGTTTCCATGTATTCCACGATTTTTGTATGTGTTAATTTATTTCGGGTGTTATACTGTCAATTTGTTTGTTATTTATTTGAATGCATTGAGTCCTTCAATTATGTTTTTCTTTGTCAGATTGGTATTTTTCATTGTTTTGACTTGTGTTATTTTACATTGTGTACTTTTCTGTATCGTTCTCTTAATTTTGTATTTTTTCGTAGATCATATTATATCAATATCGTTTTATTCTTATATTTTTCTTTGAATAAGAGTTGTTACTTTTCAGCGTGAGTGTGTGGTTATGGCTTTATAGTTTGTGTATAAGGTTATTAAAGATTATTACAATGTGTGTTTTTCTTTAGCTTTGATTTTTTTTATATATTCTATTATAGTTACGTATTTAGTCGAGATATTTTTATAGTTAGTGAGTTTTATATTTTATGCAGTGTATTCATGCTCATATTTTCACGTTTTAATTTGTGTATTGCTATACTTAGTGTGATTTAGTATTTATTATGTTTTTATTATAAATTTTGTTTGTGGTCATGTTATAGTGTAGTTATTTTTATTTTATGTTGCATTTGTTTTATTTTTCTACGTATTGTACATGTATTTATACATGTTTGCTGTGTTTGTTAGCACATAAGTTGGTCATATTTTATCTTTCATGTACGCATTTTGTTATCATTATTGTTTGGTTATTTATCAAGTTATATGTTTTTTATGTTGTCTCTAATTATATTAATTTATTAGTTATTGCGTTATTTGGTTATATTGTTTATTGGTTAACATAGTTATTTCTTTTACGTTTCATCAGTAGTTTCATAGTTTATTTTAGTATGTGAAATGAGTGTTATAAGTTTATACAACTTAGTTATGGATTTTGCACATTGTAGATATTTTGTTGTGGTTATTAGTTGTTTTTCTTTTGTTAGGTTGTGTATATTTTACTTTAATAATGTATTTTATTTATCTATTCATTAATTATTTTAATTGATGTATTTATTAATTTTTATATACACAAGTCTCTGTATTACTGTTTTAGTTAACTGTTATGTTCATATTTGATTATTATTTTGGAAATTATTACATAACAGTTCATATGTTGTATTATGTTTATTCTTTATGTATATTGGGTTATAGTTTTGTATCATATTTGGTTATTCTATTAAGTATAATGATATAATGGTTATTGGTATATTTTGATATTGTGTTCGTTGTGTAAATGTTATTAATACATAATTATGTGATTGTTGCATATATTTTTACGTCTTTTATCTACGTCCATTATTGATATGCTTTTTTTTTACTTTCTACTGTCAACTATTATATGCATTATTCTTGGTTTACAGATTACTATATGATATTGTGCATATCTTATTTTAATTTCGAGGGCGAAATTTGTTTTAAGGGGGTAGAATGTAAGGACCATGAATTTTGATACTAGTTAAAATAAATTTTTAGTATTTTAAATATTTAATTATGATTTTTAAAAGAGTATTTATATTTTTATCGATTTTCTAGAATTTTCTATGATTTAAAGTCCAAGTTTTATAATTATTTAAATGGTTTTAATATTTATAAATTAATTTAGTACAGTGAATTTTTTTTGAAAATTATCCGTTGTGTTATGGATGCTATTACATATTATTTTAAATAATACGTTGTATTAATATCGATGTTACGTATTATTTCGTATAATATGTTGTATTGTTAATTAGGTATTATTTGTATAAATTGTTGTATTAATTCTATTGTTGAATATTATCTGTCGTAATAGCATAACTAGTACGTTTTGATTTGTAGATATTTATCCCATAATTATTTGAATTTAAATATAAATAAATATATTTTTATTATTAACCATTTCTGTTTAATTGTACAATATGTGTATATTTCGAATATTTCGTATCAACTGTTGTAATAGCACAACGGGTACGTTTTTATTTGTAGGTAATTATTCTGTAATTAGTTTAATTTTTAAATACCTATAACTATTTATTTTAATTATTTTCGTTTTAAACCCTAACCCTACACTATATATTTAAATGTTTAACCCTCTCTCTCTCCTCTCTGGGTTTCACGCCGCCACCCTCATCATCTTCTCCTTCTTCCTCTCCCCGACCCCCGGTCGTCGCCGGTGAACTCCAGCGCCGCCCTCACATCCCCGCTGTCCTGAGAACCCCTTGCCCGCGCCTCGAACACCACCGCCTTCAAACGTCGTCGCCATCCCCTTCCTTCCCAGATCAGCCTGCCCCGCCACCTTGTTCGCCGTCCCGCCTGGACCCGCCTTGGCAGCAGCCGACCGTCGAGCCCTGACCACACCGGCAGCCCACAGCCCCCGATGGCCACATCCAGCTCAGCTCGCCTCGAGCTCCGGCCACTTTCCTCCTCGCGCACCCGTGCCCAGATCCGACGAACTGAGCTGACGCCGCCTCCTCGGCCGCGCAGATCCGCTCCGACCACGTCACCCCAGCAGCTCCGCCTCCTCTCGTCTCTGACCCGCCGCCCAAACCCACCTCCGATCACCACGAGCACGCTCCAGCACCCAGACCTGCACCACCTTCAGCCCCGCTCGTCGTCAGCCTCCTCCCCTGCCGCCTGAGCTGTCGCCCGCCACCGGCAGTCCCCTCTCACACCACCCGCCTATCCTCCAGCAGCCGGAAGAACCCCCAACGCCCTCGACGTCGACGAACCCGCTGCCCTCGCGCCTCTCCTTCGTCGCACGCCACCTGTTCGACGATATGCCGACGCAGTCCAGACCCGCCACAGACGTCGCTTGAGATCCGTCGTACCGAGTCCGCATCGGCGTCGTTGCCTCGTCGTCAGACCCCACGGTCTCGCAGGTAAGATCTCACATCCTTTGTATTGCCTTTACTATTTTTGATATACTGTTAATTAAGTATATGCAAGATCCCTTTCTTTTGACTCGTCATTTCATTTTTGGATATAATATGAATGAATTACATGCTTCGATTTGACTGTGATTTGGTTATGTCACCATATGAATATTGATATTATCTGCGTGGGTTGTGGATGATTAATATGAATAATGATATTATGATAAGTAATTTAAAGGAATAGTTATTTTGTGTAAAAGTGATTATTTTGAGATGTTTTAGAATTATTATTATGAGCAAAGAGATTATTTGGAAAAAGAGTTGGTTTTGAATAATTATTAAATAGATAAGTTAAATAATTTATTTTGGAAAAAAACGGGTAAATTTAAATTGTTAAACTATTTCGAGAAAAGATTATTTTAGAATAATTATATGAATTAAAAGAATTTATTTCGGCAACGGAATCATTTTTGGATAATTATATTAATTAAAAAGAATTTATTTGAGAACAGAATCATTTGAGGAAAATTATGATAAATTATAAGAAGTTATTTTGGAAAAGAAATTATTTTCTGAATTATGTAGTTGCTTTCATGATTTATAATTTGTAAATTTGATTATCTGACATACCATGTTTTATTACACATGATTAGAGTTATTATTATCTCTTTGTTATGATTAAGAACCTTAGTAGTTCATGACTTAGTGGTCTCGTGCGTCATGAACAGACTTAGTGACATGTGTGAGTGTGTTGACTGAGTTTAGGTGGTTATCCCGAGTTTCAATGTGGATTATGTTTGATTAGAAAATACAAGAGAGTTGGGATGGGGAAGCCCATGTTCATGTGATCGGATAAGGCTGTTGATGTATCTTCCAGGCTCGCGCCAGTGAATTCGTGTAGTCACTGGGGTTGGTTTGTTGGGCTAAAGTGAATTCGTGTAGTCACTTTAGTCAGTGAAATTGTGTAGTCACCCGAGTTCTGCTTGAGTTCGGACCAAGCCGAAATCGGATTGCGTGTAGTCCTCTGACCGATTCGTATAGCGGTATTGGATGCGCGTAGAGGATTTGTGAACAGTCAGTTATCCGGTGATATGAATGTTGACTCTGTGTGAGATGTGGACCAGTGACCTGTTATAGAATGGCTAGTTACATGACTTGTTACATAAGGTGATTAGGATTCTTGTGTGAGATGTAGGTCAGTTGTGTTCTTTTCATACATAGATTGGGGTTAATATTTAATGATCTATAATTTGAGACATATGGTATATACATGAGGGTTTTCTTGTTTGGATTATTTCGCTCGACGTACTACGTCTCTTGTTATAGATTTTTAAGTATTAATTCCATCTATTTGTATGACATGGTTACCTGGATGATTATTCTGATGACTAGTTGCATGACCGACTTGTTACTTGATTGTTTTGGTTGGATTTTCCAGTTGCATGTTTCTTT
Organism: Asparagus kiusianus; assembly: GCA_022839385.1. Lineage (NCBI taxonomy): Eukaryota > Viridiplantae > Streptophyta > Magnoliopsida > Asparagales > Asparagaceae > Asparagus > Asparagus kiusianus. The sequence continues at coordinate 310,810 of BQKN01064319.1, forward strand.
TGTCATTTCGGTTACCGTATTGTTTTTCGCATTGGGTTTCCGTTCGTTCTATTGTTTTGTGGGATCTTGCCGTGCACCATGCACCTGACGTACACCTGTTTTCTCTGGTGTACGTCAGACTTAGAGGAAGAACAAGTTCAGTAGGAGTCAGCAGATTCTCAACGGGAGTGCCTTGTAGATGGAGCAGAAGAACAAGTTGAAGTCTAGTTATCTCTTTCAGCTTATTTTCATAGCATTTCCTTTTCCTGCCTGATCAATGTATTTCATATTTCTTCAGTTTATTTGTTTAAATATGTATAAGGGCATGTTTGACCCATATTTTTATGTTTGGGATGATTTACTGTTGATGATATGTCTATTTCTTATTCTGGATTGTCCTTAGATTCTTGCTGATTGTGATCGGGGACCTGTGACTTCGCATTGTATCTATTTCCAGACGCTTAGCGTATTGGATTGAGAAGAAAAGAAAAAAAATAATAGTGTATATTTCTTCTCAATCTAATACGTCACGGGCTTGTTCACGTTCCGATTCCCGGGTATTTTGGGAAGCGGGGCGTGACATCAAGATCAAGGTAAGTAATAAGTGTCATGATTATTCTAAAGAGCCTTTTGATGAAACCAAAGAGAAAGGCTCTGTATAGCTTCCTTTTGAGTAAAGCCTTTAGCTATAAGACGTGCCTTATACCTCTTCACATTACCATTTGCATCCCGCTTAGTTTTAAAAATCCATTTGCAACCAATTGGTTTTGCACCTTCTGGCAATGGGACAAGTTCCCAAACCTTATTGTCTTGCATAGACTTGTTCTCTTTATTCATGGCATCAATCCACTTTTAAGAGTTAGAACTTGGCCTGAAGGAAGTTGATTGGATCATTTTCCATCATTTCATTATTTTTCTCATGTTTTTGGAGAAATACAATATAATCATCCAGAATAGCATTTCTTCTTTCTCTCGTGGATCTTCTTAAAGGCACTGGTTCTTGAGGATATTGAGTTTGTTCTTTTAGAATATGGAGTTGTTCTACATTATTATCTTGAGGTTCCGGATTTATTTCTTGAACAACAACAGGTATAGGAACCTGAAGATTGTCAAAAGTAACTGTATGGATTGGATCTGAAGATAATTCCTCCTCAAAAGCAATGTTTCTGACCTTATTTCTCCCCCCAAACTCAACATTCTTAAAGAATGTTGTTGTTCCCGTCTCAAAAATATTCCTGAGTGTGGGATTATAAAACTTATAGCCCCTAGAGCGTTCAGAATACCCATGTTGGTTGGAAAATTTACAGTAAAAAGAATAAAAGAAAATTGACTTGTATTCTCTCGATCTTAATTACAATTTGAATTCCGATTACAAAAGAGAGGAGAATGATCTGGATTCTCCTCTTTGTTTAATTTTGGGTTCTTCACAGTAGAAATGGAGTGCCTCCTTTGAATGCTTGCGTCGAATTTGCTCTCCGTTGACGATCCGACTGTCTTGTCTCGCGGGAATAATTAACTTGCGTGGTAAGTTTGATTAAGAACTCTTAACGAGTTTAAGAACTCAGAACGAGTTGAAACTCTATGAAAAGAGTTGTTAAAAAACTGAATGATCGGTTAATAAGCCAAGTAGATTTGTTTGTTGCTGAAGTCAAAAATGCCAATCTCCTCTAAGATTCGTCCTTAACCGATCACTAGATGATCTCCCCAACTGAGCTGAACTGCCTTGGTGCCGTTGATATCAAAAAGATCAGACCTTTTGTGAAAAAGCCCGAGCCTATGTCAAAAAAATCCAACCCTTGAACTGAATTAATTTTCAGTTATTTATAGAGGATTAAGGGGTGTAACTGCTCCTTAAATCACTCCTAAGTGGGGTGTAACCGCCCCCAAATCGTGGAAAACGGTTTTAGAATCATTCAGCTCATGTTGAATGAGTCAAACAACACCCAAGTTGGCGTTCAGGACCCTAACTCTGCATTTTAGACTAGAGACGTGGAGTTGAGCACCCGTTGGATGTTAAAAAACGCAAGGGTCACCCGCGTTTTGTTTGCTGAGGGTTGAAAATGCGGGGGTCGTCTGCGTTTCAAGAACTAAAACGCGAAGGTGAATTATGCATTTTAGAAGGAGCTAATGACTTATAGCTTTTTTTGTAGAGCGTTGTAAAGACCATTGTTGAGTAATCTTCGCCTTGGCTGCTCGAAAATATGAGAGTTGTCAGATTGTAACTCCCGATGTTAATTGTGAAGGCTGTTGATTAGAGCTTTTATCAGTTGTTGTGAAGGTCGTCAGATTATAACCTTCATCGATCTACGTAAAAATCTTCAAATTATAACCTTCTGAAAGTCGTTAGATTATAACTTCCATTATCTGTATTTGATGGGGATAAGCTATCTATTGTTATTTTTAGATAGCCTACAACCTAATAAAGTAGCTGCTAACTGTTTTGGAGTCTAATTTCTTTTCATTTGGCCTATAAGGCCTTACCTCACCTGGACATCCTCAAATATGTAAGTGCTTTAAATTAGATTTTCGACTAGTTCAAAGCTCATAAGGTGTTTTAGCAACTGCTTTACTTGGTACTCTGTTCAGAATGTAAGATGTTGTCTTTAGTACTTCTCCCCAGAGTGACTCTGGTAGAGAAGAATGAACAATCATACTTCTTACCATATCCTTAAGAGTCCTATTTCGTCTTTCAGCTACACCATTCATGCTAGGTGAACCCGGAATGGTATACCGTGGGACGATACCGTATTCCTCTAGGTATCTAGCAAATGGTCCTGAACATTGTTCACCTGGACCATCATATCTATCGTAGTACTCACCACTACGATCAGATCTAACGGTTTTAATTCTTTTGTTGAGTTGATTCTCAACTTCAGCTTTAAAAGTTTTGAACATATCCAGAGACTCAGATTTTTCATGAATAAGATATAGGTACCCATAACGTGAGTAATCATCTATGAATAATATAAAATAATGTTGACCATTCCAAGATGCTATAAGGAATGACCTACAAATATCTGTATGTATCAATTCTAAGACTCCTGAAGATCTATTAGCACATAATCTCTTAACTTTGGTCTGTTTTCTCTTGATACATTCAACACAAACGTCAAAATTCAAAAAATCAAGGGAATCTAAAATGCCATCAGACACAAGACGCTCAACTCTACCTTTTGAGATATGACCCAAGCGTTTATGCCATAATGTCGCCGATTTTTTTATTTAATTTACGCTTAGTACCACGTGATTCCACATGCAAAGTTTTATTATAAGAAACAATTGTATTAAACAAATATAGGTTGTCATAAGTACTCAAGTAACCAGTTCTCACAATATTTGAATTAAAAGATAAATTGAATTGATTATTTTTAAATAAACAAGAATAACCTGATTTGTCCAATACAGAAATAGAAATCAAATTCCGTCTAAAAGACAGTACTACAAAAGCATCTTTCAAATCCAAATAAGAACCAATTCATAACAACAACCTAAAGTGCCCAATTGCTTCCACATCTACCGATTGTCCATCACCCACAAAGATGTGTCTTTCAATATCACTTAGTTTTCGGTAGCTCAGGCAATCCTGCATAGAAACACTTATGTGAGTAGTAGCACCAGAGTCTAACCACCAAGTGTTTCTAGGTACTGAAGCTAAATTAACTTCAGAACATACCAAAGTAAGGAACATACCATTCTTAGCACGTCATGCGTGATGTTTGGTACAATCCTTCTTTACGTGCCCAGCCTTATTGTAAAAGAAACAACCCTGGTCATCCTTATGTTGTTTCTTCTGAATTGGACCCTTAGCAACTTCATTATCATTCTTTCTTTTCTTACCCTTATCCTTAGAGGCATAGACCAAATGAGCACTTTCAGTCTTATCTTGTATCAACCTGTCTTCTTCTTGCACACAGTATGAAATGATCTCATTTAGAGTCCATTTCTCCTTTTGACAGTTATAACTGACATTAAATTGATTGAATTGTGCAGGAAGAGATAACAGAATCAGATGCACCAATAACTCGTCACATAGATCGAGTTTGAGTGACTTAAGTTTTGAAGTAATATGAGACATTTCCATAATATACTCCCTGATATTTCCTTTGCCTTTATACTTCATCGAAATCAAGCGAGCTAACAGTGTGCTTGTTACTACCTTATCGTTTTTAGCAAAACACTTCTCAATTTTGGCAAGGAAATCTTTAGCTTTAGTAATCCCTTCGGATTCTATACCCCTGAATGCTTCCAGAACGCCGCGCTTAATGATCATGAAATTCATGCGATTTGAACGCTCCTATTTCTCATACTCCTTCTTATCATCAGGAGTGCTATCCGCACTGAGAGGTTGGGGTTGTTTAGTTCTTAATGCAAGGTCTAGATCCATGCAACCAAGAACAATTAAAATGTTCTTTTTCCAAACCTTAAAATTTGTCCCATTGAGCATGAGAATTGAGTTGATATTAGCAGAAATTATTGCAGCAGATGCACTAGCTGAAATAAACAAAAAAATTTAACCTTAATTAGTAATCAATAAAATTCAAATAATGACAAATCTCATCTCAAGATATCTGACACAACATTAATATCAAGTCTTTGGACAGTAATATTAATTTGTAAGTGATATCTTATTGTAATGATCAAACGCTGACAATAACTCATGTCAAATAATAAAACTATCTTTGGGTCGATTCATTATCCACATATAAACCTTATAATATTCACGTGTTTATCATCGTAGATGCGTATGCAATCTAAATAAATATTAACATTCCTTTGGGCTGATTAAATATTTACACGAAAGCATACACACAACTATCTAACATCTCTCATGAACAATCTACACAAGAGAGGTTACTTTGGCAACATCTTATTTTAATTAATCATTTGGAATGAGAGACAACATTAATACCTTATTGTCATATTATTTGAATTAACTACCAAATGAAAATTCTGAAATTTACTTGAGCAATTAAAATAGAATTCTCTATTTAATTAACCATAGATAGGCCCATTAAAATTTAAATGGCCTATAACTTAATAGATTATTTGAGCAATTCAAATAATCCCCAAGTTTAATCAGAGAAGCCCATAAAATAACTTGACACAGGCCCACTAATTAAAAAACCAAAGCTTGAAATTTTATTAAAATGAAAAACAAGGCCCATAAGTGAAATTATTTGAGAAATTTAAATAATTTATACTTAATTGAAATAGGCCATAAATAAGTTCACAAGCCCAAAAAATCATTGCTGGCCCATTACGAAAGGATATTAAGGGCCCGTTTGGATAATAGAAGTATTAGAAGTAAGAAGTAGGTTATAGAAGTAACTTTCAAAGCTATGAAGTAGGAAGTAGTGGAAATAGCATTTTTTTTGTTTGTTTCATATATTTTTAAAAGTAATGGAAGTAGAACTTCTTCCTCTTCATTTACTTTTTTTTGTTTGGATAACATTTGGAAATATTATTAGGAAGTAATTTTATCAATGAAAAGTTGTTAGAAGTAACTAATAAAGGAAATATTAATAAAAAATTATTTATGTCATAATTAATATGCATTTCAACTACTTCCGAGCTACTTCTGAGTATTGAGGATTAGAAAAATGTTTTGAAAGTAAGGATGACACGTAGGCACCACATAAGCATTTAGGGAAGTATTGGAAGTAAGTTTTTCAGAGAACCAAACATACTTTTTTGTTTGGAAGTAGCAGAAGTAGCATCTACTTCTTTTACTTCAGCTACTTCACAATTACTTCCGTGCAAACAAAGAGGCCCTAAGTGGGCGTTGGCTGTCTGAAGAAAAATTTTCATTTCTTCTCAACCCGTAAGTCAACCATAAGACTCACCCAAAATGAAAGCTCGCCTGTAAGCCAAAAAATTCACAAATGCCAAAATTTCCCAAATGCAAGCTAAAATCTCGCCTGTAATTTCCAAATCGCGAACCAAGATCTAAGCTCGCCTGAGAGAGCTTCGGACCTCGCCTGAACGGAGCCTAAAGCTCGCCTGATCCGAGACTAAGGGCACACCTGAATCGAGGGTTCGAAGCTCGCCTGAGGTTTGAGACCGAGACTCGCCTGATCCGAGCGTCAACCTCGCCTAATTCGAGATTCAACCTCGCCTAATTCGAGACTTAACCTCGCCTGAACCGAGCTGAAAAAGCTCGCCTAAAATTGGGGGTTCGAGCTCGCCTAATTTCGGCTCGAGCTCGCTTGAATCGAACTTCGAAGAAGCTCGCCTGAATTGAGTCCTTCGAGCTCGCCTGCAGTCGAACTTGGGCTCACCTGACATCAAGACTCAACCTCACCAGACTCGAGCGAAAGCTCGCCTGATCGGAGCGTTCGAGGCTCGCCTGCAACAGATCGAAGTTCGCCTGAAATTAGGTAAGCTTCTACACGATCTTTCCTTCACCTCTTAGGGTTTCGTTATGAACCATCACCGCCGCCGCTTAAGCTCCCACACCCTAGGGTTTTGAAAACCCTAGGCGTCCTGATGCCGCCGCCGCCGTCTTCCTTTGACAGCGGGGCCGCCAGCGAACATCGCCGGCGAGGAGCGGAGCGATCGATGACTAAACCAAAATTTCTTTATGTTGCACGTGAGCATTTGATCAAAGATTTGATCCTGAATCCAAAATTTGTTTTTTTTCTCACAATCTGAATCCAGAGTTTGATCCAGATTCAACAACTGAAAGAAGAAGAAAGAAAAAAAATCAAAACCAAAGCATGAGCTTTTACTGTTCATGTGTGCACGCTACGGTGTAGCGAACAACAGATCTTAATAATACAGGATTAAGATCAAAAAACCCTAATTTCATAATCTTAAATCCCTAAGAATTAATCAAAGTGGCTCTGATACCACTTGTTGGAGATTATGGACATAATTAATTCATAAAGATTAACATGAGAGCGCGGAAGCAATACCTGAATCCATGACGATTTGAGCACGGATCTGAATTAGGGTTGATCTTCTAATCTGAAAGGTTTCTCTTTTAAGAATTCCCTTAAGATGAGGATTAGAGAATAGAGAACATAACCTTTAGATTAGGGACCATAAACCCCTTTATATATATTTGCAATTTTCTAATTTAGCCCCTCATAAAATTAGAATTGTAGTCTGGTATCTGCACAATTAGCCCATGATTTTACTTAAATACCCATTAACCCAAATTGATTGATCACTATATACGTGTTTACTTTAAGGATATCATTATACACTCATGTAACATATATGCTCATAATTAGATTTAATCCAACAGATATTGCTATTCATGCTTGACTACATATTACTGCTTGGGATTAGCAGAGTTTGGAATATGACATATAGTATTAATTTACTTATTTTCTTTTACTATTCTACTTGAAGATATTATTATGTCAATTGATATTTTTTCTTAAGAAATCAATTAAGATATCTCAGTTAAGTTTATAATATCCAAAAATATTGTGCAATTCTATTTCCAATGCAATAAGAAATGTGATTTCTTTATTGTTATAACTATATTTCATAATGACAATTACGATATCCCAGTTAGGTATATTCTTCCCACTTTAGCTTAAAATCCATAACATTGATTTTTAATAATATTTAAATAAAAATAATATTAAATCTAATAATTCAATTTTACATATTTGACTCAAGATGAATCTGATTTATTTATAGTAATGAAATAAATATAAAAAAAATATTTTGATATTTTGCAGTGCAAAAAAATAGTAACAATGAAATTAATCACAAGTCATTGTTGTAAAAAAGGGGTCTATTTATATACGTTACAAAATAACTTTAGTTAATATGAAGCAAACAAATACAAATGCTATTATATTGCATGTCAGAAAACACGTAGATGCAGAGAGAGAAAAGAAGTTCGTGAGCTCATATTGGTTAATTTCAATCACATAGACCTCACCTTAATCTAATTTATCATTAAATTCAAAATCAATAGAAAATAGCAGAGTCATCACAAAACCCCAACAAGTTGCTATAAAATAATATTAATTAAGATATAGTATATCAATATGCCGACACGGCAACAAATTTGCTATATAAGAAAATTGCTTACATTTCCGTGAATCTCATTATTAGTAAACCAAGATTAAATATTCTGATGATAAATCAAAATTTACCATTTTAATGCTCCCTCGAAATGGAAGAAATGTTACTATCATTGTTTTAAAAAAAATACAAAAAACACTTACCCCCTTGTTTTTACTAACTTTGAGTAGGATAATCAACCAATTTCCCTTCACAATCCGAAAGCTGCCCCCTTCCTACACATTAAATCACGTGTTTTCTACGTGACATTAAATCCGGAACCTCGCTAGCTTTGCGTCAAACCAACGGCTGACGAACTTCGTTTCAGCTCCAGCGACACCCAAACACGCACCCCTGTGGTGAACTATCCCATACAATTATCCAGTCAATTTCATGGTCATATTTTCGTGTCCTTATTTCTATCCATCACCTAATTTATTTATTTATTTTCTAATTTTCTCTTATTTGTTAAAAACTTGATCATCACTTATTAAAACCCCGTCTTTCGCGCCGAGTGAAAAGAGGGAGAGAAAAAGATCGCAGCCTTTCTTTTTTAAAAAGAAAAAAGCTCCAATAAAAAGAGTCTAGAAATCAAGAACCTCACCGATCTCTTTTTACTGTTGCTCTCTGTTTGCCTAGGTTTTCTCAAATTCGAGAAAGATTGAGGTCAAATTCAGATCCCGATCTCAGATCTAGGGTTTCGGTTCCAGTTCAGTCTCTGAGATCTCGATCTCGCTAGGTTTCGGAGAATGAGCTCGATTGGAGCTCTGAGATCTTGCGTTTGGATGTTTTAGTGCTATATTCTGTTTGTAGCGTTGATTTAGCGATCGAGAATGGGCGAAGGCGATAGGTTCCAGCTGGGGACCGTTGGTGCCTTGAGCTTGTCGGTGGTTTCATCGGTCTCGATCGTGATCTGTAATAAGGCACTCATGAGCTCGCTTGGATTCACTTTTGGTGAGAGATCTGTGATTCCTTTTCCGTTTGACTAATTTTAGGAGTAGATTGCATTTTTTTGTTGAAATTTCGAAGTAATTAGATCGAATTAAGAATCTGGAGTCACAAATAATTATGTAACTAAACTGAATTTGTTTGTTGTGTTGCTTTGAGTAGAATGTCTCTTTCTGTATCAAAAGGATCAAAATTTGGAGATTTGTTGCTCTTGTTTTTGTCCAGTAGGATGTAGACAATTCTTGAGTGTTTGTAGTGTTAATTTAGACAATTCTTGTTTTTGTCCAGTAGGATGTAGACAATTCTTGAGTGATTGTAGTGTTAATGGTGAATTATGCTTTTAAATGCGTAAAAATTTAAGTTGAAGTTTGTTATGTGAATTTAAGCTTTTTGTTCCTATTGTCTTTTGTCCTGTAGCATCTTTTTTTGGAGAATTGCTTGTAGCCATTTCAAAATACTTCAATTACTGACTTTCCTTCTGTAGAGCTCAAATTATTGTGCACGTCAGTTTTCATTTGGGAGAAAATGAACATGCCAGATGTTAGCATATGTATGTGGGTTCTCACTTTGAAGCTGCAGGGGAATTTGTGAACTTGGATATGACTTTATCATAAGATGGTTGACGAGAAGAATAATTTTGAAACTATAATTATCATTATGAATGTCGAGGATATCTCTTTCTGGAATAAAATTTGCTAGAGATCTAAGGGGCTTACTTTGGATTTTTTTACATAATTATTGCGGAAGAAATTTTCTTGTGAATTACACATGCAAGGATAGAATCTGTTGGGTCGATCACTTGGCATAATTGAAAATGGCTGTATGACTTAGTTCTAGACTAGAGATGTCATTCCTGATGCCATATTCTATGAATCTGTTGATTCACGGATCATGTTAGTGGGTTTGTAGAGATTTAGATGAATTAAAATTTATAAATGTTGAAGTTGAGACAGTTTGAACATATTACTGACAGAAGTAAAGAAGGAATGATCAGGTTTCAAAAGTTTAGACTGGGAATTTCTATACTTTTAACTGATTGTGAAATTTTTCGAACTTTCTTTGAACTGGGTAAATGTTTTATACCTTTTGTGAGGCTGTCAATGTATTATCCTTGGAGGTGCTTTAATTACACAGTCTAAGTGGATAATCCTGTCATCATAAGGATTAGTTTGAGACGGTCAAGAATTTGGGGAAACTCATTCTAGAGATTTTATGTGGAAAATAGGTGTCACAGCTTTAACGGATATTCCATTTACCTCCAAGGATTTCGGCAATTCTGGTATAAACCAGAGTATCTGTGGCAGCTTTACGAGCCTGGGTCAACAATTATAGCTTATGACTTCTCAAAAGTGCAAGGCGTGTGTTTGCATGCTGGTACTTGTGTTGTGGTTATATGTTTTGTATGAGTGTGACTGGATGGTTTTATGTTTTCCCTAAGTTTCTGTATCTAAATGATAGATTTGAAATAGGAAAGAGGATATGTTGGAGGAGAGAATGGATAACCAAGAGACGCAGTTTTTGTATCTTAATTGAAGCAACTTCACTAAATTCGTCTAGATTCATCCAATATTTGTTATCGTATTTCTGATCAATAGCTCAATTAACTGAAAAAGTAAAAAGTTCCATCTTAAAAAGGAAGATGCATCTCATAATAGTTTGCATGTCATATATGTTACGATATGTTTTAGCAAATGTATTTCTTACAAGTTCCATTTCATCTTGAATTGGTGCAAAATGATTTCCCATGATCTTCAAGGCAGGCATCAGGGCATCAGTTTCACTGGATGCATCCCTAGACTATTCATTGTCTACTTCATTCTGATTGGATTCTGTCGTTTATTTCAGTTTTGTAACACAGTATACTACGGAATCAGTTCCATTGATGTTAAATGATCACACAGTCAATTATATCCGTCAATTATATCCGTCAATTATATCCGTGGTTGGATAGGGGTGAGATTGATGAGGGGTCGCTTTCTTTCCCGAATATCCAGTTCTGAGTTGAGTTGCTGAAAAGTCTGCACATATAGAAATACGTGAGAGGACGGGGACTAGTTCCCCTGTGGTTTCTCCGACGATCAAGTCAGCTCGTGACCTTGAGTGAGTAAAGTGAAAAACTGTGTGTTCTTCCGTGTGTGCAGTATCATTTGCAGATTTCTCCCAGAAGATCAGATTTGTCAACCTTTTTCATGTTAGAATAGTACATGTATTTATAGTGATACCGAAAGGGTAAAATCGTCATTGTGGCCGAGCACAGGATGACGGTGAAGAAGCATGGGCTGGCAGCTGCGTCAGCACTTGTTTTACATATGTTGGCTGGCAACTGACGACTGGAGGAGAGATCACCTCAGCATTAAATAGGAAGTGATCGAAGGCATGACGGTGCTGACGTGGTCCGATTATTCATGAAGACTATCAACGCTAGAGGTATGATGGCGCCTGCCAAACCTTAAATGCGACGCTGACACGTTGTTAGTAGGAGAGGCTCGAGGCTAAAATCATCCTCTAACTTCGCCAAGAAGTAACGTCTTTCGAGTCGTCATCGTGAGACGTTGTATATCTGGTCGAGTGGGCTCGCTGTGAGTCGTCTTCGACAAGAGGGTCAATTAGTACCGCCTTTCGAGTTGACATGAAGCAACGTCGACTCGACGAGTCGACTAAGTTGGAACCTCAATTGGTCTCGGGCTGCCAACTTGATTGGGGCATTGCATGCAAAAGCACACTCGTCCGTTGCTAACAAAGGGTTGCATTTATGTGATTGAAAACACCATAACAAGTTCTAGTTGACTTTGTCTTAGCAAACCATTTGCAGCCAGTCATTTTTCCGTGAATTGAAATGGTTGAGTTATTTTTATTTCTTTATCACATTTGACAACCAAACTCATTTGTCTGCATATGGAGTGTGGTCTGTTTCTAGGTCTGAATAAGCTCCGTTAAATCCTTTAATTAAGTAATTGATGATTCGTTAGATGTATTTAACTTGATAATCTTTTGGATGAAAGATTGCCTTTTGAATATTCATTGTTACCAATTTGTCTCTGCTGTTCATATCAGCCTAAAAAGCATTCCTCGCTATTTATCCCTTTCTTGCCAAGACATGTGATTGGCTCATGTTACTTATTCTCGCTGCTATTAACCTAATCCCAATCTTCTATTTTGAATTTTGGACAGTGTCAATGATGTTATTAGAACTACTCAAGGAAAAATATGTAGTCGCAGCTGTAACTCCTCTTTGATATTTGAATCTTCTTGATCATAATCCTATCAGATAATACCTATCAGGCCTTATCTAACTGCTAAATCCAGCCAAAATTTTATGGACTCTCCAACATTTTGCAAGAAATAAACCTAGCTTTCAGATAAGCAGTCTACTAATACCTCTCTCCAGAGAACTTGTGATATCACAGTAAATTTCTGATACATGCTGATAGTCTGCAAAATGTCATTAGACATTTTGTTGTTTCTATTGTGATTTATGACTTCACGGAATAGGAATTTTGGATGATATGTGTCAATATGTATACAAAATAGTTTTTTTCCTTATCTGTTAATTTTGTTTTAAGAGCGCATTCTCACCTTCTATTTGTGTTTTGCAGCTACTACTTTGACAAGCTGGCATCTACTGGTCACATTTTGTTCGCTTCATGTGGCACTATGGATGAAATTGTTTGAGCACAAGCCTTTTGATGCACGGGCAGTAATGGGCTTTGGCGTACTCAATGGGTGCTCCATTGGATTATTGAACTTAAGCCTGGGTTTCAACTCTGTTGGTTTTTATCAGGTGCTTTTCTTATTGGTTTAGTATCATCTTTCAAATCGTCATCACAAAATATATGGTATATCAAATTATCTTATCTTCAACTGGTAGCTTGAGACAATTATTTTTGAATACGTTGCTACAGATTTCTATCTGTTTGATATGATAAAAATGTCAGCTGCATCCCATATTCATTCGTTTACTTATTTTGAAATATGTTATGCGTGAAAACCTACACCAAATTATTTAAAAGTGTATCAAGCTTGCTGTGGATCGAGCATGGATAATAAGTAGAGATTGAGGATGACCTCAGTCTCAAATCGTTATTCTCATCCACTTGACTTAACATCCATAATATGATTCCTTGAAGTTTGAGAATATATTTTGTGATTCAATCATATAGATTAATGCTAAATCCTGATCCAAACATCTTTTGGCTAAATCCTGATCTAAAAAGCTAATTTGTGATAATGAGGACTTCCATTATGCAATGGATTCCAAAGGGTCTGTTTACCGGACACTTTCTAGGACACTCCTATCTAGATAAAGTGGTGATAGTTTGTTGCATTGAAACCTAGAGTACCATTTGGCATTTAGACGATACTATTTTTTTATTAGTAGGATACTCGTCTGTTACTTATCACATACACTTGTCCAGCAAGCCTCAGAAAAAGCAGTTTAACTGCACAAGTGTACTGCTTCCATGTCCTTTCCTGGTAACTTGAGGCTCAGACATGCCTCGTAAGCTGCAGTGAATCTAGACCAATAGAGGGTTTTGGGTGATGATATTGGAAGCTGCATAAGCCTCCAATAAATGGATTATATGGCAAAGAGCCAAGGGAGAAAGCACTCCTATATTAACATGCTAAAGTTTCATCTGAATGGATTATGCAAGTAACAATATGACTTAGATTTTTTGGTAGCACAGTGCAAGTATTTGTCAAATATCTATAAATCAAGTAGGGCGGGGTGAAGTATTTTATCTGCTCCTGCTTTCTAACTTTAGTTTTCCATGCTAGATGACAAAACTGGCCATTATTCCTTGCACTGTTTTATTGGAGACTCTCTTCTTCAAGAAGGCATTCAGGTTTGCCTTTTCACATGTTTGTAGATACTAGTTATTTTTTCTTTTCTTCTTTTGTTTCCAATTTCATAAAGTTTATTGTGTTGGTTAATCTCTAAATGACAATAGAAGCCTACATGTTACACATTTCTTGGTCTCACAGTATTCTTTTCATTTATAATAATGCTTTACTGGAAATACTGAATTGATATCTTTTGCTACCGGACATTGCTAAAACCAACGTCCCTTAGTTTTTAGTGAATCCAATTATATTATATATTATATGTTGAAAGTGAACATGCATTCATAGAGTAATGCACTTCTGATACGTCTTTTCCATGTGGTCAAAATGATTTCGATAATGAATTGAATTTCATTTGAGACCAACTTAAATCTACTTATTGAGCAACCCATGCATATAATCGTTAAAGCTACAATATTGCCTATAAGACGTATCAAGCATAATATCTGTATGGGTTTTTACTATTGGGAGCAGAGCAATACAATCCTCCTACTACTCTTAGCATTACTTCACAAATGTCGTCTTGCAGGGGTCAATTGCTTACAGATTTTTGAATACACCTTCTCATAAAATTCCTAAACAAATAACTGGAATCTTTGAAATAAAACTAGACACCAAAAAGGGAAAAGAAGAATAAGTTTTCATTTCTTTTTAAAAGGTGATGTTTTTAGATAGGCCAACTAATTCAAATTTATATTGCTGTTTGAGGATTACGTCAGATGATAAAGGCTTGGTTTTTTTTTGGGTGGGGGGAGGGGTTGAGGGGAGTCCTAAGTTCAAGTTCATCAGCTTCTGCTTGGTCCTTGACCTTTGGGGATATGACATTGTTTTATACTTGATATCTTGAACTGCAAATACCACTGCACAACCTTCACTGAACTGAGGTATGCATCTCGAAGGCTTCACGTTGATGCCTGTATTGTTTTGTAACTGTGTTTCTGCTTTCTTTTTACTTGGCAACAATTCTACTCAATATATCAAATCAAGTTCGGGTTTTTTCCCCTGCATGAGACTCTTGCCTTAACAGTTCTATCACTGGTTTTCCTCCAACATTCAGATGTTTTGCTATGTCAATCTTGTGCATGCCAATGATATAGTATCCAAAGCTGAGTGATAACCCTTGATATGACAGCTAGCACCTTAGTTCTTCTGCACTCCCTTTTTTAAATGTAAACTGAAATCTCAGTAATACATGTCAGTGGTTTGCTCCGCAACAGTATTAAAGATAATGCTTGATAGTACCCCTTGATATACAATAAATCCTCCTTTCCTCTTGGTCTTTTATAGTATGGAGGCTAAAATCTTATTAGCACCATAGAATGGCTGATAAATTATCCAAATGGACAAAGTGTAGGAGTGAATATCTAATCTCATAGGTTTCCACAAATATTTTAGGCCAAAAAGGCTTATATTATGACAAGTAAGACATTTTGCTCAAAAGAAATTGATATCTTCCGAGATGCATGCCAGCCTCCCTATTGACAAATACTACTTCAGTTATAAATTATATACTATTTTCTGTTATTGTCTAGGTTCATGACAACCGAATACATATGCGAACGTGACTTAAATACACGTATGTGCAAGGGAAGAAAAACGTATATGCACAAGTGTCCTCCTGTCTGGTTTTGAAGAATTGCAATGTCTGACACATTGGTGTTAGACCCTAGAGGGGGGTGATTAGGGTCTTATGCTAATCTAATCCCGATTAATTGCCAACTAAAAATTATATTGATTAATTTGTTCTTGCAAGAGATAGATATGAATAAGAACAATAAGAATATGCACAAATAAACTATAAGCCAAGCAAAACACAAACACACGATATGTTTACGAGGTTCGGTCATCACGACCTAGGTCCCCGTTCCTCACCTCGAGGAGATCTCCACTATTAAAATCCGGTTTGGAAGCCGGAACTTCTACACACTCGGTTTACAAGATCACCGAAAACTCTCACACTACACAATCTCTAATCAATCACACTTTACACACTAAGTGTAGGAACCTAGCCCGTGTCCTCCTCATGTGCTCGGTTACAACCTCTCCCTACGTTCGTCAACCGACGCCACTCCTATTGGATTCGATCCCGTCTCTCGCCTCATACTTCTCTCGGTGTACAAGTGTATTACAAGTGATTCTCACAAAAGAAGATTAAATACAATGGTTTGTTCTCAAATAACAAGTGAGAACACAATAAAGCTCACACTCACTAAATCACACCCCACAACCCACATTATATGGTATGAAGATATTAAGCTCAATATGTGTATATGATAACAGTGAATGAAACTCAATAAATATAGCTAATTGAAATGAAAATGAAATAATAAGCTATATAAGAGTTTAGAAAACTTCTCAAACAAGAAGAACAGTAGATGATGATCCCAATAGGATTTGAAAGCCACTTCTTATTGTAGGAAAAAACTTCTTTTAAAACAAACTGATGAAATCAGCTTAAACAGCTCTTAAACACTTTGTAAACTTAAGTAATCAATTCTCTTGGATGGTTCAAGTGTTGAATGCAGTAGGGTATTTATAAAAACCCAATACATCAGTAAAAACTCACTTAGATTGATCAAAAAGCCCACAAAGAACAGCTGTACAAAACTAGCCGTTGGAGAGATCTGACAGTTCGGCGGTCACCGGGCCGGTCGACCGCGAAGCTCAAAAATACAGACTTTGAAAATATAAAGCTAGCGGTCGACCGCGAAAGTCTCTGGATGTTATCACGGTCGACCGTCACGGTCGACCGCGAGCACACAAAAACAGTGCTAAGAAAAATACCACTAGCAGTCGACCGCAATCTGATACATGCTGAAAAACCTGTTTTGGCTGATTTTGAAAATTCTTTAAAAATAGCAAATCAATTCCAAAAATAATAAAACTTTGGGAAAAGTTTCTAAATGATAAAATGAACATGTTAGAAAAGAAATTTTTGGAAAATCAATTTTCGTTTGTAAAAACACACTGTTTTTGAAAAGTGTTCGTAAAACCTGTATTTTACGAATATGAAAATTTTGATATGACTCATAAA
>BQKN01064319.1:328037-345549 GCA_022839385.1 Asparagus kiusianus
ATATATATATATATATATATATATATATATATATATATATATATAATAGAGTATGAAAGAGCTGTAAACATCAGATAAAAGATATTGTAACGACGTTGATGAAAAATCATTTATTTGGTAGAAAACATCAAAAATCGTGTTAAGTGTACATATATTGAGCTTAGATATAAACATACAATATATGTAAGTAAACTAAACTTATACCTATGTAAATCTACACATATGAACTTGAATCTTTAACGCTTGATTGTCGTGTGTTGAAATACCTGTAAAGAGAAACATAAACACTAAACTAGAGAATATATTAGCGATAAATTGTTTGACAAATCATCATCAAAACTATAGGGTCAACAATTGGATCCGTTTCAGTATATGACATGTGTGTAAGCTACATTCAGGAGATGATATCTCTGATTAGGAGTTGCAGTTAAGCTGATTCGATGGTAACAAGTTAAGTTCACAAATCAATTGTAGGAATGCATGAAAATACACTCTCAAAATAGTGCTATTATCAGAACCAATCTTTCTACTTTAAATCTTCTGATTATTGGTCTACAGGCATCCGTTCCTATTCGTAAAAACACCACCATTTTTAGATTATCATGTGACGCCCTAGCCAACTCCATCTCCATTGCAGCCATACCAATTGCAGGTTGAATAGTTTTTTTTTGGGGGTGTGTAATTACTTCTTTAGAATCTTTCTACAATGGTGATATTTAGCTAGGAAAAAAGATTACTTTAATGAGGTGGCTTTTCTCAAACCTTTACGTAGTAGAACTCAGTAAGCCCTACTTGAAATGGAAAGATGGCATATTGTGGACAGCATCAGTCACCTAGGATGTCCCCTCTAGTGACACGAGCCAGGGAGATGGTTCACATCAAATATAGAGAACGGGGGAATATAGTTACGGTAGTTAGCAAATAGCATCAATTTGAGAACATGATATGGAAAATTGACTGAGACGGTGAGCATGTTTGTACAGAGATTGGTGGCTGTAATTGTTAGTACGAGCATGAAACTGATATTCAATCTGGGAGTAGGCCAATGTGAAATCTAATTTATTAGCATAATCCCATACTAATTAATGTTGTTTGATATGGTGTTGTTGAAATGGATGTGACATTGAAGATCTGTTTGCCCTATTAGTTAGATCTCAAAACCAGGGAAAATGGATAACATTACACAATCAAGATAACTTCCTAAACAGATCATCTCCTGCAAGTTGCAGAATGTGATAGTATATGTTTTTTCCATTCCCCATATGCTGTAACCTTGTGGTGTGATTGATAACCTATGTCACTCTAAATTCCCCATTAAATTTCTAGTATGATATCTCATCTTTTGAAAATGTATTGTAGTGATTTATTTGTTTGTGTCACCGCATATGTCTAATACAGAGCACGCAGAAATGAGAGTTTTGTTGTTTGTGCCTTTGTACAGCATCATCTTTTTCTGGAATACTTTTACTGTTCCTTTGGGCTTAACTAGCAGGGTTTCTGCCTTACAGAATGTGACTTATGTGATATTGCATTCCTTATCTAAAGCATCTGTGGAATTGATTTTTTTGTTTTTGTTTTTGTTTTGTTTTTTGTTTCAGTTTCTTACAATTCATCATGTGTCTTGTTTGGTTCCATTTATTTGGAGGTTTTTTCCCTTCAAAAATTCATCTGCAGATGAGAAACTCAGAAACTGGTTCCTTTAGACCTGGTGTACAAAGAATCCTTATTAACTAGAGACTGAATGGATCATTTGTCACTGGGAAATTTTTTGTTGGCTATAAGTGGAGTCAATGAAGTTTTTCACCATCTTAAATTAGATCAAATTGTATAATTCATTCTGATCATGCATCTCTACTGCCACGGCCATCATGAGTTTACTGCATACTTCTTGGTTGTTTTAAATGCATAACTTGGCATGATTAACATCAAATTATCTTTATTGCAGTAGGCGAATCCAGCTCTCACTTTCCATCCTTCTTCTGGGTGTTGGCATTGCAACTGTGACAGATCTGCAACTCAATGTTCTTGGATCTGTCTTGTCTCTGCTTGCTGTTCTTACGACTTGCATTGCTCAAATTGTATCCTTCAATGACTTATTTTACTGGAGTTCTGCATTCTTCGCAGTTTTTACTTCTAATATGTTTCTTTAACTGAGACTTTTGCATGGAATACATTGCACAGTTCCACATTCTTCACATTAGGGCATATTTCAGATTAGTGGAATATATGCTCATCTTTGTTCAAAGTTATGTGTGTTTTCTACTTAAGAAGCATGAATCATATTGACAGGTTTAGATGCACTTCTGACTTTCTAAGAATGAGGTGGTTACCCACTCCTTTTTTTTAATTAACAGAATCCTAAACCTCAATTCATACCTTATAGCTGCCAATGTGGACAGGGTTTAGAGAACTCATTAGTTCCCATACTAATACACATTTATGACCATCGTATCTTGCTCAGAACTGCAGAATATATCCATATCACCTACCTGATTATTGGTCACCTATTTAAATGCAACGAGTGGAAGTCCTCTGAAACCTTGTTTTCAAGAGGAAAAGCAATGCAGTGCATTATCCAGCGACACTCATGGCAGCTGTCTTCTACCAACTGTTTGGAGAAAAAACCTTTGCTAGTCTGCATCTATATATCATCGCTAACTTCTCTTGCTTTTCCTCTCATAGGAACCTTGTTCCATAGTTCCTCTCCTGGACTTAATATCAGCCATCTCTTGTGAAGCCTCCGAATATATCCATCTTAAATATATGGTCATTGGTTATTTACTTTTGTACTCTTAAAATCTCATAGAATCTTGTTGTAATTGGGCGGATACTGCAGTGGACAATAGTATGTGCACTTCTTGCCAGCTGTTGTTTGTTTAAGCTGTTATAGAAAAACATTTGCTAGTGTTAGATTTCTTCTTAAACTGGCTCTCTATTCCCACAATCAGGCAGAGAAGGGAGCAAGGATGGCCTTGTGCTGTGGTGGACATTTTGAATTGTCTTGATGCCTGGATTTTTCTCATTTTACCCTGTACGTTCTAATTTTTACCACTTTCCAGGAAACATTCATGAATAAAAAATACTTTTTGTGGAAAGTTGCAATGCTTATTTATAGATATTTATAGAGTAAGATAAATCTACAATGGAATTAGCACATGCAACTTTTCTATCTCATAGTTATGATTCAGATAGCTAAGATGTCTCCTTTTGTATCTCCATGTTTAAGACCTTAATCAGTATCTCTCAGATGACCAATACCATACAGAAGAAGTTTAAGGTTTCTTCGACTCAACTCCTGTATCAGTCTAGCCCCTATCAGGCATTGACTCTGTTCATTGTTGGTCCGTTTCTTGATGGACTACTTACAAATCAAAATGTTTTTGCTTTCAATTACACCCCTCAAGTTCTGGTAATAAACAAAACCATGGGAAGAATTTACTATTTTATTTTGCGGCTCGATAGTTTCTTATCGTTATTTTCAATGCATTGCAGGTGTTCATTGTGCTATCCTGTCTAATATCAGTCTCTGTCAACTTCAGTACATTTCTTGTAATTGGAAAGACATCACCTGTGACCTACCAAGTCTTAGGTCATTTGAAAACTTGCCTGGTCCTGGCTTTTGGCTATGTTCTACTTCACGATCCATTTAGCTGGAGAAATATATTTGGCATTCTTGTTGCTGTAGTCGGAATGATTTTATATTCATACTTCTGCACAACTGAGAGCCAGCAGAAAGCTAGTGAAGTATCGGCTCAGCTGCCACAGGTACCGCCGACAAATATTTTATGGACGCCATATCACTTTTCATATTCTAGTACTCTCAAGCTCCCAATTCAAAAAGGATTTGACATTCTTATAACCCTTTTAGTATATTAGAGCTTTCAATTGAAGAAGATTTTGACATTCTTATAGATACCTTCCTGCTACATTTAATTGCTATAGTTAGATTCTCCTTTGGCATAATTTTGAATCTTGCCAATATGCCTGCAGAAGTAGTTAATATCAACCATCGGCATGCATGATATTTAAGCTTTCAAAACTTGTAAAAAAATATGGTGATCATAGTATGGTTACTTAAATATAATTGATTTCTCATTTTAGGACTAAACTATTCTGTTATGGCCTTAGTGATTTAGAGCAATGTGTTTGAATAGTCTTCAGATAGATCAAAGATCCTTCAGGTTGTACATGCATTCTGAGGCCAGAGCCCGAATATGTAGATATGTACGTTATAAGTTGTTTCATTTTCCTATTTTCCTTTGGCATTCTTTATCTCTGATGCGATAGTGTTAATTATATCGCATCAGATGTAGATGCGTCATTAAAGTGCACGGTAAATGCGATTTTTTAAAGTGAGTTATCAGAGGGTAATATGCATAATGGATGAAATAGCTATGTACAGATTATACATGTCTATTGTTGATGGTCGGGATCAAATAGTAAATCGGATCCGGGATGAGATCGGTTTTGATCCGGAACTGGATCGGTTCCTCCTAGGACCTCGCTAGGACGAGGTAGAGGAGATTGATGAAGGGACCGCTTTCTTCTCTGACTTTATGTCTGGTTCTTGAATGAGGGAGGGGTTGAAAAGTCCACGCTGCACAGACAAAAAGAACCCGTGAGAGGGCGGGGACCGGTTCCCCGTGGTTCCTCCGACAGTCAAGTTAGTGAAACCTTAGTGGGGAAGGGGAAGGTCAGGAACCAATATGGTTCTTGAGGTGGCAATGTGCTGTTACAGAGGATCTGTGTGTTCCTTTGTGTAGATGAAGAACTGTGTGTTCTTTTCCTTTCTTAGAGAGAGCGGGGAAGTGAGCCAACCTTAGATCGAGCTTGGCCTTAGAGAGAGAGACTTCTATTGAGCTGGCCTCAGAGAGAGAGAGAGAGAGACCTCTATTGAGCTGGCCTCTTTTTTGAGGTTAGGAGTCCACCTGTACATATCTTCGTCATAGGAATAAATGGGTCACTTCTAGCTAAGCATAAGGAGGCGGTTGTGAAGTGCGGGCTAAGAGCCGAGTCATCCATCGCTTTACAAGTGTCGGCTGACGATCGGAGGGGAAGTCACTTTGGCACGGGAGAGGTCTACACATTTTCCGAAAAGTGTTGAGAGCGTGGCAGAAGGCACGCTGGCAGGCTGAGTCATCCCTCGTTTTACAGGTGTCGGCTGGCGATTGAAGGGGAAGTCACTTTGGCACATGAGAGGGCGTCTCCGTATTTTTCGGAAAGTGATTGAGGACGTGACAGGAGGCACGTGGGCAGCTGACAAGTCATGAAGATCATCAGGTTAGAATCTGGATAAGACTTATCCGAGGTGGACTGTGATGCTAACATATACTCTGGGGGAGAGGCTTGAGGCGGAGGTCGAGTCCTCAACTTAGTCGACAACAGGGAATGTCCATCAAGTCGTCTTCGTGAGTTGCCAAGTGGTCGAGTGTCCTTGGTGGGTGGTCTTCGATAATATGGTCGGCTGACCCCGCCTTTCGTGTCGGGCTGAAGGAATGCTGACTTGATGAGTCGGCGGGGTCGAGACCTCTGTTGGGCTTGGGCCACTAAGTCGGTTGAGACCGGTTTGCCAAGTGGTTATAGTTGTATCATTTTGCTAATACCCGTACCTTGGGTGAGTAAACACCATAACATCTATGTCCTGCATTTTCAAGATTGATTTTGCTTTGTTATATCGCCTTTGCATATCTCTCAAGTCTCCTACGTATTAGGTGGGAGCACATTAATGAAACCCAAAGTACACTAAGCAAAGACAAATACCTTGTTACATGGTGATGATTTTACCTCATCTACGCAAGAAGCAACCCGCAAACCCGAGTACAGTCTATAGTCAAGAAATGAATGCAAGTTTTAATTTGGAAGTGGTCCGTGTCTATTCATAAGAGAGGGTGAAGCGAAACTGTTACGTCTAACCAGTGATCTTTTATGTGTTTTTGGAAATCCACTTATACATGCTTGTAGTAATAGCTTTAGTTTAGGTATTCTGTCATTTCTATCCCGAGGATGAAGTTATAACATTATGACTGATGCCTTTTCATTCCCTTGCACATAGGCCTGCTCATTTTTAGTTGGATGCGTGAATCATGTCAACCATTTCAATGACGCCTTTTTTCAAAAGATTTTCTACGTGTATTTTAATAAAATCATCTGGGAAAGTAATGCTTCTGAATGAGGAACTGATCGTGTTTTCTCTCCCAGGTGAAAGAAACCGAATCTGATCCGCTACTTAATATGGAAAAGGAAACATCTACAGCTGCCAATAGTGTTGCCCCACAGGCCTTGCCTTGGAGCTCCAACAAAGATCTGAGTGTATGAAATCTTACCGTTTCTTCTGAAATCAAATATCAAGTTCTTCAGCTGGTTCACTCTCTCAGCTCAAAAGGAACTTTTTGAAGACAGCCCATGCATTCTCTCAACTACCATTCTCTTGCGAACCCCAATTCAAAAGTATCAGAAAGTTAAATACGTATTTTTCTTCCCATTTTAAGCTGGTGATTTGATAATGTGATTAGCAACTGTATTCATATAACACTAGAGAATTGGCCCTCAAAATTCTATCAGAAAGCAAAGGTTTTGACCTCTTATTTTGTTTTATTCTTCTAGAATAGTATTTTAATCTGCATACTCTACTCTTGATAAGACCTGTATGTATACTGGCATTGCATAGTCAGCGTTATTTATTTTGTAGGGACTATGTATCCATTTATACATTATTACACTTCTCACCATTAGGCCCCATAACATTTCTCCCTCCCTCTCGCTCTCATACTCTACTATAAAAAAACTTCCTGCGATTGCAGGACCCTTAAATGTCATCCAAGAAGTCTTTCCTCCAGATCATCACTCTCCTCTACAGCCGTTCCCGTGAGCTCCTCAGCCCTCTCCGCCTGAACCACCCAGTTAGTGCGGCAAACTATACACGACATGAGACCAGCACAAGTGACCTGGGCTGCAACAAGCCCAAGCCAAAGCCCAAAAAAGCCGAACCCCATCTGAAAGCCTGCCAGCACTGCAACCGGTAGCCCAATAATATAAAATGCACCAAAGTTAATATTCGCTCCCACAGTTGGCCTAGCACTCCCTCTCAAAACCCCACAGCCTGCTGTTTGTGTGCAATTTCCAAGCTCGCAAAATCCGATGAGTGGCAAAACTGCGGATGTCAGCGCCAAAGTTTTTGGATCGCTTGTGAACATTTTCCCCCAAATATTTTTAACAGCAAGAGTGAAGGCATAGGCCATGAGCCCACAAGCAATAGCAACTGCAAGGCCGACAATGGTTGCTCTCCGGGCCTGGGCCGGTTGATTGGCTCCAAGCTCATGACCGACACGGGTGGATAAGCCCATACTCAGTGAATATGGAATCACATACAGTAGGCCTGTAGTCTGAATCAAAATGCCTGTAGCTGCAACGGTTGACTCTGGATCTGCTAAAAGCCCACATAAGAGTAAAATTACCTCATACCACCACCATTCGAGACAAACTGAAATAGCACTGGGGACCGCGAAAGCGACGAGTGGGCCCCACCCATATAGACAAGCTAATGAGGCTCCGGCCCATGGCTTTAAAGCTATATTAGAGAAAACAAGATAAACGAACAGGCCCAAATCAATGCTGATGGTGTTCCAAGATGAAGCTAGAGCTACTCCTTTCACCCCAAGGCCCATGTAAGTTACCAGCACGTAGTTAATGGGTATGTGAAGCAAAATTGCAATTGTGGCGGATAGAGTGAGAGGTTTTGTGAGGCCTTGAGTTCTTAAAAATATCCTCACTGGATGTAAGCAGGCTTGGCCCATTAGATCAGGTAAGGAGAAGACTACGTATTCTTGAGCCACTGTTAAGATTTCTGCTTCTTGGCCCAAATGGGTAAGTATGGGCCTCATTTTGATCCACAAAAGCGAAATGGGTATTGTTACTAACAACAGGAGCAAGAGTGTTTTTTGAAAGGTGAGGCTAAGGATGCTGAATTTCTTTGCTCCGAAGGCTTGGCCACAAATGGGCTCCATGCCCATGGATAGGCCTCTCAGCACGGAGTAGCCGGTGATGTTGGCGAACGCGATGGCGAGGGACCCACCGGCCAGTTGGATGTGGCCCAAATGGCCCAAGAAGAACATGGAGATCAAGGACCGGGAGTATAGCAGGAAGCTTGAGATTATTATGGGCCAAACAATGTGGCCCAGAAGGAGTAGCTCCATGCCAATCTGCATTCAAAGAATAGCACGTGATGTTAAGGTACATGAAATTTTAACGTTTAGTTGCACTAATAGTGATATGTACTCCTCTATACGTAAAAAAGAACCGTTCAAAGATTACTGTTCAAAGATTACTGTTCATACGTCAGTAAAGTACTATACCATGAACAGTAATTTTTCAGTTCTCCTTTAGCTATAGTGGAGTAAATTTACTATTTATGCCACAATAGTTTACTGTATTATGAATGACATCCTTTTAAGTATAGAGCAATATCTATGATTTCTAATTTTAAGCATACAATAATCAAATCAAATGTATTAAACCTTAGAAGGAGGGGGTTTAAAATGCAATGCTTAAAAAAAACAGGGGGCTATGCTTTTCACGGGGTGCACACTAGCAATTTTCTAAGAAGCAATAACAAAGGTACAGGAAACGCATAGGAAACAAATCTCGTTCTAAAGCTTCCCTCGTTATTTCCTCTCCCAATGCTGCGCTGTTGAGCAGAAAGTATCTCAATGTGGGCTGCAGATGGGCCAGTATAATCCCCTTTCTAACAGCCTCTTTGAAAGCATTTGGTGAAGTGCTAACTTATAATGTGTTTTGAAGTTTCTCGTCATCAAAGAACAAGTCATCAAGATAACATGCAGTATGAAGGAATTAGCGGCCAATGTTCCACCTTGGGCTTCCAACTTTCAAATCTTAAAGCCGCATTGAGATTTTACCTTTTCAATTACAAATATCTGTCATTTGAGAAGGCATATCTTATCCTATACTCAACCATACAAAAACATTGAAATTTGTTAGTCTAAGGTGTAGACCCAAAGTTCGAGACGAAGACCGGAATTAAAAAAAGGCAGAAAAACGAGCATGCTGATCTGCGGTCGATCGGGTCGGTCGACCGCAAACGTGCACAGGAGCCAGGAGGGCTTGGATCAGGTAGCGATCGACCGGCTCGGTCGACCGCCAAAACCCTGTAGCAGAAACTGCTCTCGGGTTTTGCATCGGTCGACCGCGCCGGTCGACCGCCAAACTCTCTGGAGTCTGTTCGGTCGACCGGGCCGGTCGACCGGACGTAGTTTTGGCAGTTTCCTGTTCCGCTTGGGATTCTGTTTCAACCAGGATTCTATATATATACCTCAAACGTTTTAGGGTTTGTATCAACATTAAAAAGAGAGTTTTTTGACTGCAAAGAGAGAGAGAATCTCAAAGAGATTAACCCCTTGTTTGAGAGCTTGTATTTTCTTCTTCAATTAAATAAAAGATTGTGTGGTGTGGCTCCCGAGGACGTAGGCACGTTGCCGAACCTCGTTAAATCCGTGTGTTCGTCTCCTTTTACTATTTTACAAGGTTAGATCTTTATTTGTGGTTTTATTCCTACTTTCCTACTTTCAACACAAGGTCCGGGAGGACAAGGGTTCGATTGATTGTTTCGAATCCCCAACAAAATTCCCAAGGTACTCCTTTATTTTTCCTTGTATGGATAGAAAACATATCGTCCATGCATGTGGATTATTCTTATAGAATTCGTATTTGCCATATGACAAATGAGCATAAATTAGAAAGGATATGCTATTGAGAACTCACCCCTTTCGATTACGAACAACTGTAACCTAAGAACGCAAATTATATTAGAAATCCTGCATGCAAGCAAGTTGTTCTACTCCATACAAATACATGAAAATTTCTAAATTGCGCCTCTGTTTAATTTGCTTTGTGTGGATAGAAACATCATGCGTGCTTGTAGAACGTTCTTGTTGTTGGAAATGTATCAAATAATTAAGATTATAACACGAAATAAATCCGAATAAAATAAACAACTAAATCTGGCCTGATCGGGAGCAGTCGTGTATTCACTGCCCTAGAAGATTGAGGACCCGCCTATCGCCCTGGCGCAGATGATCACCTCTCCCCTAGCGGTAAAAACCCCCGGAATCGGCCGACCTCTGTACTCGGGCGAGAGTACAGAGCTTCTGCTCAGATGAAGAAAGTTGCCCAAAAATAAAACCAATACTATGAAGAAATAATATGAAGAGGAGAGAAGAGACTTGTTGCTTTTCTTGTTTTTCTCCGAAAATGTGAAGAGCTGCTTATATAGGGGTCTTAGAGAGCCGTTACAAATCCTAACAATCAATACAGTAACGTACGTCATAATATCGACCGTTACGCAATAAACCCGTAATTAATACGGTAACGTTCGCCATAATTATATAGTCATTATGCACGTATTAATTGCTGAGGAAAATAAAATATGTAAAACATGTTAAATTATCTTTTCTTTAATAAAATATCCAACAGTTCCCCTAAAAGGTAATATTAACTGAAAATTCAGTAATCAATAATCAATAAATAAATCAAGAAATCATAAAACAAATATAGGTTGAGCAACCTTTCGTATCGTGAATTCGGGAGAGGTAGCTTCCGGCTTTGAACATTTCCTTAGGGGGGGTTAGTCACCTAGAACTTAAAATTAGAACTAGGATAATCTGTGGGATAAAATTTTAAGATGTTAGTCACATAGAACTAAACCTAGAACAAAATTTTAAGGTGTTAGTCACATAGAACTAAAACTAGAATAAAATTTTACAGTGTTAGTCAAGTAGAACTTTAACAAAACTAGAATTAGGATAATGGTACAAAATTATCCCACTTTTTTCATTTTTCTATACAAAAATGAGAGTTCTAGTCTCTCAAATTATTCCAAGTTTTAGCTTGGAACTAGGTGGTAAAAAACTAGAACTCATATTTATTTTGTTATTTTTTATTTTTCTTTTTTTCTTTACTTATTTCCTATTATGGTTATCACCATCATTAGACCATCATCATAATAATAATTGCCAATATCGTATAGTCTAACCAAAGGTTATTTAATAGTAAAGAACATTTTTGTAAGCAATTATCAATCAATAATAGTAAGTTTAAAATACATAAATAGTATTTATATCTTCAAAATGCATAAATATATACTTCATGATTATAAAAATTTATCCCACGTTATTTTATCAAAATATCCCGCTTCACAAAATTGTTCCTAGTTATCCCACTAAAATATCCCACTAGCGAAACATTATTACACTTTAACAATTATCCCATTTTACATGAAAATGTCCCAATTGACTAACACCCCCTTAGTGAGTTCATCGCCACCTGAGGGACATAATGGACTAGGCCTTGAATTAGACCCCTTTAATCAGGTATTGATGAAAACACACACAATAAGCTTCATCTATTGAGCAAAGCGGGTTGAGCGTTAAAGGCCATGCTCACAATAAACCGACTCATGAGAGTTTCTAGGGGTTAGCCCAGCCCCCTTAACCACGGTCATCACGGTTCCTCTCATGTAGGTAAGTCCTCAAAAGGAACTACAGCTGTTTATTTAATACCCCTATAATACACACGTTGGACTTATTAAGAGTAATACTCAGCCTAGCCAGCTGTATCATAAGAGCATCGTCATCATAGAGAAGGGGTAGTAGCACAAGCTACATAGTAATATATGAATATATCTGGGTCGATGTTCCACACGAGTGTCACTAGTTCAGCTTGTTTCTACCACATTGAACCAACATTGGGACTACGTCTCCAAATAAGGGTTGGGTTGCCGCTGTCAGTGACCTCATCTATGGGCTTAACCCCATCTCCCTCGATGAATCCAGAACCACACTCCTGGATAGACCCTTTGTCAAAGGGTCAGCAAGATTCTTCTCAGACTTTACAAAGTCTAGAATCACAGCTTTGCCTAGCAGGCGTTGTCTTTATTTATCAAGTTCTTATTTTGTAATTAGTTCATCATATTGTTTGAAATTGACATTAGGCCATTGTTTATGATCATAAAAGATCATAGTCTATGTCTAAAGATGTAAACACATAGTGTTTGTGTAGATTAGGATTTGACCTTAATATCTGAACATTTCAAACTAATGTGGAACTAAAATTCTGTAGTTATGCATATGCACATACATGAATGAAATTAATAATAGATACATGCAGAGCATTCAAGAGAACAATATATTTCATACTTCATAATTCATATGCATAATTTTTTTTAAAAAATTCTTCTATTATAAGAGGTTACAAAATGGTTACCTACAAAGTAGACCTTCCAAATTTAAATCGGTTGCCTACAAATGAGACCTTCCAAATTATTGCCTACAAAAGAGACCTTCTAAATTTATGTTGTCATTTTCTAGTACCACCTCTTATACAAATAATAATAATAATATTATTATTATTATTTGTACATACGTGCCTTAAATTTTACAAGTGCATTCTTGCATAAAACCTTGTAATTAATCATGTAACAAATGCAAGTTATCTAAAAGGACATATGACCATTTATTGCAATATCCATCATGATGCAATAAAAGAGATGAACTTTATATTTGAAGATTTGAAATATAATCCACCATATAAAATAGAATTTAAAAAAAATGCACCTCTTTGATTTGGTTCGCTCATATATTGATCATTTATCATTAGGCAATATATGATGCAAGAAGCGTAATTAAATAAATGCATATGAATTTTTCTCATAATTCCGGACCTCTTATTCCAAACTAAAAACTCCTAAAGCAAAAAGATTAAAGTTTTACCCGGGTAGTTAGCCAGGTAAGGATAGTAATAGAGGTTGATCAAAGATCAATTAAGTAACTCGTTCCTTGCAGAGTGCGTTACGCAACCTCTAAACCTTGCCTTAGACACCAACTAATCCAAGAAAACTTGAATCGGTTCACTCAATGAGTTTTTGTTCCTTAACAGATATTTTTTCGGATTTAAATCAAAAGCTATAAACTTCTCAATCTTCTAGATTATTGGAAATTTATCAAATAATTAAGATTATAGCATGAAATAAATCCGAATAAAATAAACAATTAAATCTGGCCTGATCAGGAGCAGTCGTGTATTCACTGCCCTAGAAGATTGAGGACCCGCCTATCGCCCTGGCGCAGATGATCCCCTCTCCCCTAGCGGTAAAAACCCCGGAATCGGTCGGCCTCTGTACTCGGACAAGAGTACAGAGCTTCTGCTTAGATGAAGAAAGTTACCCAAAAATAAAACCAATACTATGAAGAAATAATATGAAGATGAGAGAAGAGACTTGTTGCTTTTCTTGTTTTTCTCCGAGAATGTGAAGGGCTGCTTATATAGGGGTCTTAGAGAGCCGTTACAAATCCTAGCAATCAATACAGTAACGTAAGCCATAATATCGACCGTTACGCAATAAACCCGTAATTAATACGGTAACGTTCGCCATAATTATATAACCATTATGCACGTATTAATTGCTGAGGAAAATAAAATATGTAAAACATGTTAAATTGCCTTTTCTTTAATAAAATATCCAACACTTGTCAATTCATACTTATCATTGATAAATGAGTATAATTTATCTTGATTAAAAATATGTGACAAATGTGTTTTTCGAAAAAATATGATAGTTATATGGGAATGATTTGTAATCATCCAAAATATTAAAGAACTATTATGATTAAAAATGACATTTCAAAAATTATGACCACTTATATTAGTGACATTGTGGTTAGCGCTTGACCTATTAAATTAATCCACCAAGCCATCGTTTTCTAGTCTACCTTTTTTAAAATCAACTAATGAATGATGCGATTGTTAAAGCAAACGAGACAGACTAAGGCGTTGTTTAATCTTGGCCAACATTTGTGTGTAGATCTTGGCCTTTTGGCGGCCAATTCAAATGTTTATCATAAGCTAGCTATAAAGTAGACTTAGGTCTAGATTGTTGCATGCATGAAAAGCACTTAAAACTCTCTTTATCTTGATTCAAATCGAATAATCCAATCCCTCTCTCTTCTTTGGTGGCTTCTCTATCTTGATAGCGTCTAACTCACCATCAAACTTATCTTAGAAACTTTTCTTTCTTTCTAATTACTAGTTTGCGGTCCGTACAAAGCACGGTATTTTTTTTTTTGCTACAGTAATCCCGCTTTTTTAAATAGGGCATGTTTTGAATTTTTTGGAAGGGCTACAGTATCCCGCTTTGCTACAGTATCTTTTAAATGTTACAGTATACCCGTGTGCTACAGTATTATTTTTAATTAAGTATTAGCTACGGTAATAATGCTATAGTAAATTCTACCGTAGCATTTACTGTAGCATGAACAGTGAATCCCTGATCCTCCTATTTGTATAAAGGAATAAATATATAATAATAATAATAATAATAATAATAATAATAATAATTATTATTATTATTATAAGCTTTCTTATACAAATTAGAACCGTATACGGTTTCACTACAAACAAAACTGTTCCCAATACTACAAAATTGAGGAAAATGTTGTCGTTGGAACTAAAAATCCTAAACGAGGAGGATGAAAACAAGAACATTAAATTTTAGAAAAAGTCTACATATTCATTTATGAGAATGGCCATTTGAGATCAGTGTATGTGTAGGATTTTTGTACTAATGCTATGTGTATGTAGGTTTAAGTATTATTAGTGTAAAGTTAGAGACCAAAATTACAGCAAGCCCACCAAAATTTGGCTCCAACTGTCAAAATCTTGACCCTTATTTGGACTCCTGTCACTCAATCGTATTTGTCACCCATTTTTAAACCTTCCTTCTAACTATTTACCACCTTTGTTTTCTTTTATAAGTAAACTTCAATATTACCATCTTAATCACAGGGATCACATATATAATATCCCAGATCAACACAAACTTAGAAACAAAGAAAGGAGAAAAGATTACAATCTCAATTTCCTCTTTTTCTTTCACCATTCTCTAGGGAAATAGATTATATATCTTTCTTTTTTCCTCAATGCATGAAGAAAAAACTAAGAGAAACAAATAAAAAGTGGGTAAAAGCCATTAAATCATTACCTCATTAATCGCGCAACCATTACCCTTAACAGTCTCCTCTCCTTCATTATTCCCCTCAGAGAGAGCTGGTTGGTTAGAGATCTTGGTAGTGCACATGGTGAGAGCTTAGCTAGCATAAGATTGGATTAAAAAAATAATAAGCGAATGAGAGCAAATAACAAATAGTTCTTAAACAAATGACATTGATAGTTAAAAATTATTAAAAAATAAATTGAAATTAAGTGAGAGTTTGGAGAACAAACCTTGGTGCTCTTGAAGCAGTCCTTTCTCTTGCTACCTCTGAGGTATTAGGGGGGACGAGAGCTTTGGAAACGAGAGAGAGAGAGAGAGAGAAAGAGAGAAGGGAACAAAAAACTACGAAGAGATGCCACCCGGCCAAAAGTGTTTTTTCGGTAATTAATAGAATAATAGGTTATTAGTCTCCAAAAGAAGACAAATGTGTTATTATATATAAAACGAGGGGCCAATACATTCTAGTATTGGCTATTGCACTTTCTTTTTATATTATTATTATTATTATTACTACTACTATTATTATTTGGATAAGAGATGGTAGTATTGTGAGAGGAAATACTATACTCAGAATTCGACTCTGAGTTTTGCATCACCGGTCTATCTCTTAGTAGCTTCTAATGCTAAAGTCGATTAAAACAGATGTTATCATCTCATTTTTGTTCCTTCTAATTCTGTGAGATGCAACAAATTAAGGAATGAGTTTGCCAAAGGAAAAAAGGTTGGTCTTGTTTAATTTGGTTTAAAACATCTAAAGATGTGATTAACTAATCTTCCAAGCATGAAGTATACTTGTAGTTTAGTTCGTTTTGGCTAGTAAGCGACCACTTAGGACTTATTCACAAATTGTATAAGAGATATGTAAGTAGGTAATATGTAGCATCCTAGTTGCCTTTATCAAAGTTCTAGAAAAAAAAAAACACTTTCCTTTTTGTTTTGTACTTATCTAATAAATTTATTAATTAAGCGGTCAAGAAGTTTCTCAAAACAGTGTGTATGAGCTTTTGGTATTATCTTTTTATGAATTCGGATGTATAATAGAAACGTGTGATGGCGTAGGCTTTTCTCTTTTGGGGAAATAAATATTTCAGAAAGTGAGCAAATTGATATGATGATTAATTTTCATGACATTTCTCCTCCTAATTAGTTGGTCTTAAATACAACCGATTGGATAAAAAAGTAACGCTTTTCCAATGAAATTCACTTTCATTGCGATTATATATCAATAATCATTACAAAAATTAATTCTCAAAAGTCTATGAAGCTCATCACTACGTATGAATTTCTGAGTTCATTTTTTATTTTACACAATGAGATGAATGATGTATAGTATAATGTATTTAATATATGTAATGCTTTCTTTTTCTAGAATTAGATGATAGATGCATATTTCAGTTTAAATACAAATTGGATTAGTGGTCAAGGAATTTATAAATATTATCATAATTGAGTTCCGTGAAGTTAGATGCATGATTTAGATGTCTAGTTTTGGTTCGGAACAAGGACTAGCGCAAAGGAGACTAGCATTAAATGCATCAGCTATGTGACCTCCCGACATTCTTTTATTGCAAAAAAAAAAAAAAAAACATTTGTTGTGAATGAGTTTTAAATCTAAATTATTTATATTTCATAAACATGATATAAAGTCATTGAATAACTTCACACACAGTGTACGTTAATTAATTGGCTAAGTGCATATATGGTCACTGAATCTTCAAATTAATCAATGTATTGAGCATATAAATGTAACGGTTTTTCTATAGAGTGCCAATTGGCACTCTATAAGAGAGGAGAGAGATAGAGAGAAATGAATGAGGAAGGGGGTCCCCTGATTTGCATTGGGATCCTCTCCTTATTCATTTTTCTCTCTCTCTCTCCTCTCTTATAGAGTGCCCATGGGCACTCTATAGAAAAACCGAATGTTTAATGAAATTAGATGTGTTAAATAATAGATATTATTTATTTATTTTTGCTTTTGAGAAAATATACACTTAGAAAAGGTGATTTGCGATGTTCTATGTATTAATTTCATGAGAATCTATTACTATGTTGGTTCGCATACTTTGTCATTTCGATCTAAGATAAATTGTACAACTCGACAAACTTGTTTTTCACTGAACACATTGGCGAAGAGGATTTATTAATTTCGTGGAAAATCTATTTTTATGTTGTTTTGTGTATATTGTCGTTTCGATCGATCCTAGATACCACATACAACTTGACAACCTGTTTTCCAATAAACACATTGACAAAAAGGATGAATTACTTTCCTGAAAATCTACTTTTATGTTGGTTTATGTATATATTTTGTCCTCCTATCTAAGATAAAATATACAATGCGACAACTTGTTTCCCAATAAGCACATTGATGAGGAGGGAAACGGACTTTAAAAAGTGATATTTTGTCGATATAAAAACACAAATATATATATATATATATATATATATATATAT
>BQKN01064319.1:345649-357595 GCA_022839385.1 Asparagus kiusianus
ATATAGAAAACACGAGGTAATAGTTTTTTCACATTTAACAATTAAACACTAGAAAAGAAACCAATCAATATCTATATACATGTCTTACTGTAATATTTTGATTTATATTGGCTTTTAATTTGCAGCCTTGTCTATTTAGGATTTGATCCTGTCCATCACCAAAAAGTAATACAATTTATGTTGAAGCGTGCATCACCAAAAATCTCCTTTCTAATTACATTGCTACTAAAAAGTAATGCATATGAGTTTTTCTTATTTAACTTTAATAAAATTTGATGCATGACTTAGATGTTTTTTTAATGTTTTTCCTTTTCTTGTTTAACTTGGAAATATTTAGAACTTAATCAAACAAAATAAGGGAAAACGATGGCTATTTATACATTAATTTGACATACTTCTTTGCGTTTTATAAAATGCAATTCGCATCATGGTATACGTAAGAGCATGCATGTGACACTCTCTTTTCACATTTTCCCACATATAGAGTAGCTAAATAGTCAATGAATTTTCAAAAAATATACATTTGAGATCTTTATCAAAATTTATTATAAATGAATAAGTTGAATAATGTACTTATTCATAAGAAGATAAAAAATTAAGACTTGTTTTGACTAGACTTACTCATCCAGGGATGAAATTATTATACACTTTTGAGAGAGCGAGGATTTTTATTTTATTTATTCTATTTATTTATTTATTTATTACTTATTTTGTGTGCGTGTGGCACCGGGGGGGAAAAGGAGTCCTACGAATGAAGATATTCCGATTATATTCTGCTCACTTCTCCGTACAATTGATTCTTGTGTCCTCATATTAAATAATCTTATCACTTCCTAAATTCCTGTTGTCGGGGGCTACCTATAGATAACTTGGAATTTTACCGTTGTTTTTGATTAATTAAGTGGCTATAAGATCACTTTATATTTAAAAAAAAAACTATGAATCTATAGATTGGCTCTTTCTCAGTTTTGGGATTTTCTTACACTTGGAACTTCACGGACAACATAGATCCAGCTCTTGATCATGTGATTAATCTAGTGCGTATTTATATTCATATTCCACCTCAAGTGGAGTCAGCTTTGATTATGTCTTCATGAGCTTCCGAAATTTTTTTTTTTTTTTTTTGCTATTGGGCCTTATATTGGCAATATTTGAAACGACCCGAAAAAATATAAGGCGCACTGAATAATTGACACTGGGCCTTCACGATTTTTTTGTTTGCGACGATGCAGAGAGAGGTTCTAAATTGGCAGGAAGCACTGGATACTAAATAATATTACCGGAATTCACGGCAGTTTTCTTTCAGAAGAGTAATCCATGATAGTTGGGTGAATTCATCTCAAAATTTATACTAATTAATTTTATTAAAAAAATATATAGAAAGTCATGATATTTAATTCATGAACAATTTTCTAAAAGTTCCAGGTGACTTATGTGGGTTTGAAAATTTATGATTTTATAAAATATTTAATTCGAAAGAAATGAGCCTTTCAGGTGACTTTCTTCTTAGGAACTGTTTGGTTAGTTTCCTAGATATAGAAAAATGCAATTCTATGTAAAGAAACACAAGTTTTGAGTTTTCTAAACTTTTTAAAGAAATAGATTGTTTTGGTTTGGTTCACACATAAATATGGTGGGAAACCAATGTATTTACTTTTCTTATGTTTGGTTTGCATGAAAAAAGAGAAAAACTTTTGTTGATTTGACATTTTCCACTTTTCTTATGTTTGGTTGGTTTTGAAGTGTGTAGGGAAAAGTGTTTATGATCATCATGGTAAGATTATCCCCACTATAGACAAATTTATTTGTGCTCGTTATTGGACGTAATCTTAATCATATAAGAGCATGTTTGGTTCTTTTCCTTCATTTTCTAAAACTCATTTTCCTTTACTTTTTTGTGTTTCCTTTACTTTCATGGAAAGTATTTTTTATGTTTGTTTCGCCAAAAAATATGGGCTGAAAGTACTTTCCACCACTTTTTTTAGTTTGGTTCAACTAAAAAAAAAAAGAAAACAAATGATGTGTGAATAGATTCCCTCATTTTCTAGTGTTTGGTTCAAATAAAAAAAAAAGAAGAAAGTATGACTATGGTCACCATGATGTGCTTACCACCCTTATAGCATAAATTTATTTCCAACATAAATTGAGAGGTGAACATATATCAACCGTCACATAAAAATATTTAAAATTTTAAGGGACTAATTTACAATTTTTAAAAAAGTTTTGAGGTAGTGATTTGCAACATATTCAAAGATTTGAGGGGCTAATTCCAAAATCATATAATCATCTCATATAACGAAGAACCAAAATGCTCAATGAACACGACATAATTGAATGTCATAACAACCAAATGATTACAGGTACATCGATCACCACCTTGTAATATCCAACATAAATTAAAACTAATATGGTACAAATTAGAACTAACGATGCATAAATTAGAACTAACGAGGCATAAATTAGAACTAACATGGTACAAATTAGAACTAATGATGCATAAATTAGAACTAACGAGACATAAATTAGAACTAACATGGTACAAATTAGAACTATCAATGCATAAATTAGAACTAACATGGTACAAATTGTTAGTTACAAATTAAAACTAACGAGGTATAAATTAGAACTAACATGATATTAATTAGAACTAACGAGACATAAATTAGAACTAACATGATATTAATTAGAACTAATGAGGCATAAATTAGAACTAACATGGTACAAATTAGAACTAACACGTTATAAATTAGAACTAACAAGGCACAAATTAACGAGACATAAATTAGAACTAACGAGGCATCAAACCTGATAATTTATGCATGTTGATGAACTTTATGTGCAAAAATCAATTGAAAATATGTCTTGACATCATGTTAAATAAACCAGCCACATGTATATGCAAATTATGGTTATGGACTCAGAACTTGTTCAATATCATCATTGTTGCCATCCAGTGTAATATCAACAGATATTTTAGATTGCTAATCTCAGAAAAATTGATAATCATCATAGCCTCAGTTGAACACCCACAAACAGTATCAAAATCAACAAATCCAACCGAACACCCACAAACAATATCAAAATCAACAAACAGAACAAACCTGGCTGAGCACAAAAACTAGTCATATGTGCACAAAATAAGGTCACATGTGCACAAAACAATCCACAAATAGTAAGGACAAAACAGAACAAACCTGAACACAAATAGAACAACCAAGTGCCTGAACACAAACAACCCAGAAAAACATTGCCTGAACGCAAATCCACAAACACAAAACTAAGCACAAACAGTGCGAAAAACCTAAACACAAATAGAACTCCAAGTGATTGAATACAAACATAATACAAACCCAAGCATCAGGAAATCTGGTGTGCACAAACATGAACACAAAACATCCTCATGTGGACTATTTTGCACAAACATGAATAGAACCTGATGATAAGGAGGCTGCTATGCACAAACCTGGCTGAGAACAAACTTGAACAAAACAACATCCACAAAACATAGCACAAATAGAACTTGAACAAAAGAGCATCCACAAACAGCCAGGCTCACAAGCCTAAAAACAACCAGGCTCACAAATAGCCATCCAACAACACCAAGTGACTTAACATCCAACAACACCAACCAAATAGCCAGGCTCACAAACATGAAAACAACCAGGCTCACAAACAGCCATCCAACAACAACAAGTGACTGAACACCCAACAACACAAACCAACCAACCAACCAACAACACCAACTAACAACATCAAGTAATCAACTGCTGGCTACTGATTACTTCTTAGAGCTCAGAATTTGGTCAATATCATCATTGTTATCCATTCAGTACAATATCAATAGATATTGCACGTTGCTAATCTTAGAAATTGACAATTATCATAGCCTAAAAGTAAAAAAGACACCAAATTAAACTCGGAGCATGACAACCGAATACCTTAATAACCCACAACAATAGCCATCTAATACAATGTGTGTACATTGTAGGTTGCTTGCTGCTCAGATAATTTTATCAGTTATCATGTTCGTATGGTGACTTATAAAGTTCATGCAGTCACAATTTCAATGTAAAATTTAGTATTCTACAGCATTCACACCATGAAAGGTAAATATTATAATATGGAGGCATATAAATACTTACTACGTATGAAAATAATATGTTCCATTATTGTATTGTTCCACAAACACAAAAATAACATTCCTACGAGTAGTTGCCTAAATTAAACAATAATAGTCTTTTACCAAAAGTGAATTTCACAAGCTTGTTAGAAGTGAGAATCAAAAAATTCCACGTACACACATTCTATCGGACTTCAACCCTCTTTGTTGAGAAAGACATCAATCATCTCTTTTTGACCAGCTGGAGATATACCCATAAATAATCTTGCTTCATGCTCATTCAAAAAGAGGTGACAATAGTATGTATCTAGCTTAACATTACCAAAGTCTTGA
The DNA here is from genome assembly GCA_022839385.1 of Asparagus kiusianus. Taxonomy (NCBI): domain Eukaryota; kingdom Viridiplantae; phylum Streptophyta; class Magnoliopsida; order Asparagales; family Asparagaceae; genus Asparagus; species Asparagus kiusianus. The sequence goes on from BQKN01064319.1 coordinate 350,103, forward strand.
AAATGAGCATATAGAACCATGGATAACTTCTCGGTCCAATGCATATTTATATATTTCATGCTAGCGCTGAATACATCTATCTTATTCATTATTTTTAGCATGAGCTCATTATCTAGGTTGGTCCTACGAGCCTTACCCTTACCAACACATGCATTTTCCCTAGAACTTGATGTGATAGGTGCTTCCTAAGGAGTATCCTCGTCATCTAAAATGTGTACTTGAGGGGATTGCGAGGCAGGCAAAGGAGAGTCAGCATCGTTTCCAAGATTTATGGACTCGCTACGACTAAACTTTTTCCAAGCATCACTAGCAAAATCCCCTCTAGCTTGGGTTGACCTTCTTGTTTTTGATGATGATTTAACAAACAATTTATATCTAATATTATTTGTCTAATATTTGTATTTTGCTATTTATTATAGACAAACAATATGTAAGATGATGGATGGAATTGCGCATTCACGATCATATCCAATGGAGGTTGGCGGAATTGTGGAGTGAAGCTATGTATATTCAAGTTAAAGATACAAGTTTATGCTTCATCCGCAAGATTACCAAGTCAAATTATTGAAGTTCAAGATCAAGCTTGAGTAATTTAGTTTAGGAGTTTATATTATGTGTGTTAGTACCTTAAGCTCAATCATATACACACATACACGTTTTGGTTTTTGTATATATATAGTTATATATATACATAAATGTTATGGTTTAATATTATTCGAGTTTTAATATAAAACAATTGAATATAATTGAAAATACATTTCTTGTTTTACAATTATATGCATATATACGATTTCATCATTATCAATTTTATTTAGTTAAATGAAATTATGTTTTAGTGTATTATATGTGTATTTTGATAAAATACTACATTCATTGTTTATTGACTTCATAACAATAGTTTACATCTTTTTTAAGTCTATAAAATTATCTTGTAAAGTTTCAAAATATGGTTTAGGCAAAATGTCAAAATTCATATGTTTACATTTCTATGTTTTGGACCTCCTTATAAAATGATGATATTTTATATTTGGGAAGTCCTTTTTAAAAACCAGTTTCTGTAGCATGTTTATTATCATGTCTATAATCATTTTCCAAAGTTTTATATTTTTTGAATTTATTTGATATTTTAAACCCTATTTTATGTTGACATATACTGTTTAAAACAGGCTGTGTGTATGTCATGAGTCGACTCATGAACAGTGTTGAGTCGACTCATAAACTGTTGTGTAGTTTACATTTTGGTTCTGACGAGTCGACTCATAATATCATGAGTCAACCCATCAGGTTGAGTCGATTCATGCCTGTCATAAGTCGACTCATGAAGTGTGCTGGAAAACTAGTTTTGTTTCTGCTGAGTCGACCCATGAATTCATGAGTCGACCCATGCATGATGAGTCAACTCATGAATTTTATGGGTCGACCCATAAGTTGGTTTTTAGCCTGTAACGGCTACTTATGAGTCGATTCATGAAAAGTACGAGTCGACTCATAACACTGTAACGACTATATTTCTAGACTGTATTGTTTTTGGGTTTTTGGTCTTTTTACCTTGTTCTCTCTTGGCTTTGAGGTTCCTATAAATACCCCCACATATCCTCAGTTCAAACTAACTAAGAGAATATTTTAAACAAGTTTAACAAGGGTTTAAAGTTTGTTTTAGTTTGTTTAAATGAGTGTTTAAGAGTTTTGTTTGGGAATAGAATTTCACAAGAGCAAGTGGAGATCATCCTTGGTGTTTGAGCATTCACTCTTCTCCATCTCTCTTGTTATCTATAGAGAAGTTTCCCTAAACTCAAGCTAGCTTTACATTAATATTGTTTAATTACTATTTTATTAAGCTAGTGTTTATATTGAGTTTAGTTGATCTTATTTACTCTTTGTTTACACACACAACCATTAAGCTTATTGTATTTGCATACATTGTATAATTGAGTTGTGTGATTGTGTGACTTAGAGTGTGAGCTTACATTGAGTTCTCACCTTATATCAGAGAACAAACATTTTGTTACTATGCCTAATTGTGTAGTTCACTTTGTAATATACTTGTACACCGAGAGGAGTGTGTGGTGAGGACGGAGTCGATACCAAGAGGAGTGTCGTCGGTGGCCTAGTGAGAGGTGATAATTCTAAGCACTTGAGGGAGTCGATACATGAGGACCAACACTTGAGGTTATAGATTGTGTATGTATATTGTGAGGATTTGTGAGAGTTGTCGGTTGACTTGATAACCGAGTGTGTAGAGTTTTCGGTTAGCTAGAAAACCGAGTGTGTAGAGAAGTTCCGACTTCCTAACCGGGTTGTGTCACGTCCCGCTTCCCAAAATATCCGGGAATCAGAACGTGAACAAGCCCGCGACGTATTAGACTGAGGAGAGATAAGTGCTAGACCTCTTCTTCTCAATCTAATACGCTAAGCGTCTGGAAATAAAACAATACGAAGTCACAGGTCCCCGATCACAATAGCAAGAATATAAAGACAACTCAAAATAAAATAATACATATCACAAATGAATATCATCCCAGACATAAAATGCGGGTCAAACATGCCCTTATACAAGACTATCTGAACGAAATACTAAAAATATAAAATACAATGATCCAGCGGAAAGAAATGCTATAAAAAGAAAACTAAAATCAAATGACTAAGCTTCAGCTTCTTCTGCTACATCGTCTTCAAGGTACTCCTGTTGTGAATCCTCTGGCTCCTGCTGAACCTGTTCTTCTCCTAAGTCTGACGTACACCAGAGAAAACAGGTGTACGTCAGGTGCATGGCGCACGGCAAGACCCGACCCCACAAAGAAAATAGAACGAACAGAAAACGCAAGCAGAAAACAATACGACAGTAGAAATGACAAAGGAAACGTACATCTGGAAATCCAACGAGATCAACCAACAAATCGATCATGCAGCAAGCGATCAGAATAATCATCCAAGTCACAAGATCATACAACTAGATGGGATTAATACTTAAAAATCTACAACTCGAGACGTAGTACGTCGAGCGAAATAATCCAAACAAGGAAACCCTCATGTATATACCATATGTCTCGAATTGTAAATAATTAAATATTAACCCCGATCTATGTATGGGAAGAAACACAACTGGACTACATCTCACCTATCAAGAAACGAGGTCATGCAACTAGCCATCCTATCTCAACTCACTGGTCCACATCTCACATAGAGTCAACACTCATATCATCGGATAACTGACTGTTCACAAATCCCCTACGTGCATCCAATCCCGCTACACATGCGGCCAGAGGACTACACATAAACCGTTTTCTGCCTGGTTCGAACTCAAGCACAACTCGGGTGACGAAACGATTTCACTGACTAAAGTGATGTACACACTTCACTTTAGCCCTACAAACCAACCCCGGTGGCGACACCAACCACGGGAGCGAGCCTGGAAGATACATCAACAGTCTTATCCGATCACATGAACATTAACTTCCCCATCCCAACTCTTCTCGCTTTCTAAGTCAACATACACACAGGTTTCTAAGTCTTAAACAGGACACACCAGGCCACACTAGTCATGAATTTCTAACAGTTCTCAAGCATATCAAAGAGTACTAAATGCAGCTAATCATATACAACAAGATCATAACATATCACATAATTAAAATTAAGAAACATAAATCATGAAAAATTCATAATAATCCATTTTCTAAAATAAATCCTTTAAAAATATTTATAAATGCTCTAAAATAATTCCTTTTATAAAACTTTCTTAAATTATTGAAATTATTCTAAATTTATACTTATTCTAAAATAAATTATTATAATTATTCTAAAATAATTATTTTGTCAAATAAATTCTATTAATTTATTATAATTACTCTAAAATGATCTTTCACCAAAATAATTTATCATAATTATTTTAAAATGATTATTTTGTCAAATAAATTCTTTAAAATTATAAATTATTCTAAAATAATTTTATTTTATTTTATCTTTACAGTATCTATTATCAAAATATTATTTTTAATATCATTCATCAAATAAATCCGTACAGGTCATCACAGTATATGTATTTCAATGTGAATGGTCATACGTTATTGTTCACAGTCCGTTACGTCCATGACAGTTCTATACGTTATAGTTCTCAGTCCAATATGTTCACGACAGTTCTATATTTGTAACGAGTATTTATTCGGGTAGCGAGTTCGTATGCATAATTAATCGGTGATCAATCTAAAATTGTACTGAGCAAGAATAGGGATCTTACAAGCAACTAATTAATTCACAACGGTCTATGAATTGAATGACAAATCAAAAGAGTATCAGGATCTTGCCTCGGGGTTTTGTCGAACGATTCGACGTCGACGGGCGAGGCGAGGACAGCGACGAGGTCGGTAGCGATCGTGGCGCGACACGAGCGGGGGCTGAAGGAGTCGGGCGAGCTCAGAGGAGCTGCTGGCGGTTGTGGCGGCTGCTCGACGGCGAGCGGCGGGTCGCTGGAGGCTGACGACGGAGAGAGGCGGCGAAAGGAAAGGCTGGCGGGGTTCGTCGGCGTAGGAGGAGGGCGCTGGAGGTGGCTGGTCGGTCGACGGGGCAGGGGGAGCGGCTCAGGCGGAGCGGTCAGGCGGCGGAGGTCGACGACGGTCAGTGGTTCGCCGGAGCTACGTGGAAGGAGGAAAAGAGAGAGGGGGCGGTGCTGGAGGAGGGGAGGAGGTCGCGGCTGAGGCGGAGGTCGGCTGGGGGAGAGGCGGTGCTGGTGGAGGCCGGCGGGGGCTGCAGTGGCTGGCTGCGGGGTCGGAGGGAACAGTGGTGGCTGGAGCTCGAGAACAGGGGGCGGAGATGGGAGTGGAGGAGCGGTGGCGGGGCTGGTTGCGGGGGAAGGCCGGAGCGGCGGTGCTAGGGCAGGACGACGGTCGGAGGGAGCGGCGGCGGTCAGCGACGAAGGCGGGTCGGAGGGCGGAGGGCGGAGCTCATGGGCTGAGCTCGAGAGAGAGAAAGAGAGTGTACGAAGAGAGAGATGTGGGCTGGATGGGGTTTAAATAGATAAAAAATGAATAAAAAATTAAAAAAAATAAAATAAAATAATGAATGCAGTGCGCGTGCAAACGTTTTTTTTGGAAAAGAAGAGGAGGGAGAGAACGGGGTTGTTGGATAGCTGATGGGGGTTTAACGCGGGAAGAAAAAGCTGGGGTTATTTTCAAATGGGTTCAGGTATTTAAACGAAAATAATTAAAATAAATAATTTCGGGTACTTAAAAAATTAAACTAATTACATAATAATTATATACAATTAAAAACGTACATGTTAAGCTAATACAACAGTTAATACGAAACTATCGAAATATACCCATATTGTACAATTAAACAGAAATAATTAATAATAAAAATATATTTACTTATATTTAAAATCAAATAATTATGTGACAATTATCTACACGATAAAACGTACCCGTTATGCTAATACGATAGCTGATACGTAATAATTAAAATAATACAATAATTTAACAAATAATATGTAATTCATAATACAAGAATTAATACGTAATAGTAATAATAATACGACGTATTATTTAAAATAATACGTAATAGTATCAGTAACACAACGGATAAATCCCAAAAAATTTCATGGCACTAAATTAATTTATGAATATCAAAACCATTTAAATAACTATATAATCAGATTTTTAAATTATAAAAAATTCTAGAAAATCGAGAAAAATACAATACTCTTTTTAAAAATAATATTTAAAATACCAAAAATTTATTTTAACTAATATCACAATTTTACGGTCATTACATTGCTTGTCCGAGCCTTTGTTGTTTGAGTTATAGCTTGTTTCTGAGAATGTTTTTGATGCTTTTTGTTGGTTGTTTCAGATTCAGTTTGTTTCAATGGTTGCTTGTGGGCTTGTTACGATGCATTTTTGTTTCAGATTGAGCTTTGAGTTTGTTTGATGGCTTGTGAGCATGCTTGTTTGCGGCTGCTTGCTTGTGTTCTTGGGTCCAACTTGCTTGTGTCTGGACAGGTTTTGTTTAATTTTTGTTAAAGGAGCCTAAAACAAACTGAATCTACACCTTGTATGTTATACAATTGTAGGTGGTTTTTTGTGGGAGGTAAGCTCACCAAAGTTCTTATATTCACCATTTATTATTTTGTTAATCCTAAAACTTGTTTGTTATAACTATGGATTTCAAATTCTAAAATTTGTAATGTTATAATTTGAGTTTGAAACAAACAAGAATTTACAAATTATAGCATTTCAAATCCCAAAATATTGATGAAACAAACATAGTTTTAGGAATCCCAACCCATAACAAAAAACCAATGGATTTCAAATCCCATGTTGAAATCCATATCCTAAAATTATAGGATTTGAAACAAACAGCCCCTTAAACGAAAAGGATATAAGATTCACCCAAGACAACAAGCAGGTAAATACTAGTACTTTTTGAGAAACAAAGAACAGAAATAAACTAAATTTGAGAAAACACGGACATTGAAAATGTACAAATGTGCACAAGCAGAAGGTTCATGAGTCACTCCAGAAGATGAGCAGCCGAGCAAGTTTTCCCTGCATCGTGCTAGAGAAGTTTGCCATACGCTTCTTTCTATCACACCTATTGGCAGTAAAGAAAATTCAATGGATGCTTCTGCTTACAAAAGCGAGAAAACTGAATCAATTTTAGAAACTATGTTGACCTTAGATTCTGATATCGATAAAGGTGTTATCATAACGATACCAAAATCTCATAGTATTAACTGAAATCTCATAGGATCAACTTGGAGCTAATGATATTTTGGCGGCCGTTAGAAAAACAACAAACTGAAGGGAAAAAAAACTAGAAAAAGAAAGGAATGTACACAAGCAGAGTCTGTTGCCCATATAAGCTAAACAGCCAGGGAAGAAGATCCCTGCAATGTGCATGTAGATGTACGCTTTTGACAACACACCCAATGTTGATACAAAAAACACAATGAATGTTCTGCCTTACAAAAGCGAAAGAATAAAAAAAATATATTATTTCGCTTGTATATCCATCTGATCCGAAATTGATGGGAAAAATAAATTTAAAGAATATAAAACCTTGAAAAAAATGGATAAACAACAATTTGGTTTAAAAAATATAAGTGTTATATTTAATATTCTTCTGTTCTTTTTGTGTTTGACAAATTAAGACGAATGAACTCTATATATACGGGGAGCTTTTTTCCAAAAAAAACAAAAAGTATTGAGGTTTGAGAATGGATTGACTCTCCTTAGCAATTCAAGACTGGAAATGACATAAAGCCGATGCTTTTGATCCAGGCAAGATTAAATTAAAAAGGAAAAAACCGCAAAAAATCAATCTGGAAGTATGTAAAATGGAATAAATGTACACAAGCAGAAAATCTATGCCTTCACAATCTGATTCAAGAGGCAAGATCATCGTTGCATCGTGCCAAAGTTGTAGGTTTACGCTTTTGACAACACACCCATTGCCAATACAAATAACACAATGAATGTTCTGCCTTACAAAAGCGACAA
>BQKN01064320.1:0-13957 GCA_022839385.1 Asparagus kiusianus
AATATGATATATATATATATATATATATATATATATACGAATCGATGAATGATGAATGTGAATATTGTTGGATGTGAATTGATGAATGTATGAATATTGTTTGATGTGAATCGATGAATGTGAATATTGTTGAATATTTTATGAATGTCGGTAGCAACATGTATATATTCCCGCTTGGGGGCTCAAAAAGCATCAATTTTTTTTGTATTACATTCATTAGCGACAAAAAGGTCCGTCGTTAATGAACATTGGTGATGGGAAATTTCGTCGCCAATGTACATGTCGCCGTCGCCAATAAACATTGGCGACGGGAAGCCCATCGTCACCAATAAGCATTGGCGACGGATAATCGCCAATGCTTATTGGTGACGGGGGGCTTCCCATCGCCAATAAACATTGGCGATGACTAGTTTGTCCTCGCCAATGCATTTTGGTGACGACGGAGGACCCATCACTATTGTTATCCGTTGTCAATGCTTCTCTGTCGCCAATGAGCATTGGCGACGGATATCCCCGTCGCCAATTTGCATAGGTGAGGGGATTATTGGCGGCGGACTATCGAGCGTCACGAATGTACATTCGTGACGGATGTGACTGCATTGGCGACGAATTTCCCCGTTGTCAATGCTCTGATTTCTACTAGTGATTGTTGCAATGTTGCAAATGGTAGATGAGTTTTTCCCTATAAGTTCAAGGTTATATATATGCTCTTTTATATTTAAAGTCACCGACTTTGCAATGATTTTTATTCTAAATCAAAAGTATTCTGACAGTTTTCTATACGTGTAAGTTGTTATATTTTATTTTAACATGTAAAATTTTGTTCTAAGTGATTAGGTAGAGTAGCGATTTTATCAGAATAACCAGGGATTTTATCAGAACAACATATCTAAGAGGGTAGTCTATACCACTCATGGGTGGTTAAATGGTTAGTTTGTGACTTATGGTTATTCTATTAATGTTGTAAACTAGCTACTCCACTTTTATATGAGTGATTTTCATAGAAATCCTATTGTTTTAATACACCATGTATTTCATAAATCAAATCCTTAATAGTGTTGCATTTTTTTTCCATGCTAATGAGGCGGTATCAAAAATATATTTTCTATATAAACTCAAAATTTTAGCACATTGCCTTTTAAACTTACTTTCTTTCAAAAAGGAGTTCTTGTGTTATGTCCAAAATCTTACCTTAATTTATTATTAAAGCCACTCACCTCCAAGATCACTCTTGAGATCCAAAACACTCATTCGAACTAACCTTAAACTCACTTTACATTTTCAATAGCTCATTCTATGTGAGTTTCTATATTTTGTTAGAACCTTGTACATTTTTATTCTAAATCCAAAGTCATACTATTTATTTTTAAACTCACACATTTCCAAAGCTGCTCTTAAACACAAAATGTTCAAAATTATTTTTAAATCTATTTTGTATTTCAACAGTTTGGTATGCATTGTGAGTTATTACATTTTTGTTTTAAGTGGTAAGCTACGGTGTTCTTTTTAACTAAATATTTAATCTATAATTTTTTTGTAGTTTTTCGCCTCTAATTCCAAAGGTCCCCTCTATTAATTTTTTGAGCCCACTCATATCCATAGTTATGTTTTCTAAATGGTTCAGTGTACTGTGTAACTAGATGCCATAACCATTATATTTTACCTTTTTCCATGTTAACGTCGCAGCATAGTAAACAATAGATGTGTTTTTTTCTTTATTTATTTTTTAAGCTCACTATTGTAAGTTAGTAGTTTTTTTTCATTGTAAGGTGATATATATTGCTTTAACTTGCTTTTTAACTCAAAGTATTAGGTGTACAATATATTTTTAGACCAAATACTTAAACTATATTTTTAATTATTTTCACACAGATGCCAGGGCAACGCGTGAATCAATTTTGTTTTGTTTGTTTCTACTACGTGAGCTTCTTTTCCTGCTCTTTTTTTTGAAAAATTCCTCAAGGACCCAAAATATGGGACCAATAGAGGGGACAAGTGAGGTGTCTCCCTCCTATTGGATAATGAGTTGGCCATCATTAATGATGACCAACTCATTATCCAATAGAAGAGAGACACATCACTTGTCCCCTCTATTGGTCCCATATTTTGGGTCCCTGTAGCAAAGCTCCTTTTTTTTTCTGAGCCAGTTTCTTTCTAAGCTTCTGTATTCATTTTAGTATGATGCTGCAACTTGGCGACCTTTCTTGGAGAATAAACAAAAAAAGGAAAATGTTTGTTTATACCCTTAAAAAGTTTTCAAATTTTTGCACAGACCAGAGTTTTTCAAACTACGATTTGTCTCTTAATAGGAAAAATATGATTTGATAAATCTTATTACTTTGTCTTAAATAATTGAAATCACCGGTAGCCATGCTAAGCCTACAGCTTGAAAGATGAGCTGGGCCTCATTCTAGCTTACGCCCCCATCTCATACTATCATGGAAACCCAGTTCATATTTTGCGGTATCCATGAAACCGCATGTATCTTCCTCATTTATTCACATTTAATCACCGGTAGCCATGCCCATCTTGTAAGTTTTAAGGGCTTATATAATGGGTTATGTGTCTCGGGTCAAGCTAAAGCCCATTTTTTTTTAATTTTCAAAAAAAATCATCTGTTCAAAAACATTATTATTTTCTTAAGGAAGAAATTATTTTTGGATAAATGAAAAGGTTGAGTTTCATTTTCAAACGAAATTCCTTGTTGATATGGAGCAATCATGCTTCTAAGAGGCACAAAAATTCTGTTCAACTTTCTTGACTTTTTCATTTGGATAAATTTTTATTTTCGACCTTTTTCAAAACTTAATTATCAAATTCGACCTACTTTGCACTTATTTATCAATTTCGACCCAGTTTGAGCAAAACCTGGCTGAAACTAGGTTGAAATTGAGAAATAAGTGCAAAAAACTATATGGGATTGAGAATCTAGTGTAGTCTAGCATAATATTAAACTACGCGGGATTCTCAATCTCGTGTAGTTTAGAATTAGATTAAACTCCACGGGATTGTGAATCCCGTGTTATTTATTACACAGAATTCACAAATCCCGTGTAGTTGGCTAAATGGTTAGAACATTAATGTACACATTGTTGAAAGGTCATGGATTTGAATCCTAGCCAAGTAATTTTTTTTAATATTTAGGGAACTCAATATACAATTTCAAGTTCAAATTTATTATGATTGTTATAATTGGCCTAGTGGTTTACTCCAAAAAACTTAAGACTTCAATTATTCAAATAATCTTGGATTCGAATATTATGATCACCAACATTATTATTTTTCCCCCATGCCGTTTAGCCAACTAAACGGGACTATGAATTTTGTTTAATTTGTTTATTAAAACCTACATGAGATTCATAATTCAGTGAAGTTTGGTCTTGCTGTAAACTACACAGGATTGAGAGTCTCGTGTAGTTTAATTTTCTGCTATAGACTACATGAGATTCTCAACCCCGTATAGTTTTTTACACTTATTTATTAATTTCGACCTAGTTTCAGATATGTGATGAAACTAAGCCGAAATTAATAAATAAGTACAAAGTAGGCTAAAAATGCTAAAATGGCCGAAAATGAAAATTTGTACTTTCCGTTTTGATTGTGCTACACCGTTGTACTGATTTCCTGAAGAGAGTTTCAATGAGGCGTGAACTTTTTCCGAACTTCATGGGCGCCTCACATGTGCATCGATTATGCAGTCAATCAAGCACCCAAGTCAATATCACAAGCACTGAATATGCAGTGAAACATTTAGGACATGTTTGTTTAGTTTCCTCCAGAATTCAAAACCCACTTTCCTTTACTTTTTCACTTTCCCCCACTTTCTTTAATGGGCTGTTTGGATGTTTTTTTTTTTTGAGTGAAAACTTGCCATTTTGTCAGAAAATGATAGGTTTTCACCCAAAAACGCCTCTAATAGAGGCGTTTTGGGTGAAAACCTGCCATTTTCTGACAAATGGCAGGTTTCACCCCCAAAAACCTCTCAAAAACAAGCATCCAAACAGCCCCTAACTCGCTTTCCTTCACTTTTCTACTTTCCCCCAATAATATTATGACAACTCATCCAATCATATCTCATTTCTTACTTTTAAAAATAAACTAAACACAAAAAATGAGTCACATCAATCAACTCATCTAACTCACCTCACCCAACTTTCCTTTACTTTCTATCATCTTTAAAAATTACTCACATCATCCAATAATATGGTGACAACTCATCACATCTCATTAAAATTTCATTCCATCCATTTCCTCCAAAAAAATAAGGAAATTGATTTTCCTAAGTATGGGTCACATCATTCAATAATATAATGACAGCTCATTTTCTCTCATTTATTTTCTTAGTTTTAAGAATGAACCAAACACAAGAAAGAACAAAAAATAAAGAAAGTGGAGGAAAACATCAAAAATTACTCACCTCATCCAATAATACGGTGACAACTCATTTTCCCCTCATTTTTTTTCCGAATTTTGACGAACCAAACATCAAAAAGTAGAGAAAAACATCAAAATTCATTTTCTTTCCTCCACTTTCTGCAATTTTTTACGAAACAAACTGGCCCTTAATGTCAATGAATTAGTTTTCTTGTCTGAAATCCATGGAAATTGTGGGATCCATTGGCTAAACTCGTCTTATATTATTTCTGCTTGATTTCATGCAAAATAAGATATCAGATATCCAAATGTAATGTCACATCAACATTGTGAAAATGGATATATAAATTTTTTGTGCATTTCATACCGTTAATTAGAAAGAAGAATGACACTCATCTCTTCCTCCTTTCCTTATCACAGTATTTGCGGCTTTGCTGGATACAAGTTTTTTCTTAGGGTAAATTACACTAAAAACACTCCAAAACCATTCAACAGTAAATCCCCAATGACTTTCAAAATAGACCTAAGCCCAAATAACTTTTGCAGAAAACTCACAATATCTTGTGATAAATTACACCAAACCCCAATAACTTTTAAAATGCCTTTTCACGTTGTTTTTTATTTTTAATTTATGATGATTATCTACAAAAGCTAGATACTTATTGGAATTTTCTGTAATTTTAAAAGTTATTAGGGGGTTTGTTGTGATTTGGAAAGTTATGGGGGTTTACTTTAAAATGTTGTTTAGTGTAAGTTACCATTGTTATTATTGGACAAATTTTCAAAACCACCCTATTTGAACATTTAATCCCAAAAACCGACCTGTTTTGAACTTATATGCAAAAACCGAACTGGTTTCAGTCTTGGCGCTGAAACCAAGTCGATTTTTACGAAAAAGCTTCCGAAACTTCACGGGAGTTAGTAAAACTGCTAAACTTCACGGGAGTTCAACTCCCGCGAAGTTTCATAGTTCAAAATTTTTTTTTGAACTATAAAACTTCACGGGAGTTAAACTCCCGCGAAGTTTAGCAGCTTTACTAAACTTCACGGGAGTTGAACTCCCGTGAAGTTTCGGATTTTTTTTAAAAAAAACCGACCTGGTTTCAGCGCCAGGACTGAAACCAGGTCGGTTTTTGAAAATAAGTTCAAAACAGATCTTTTTTGGGATTAAATGTGAAAATAGGTTGGTATTGAAAATTCGTCCTGTTATTATTTGGGTGATTGTGTCATACTTTCATGCTATGGGCTTAGCAATTACTTTTCAACCTTTTCAGTTTCGATTTGAACAAACAAAAAATTTAAGAAAACTCAATCAATTTTTTATTTCAATTTCTTACAAAACAAACAACAATTTCTAAAATTTTGGAAACCTATGATTTTTTGGATTTCTGACAATGTTAGAGTTCCAAAACACAATTCCTTCAGTTAAAAAAAAAAGAACCCTCTTGCTCTAGTATCCAAAGAACTTTGTTCTTTGAAATCAAAACTATTGAGGGTAGTTTTCACTTATTTACAACTAGTTGTTGAGACCATCTATATATTAGATAGGTTGAATTCTCTCCACTATTAAAAAATAGTAAAGAGACTATCATTTTAAAGACAATCATCTATTCATTTGGCTGGCAATTAAAATTTGGATTGAGTGAAAAGTGAGAATAAATGTAATATATAGGAGATACAGTACAAGTGTTATAACTTGGAGTAAATCACAATCATCCGCTAAATAATGAATGTTTTGTAACTAGTAGGAACAATCTCTCCACCAAGATGATCCAGAACCTTGTAGAATTGGTTTTCAGGCTCAGGTTTCAGGCAGACAGGGTGGCGGTCGACCGTGGTGGTCGACCGCGTTCGTGCACAGAACTCACTATGCATCTGGATCAGTGGCGGTCGACCGCGGCGGTCGACCGCAGAAGTTTCTGTTTTTCACCACGGTCGACCGCAGAAGTTTCTGGAGTTGAGGCATGTTCTGGAGTTGAGGCGGTCGACCGTGACGGTCGACCGTTGCAGTCGACCGCCGAAGTGGGTTGGGCAGAGTTATGTGTTTCAGACCCGTTTTGTTTGGGAGTTGTATAAATACCCTTAACTCGGTTTTAGGGTTTAAGGGAGAGGATTTTAAGCAGCTGAAAGAGGAGATTTGGGGCTTCTATTGTTGGAGCCATTTGGAGAGATTAAGAGGGCTTATTTGTGGGTTTTGGTAAGATTTCTAACCCTAATTTGTATTCTCCTTGATTTCCATTAGTAAAACTCCCCCCTCCTTGCCTCGTGGACGTAGGCACATTGCCGAACAACGTATATCTTGTGTTCTTGCTGTGATTGGGTTGCTTGTGGCTATTGTGATCTATTTTTGGCTTTTGTGTGTGCTATTGAATTTGTCTAATCAGCTTTCGCGGCGCACAACAAGTGGTATCAGAGCTCCGGGTTAGATTTGGGAGTTTATTCGAAGAATTTGCTGTTGGATTCTTGTTGGGAGAGTAGATCTACAATATGGTTGAAACAAGCAAGGCTAGTTCAAGTGCTACAAGTACATCGGGATCGGCTTTGACAAAGGCGATCCAAAGCTTGAGCATCAATAATACTAAAATTGATGTTCCAAAGTTCGACGGCAAGATCAATTTCGGCTTATGGAGGTGTCAACTAATTGACGCCTTAGATGCACAAAATTTGGAGGAGACTCTTGAGCTACAAGAGAAACCCGAAGATGTTAAAGACAATGTTTGGAAGAAAATAAACAGTAGAGCTTGTGGGGTGATTCAGTCATGCTTGATGCCAGATCTCATTTATGATGTGATGAACAAGACATCGGCAAAGAGATTGTGGGAAACGCTCAATGAAAAGTATTTGACGAAGAGCATTGAGAATAGGCTTCATTTGAAGAAAAGGTTCTACCAATTCAAGATGAAGAGGGGAGTTTCCATTCGGGAGCATGTTAACGACTTCACAAAGCTAATTACGGATATGACCAATGTGGATATTATGGTTGAGGATGAAGACAAGGCAATGTTATTATTGTGTTCATTGCCGGATGATGAGTTTGGTACATTTGTTCTCACTATGATAAATAGACCAACTACAGTTAGCTACAAGGAGGTGACCTCGGCATTGGTAAATTATGAGCTGAGGAAGAACGATGGTGAGCCCTCCGAGAAGGCATCGGGTGATGCATTAGCAGTTCGTGGCCTTAGTCCAAACCGCCAAAGATTCAACCGCTCAAAATCAAAGAATAGGGGTGGCCATAAGAGTGTTGGTAGAAATCAATGTGCCTTTTGCAAAGAAGAGGGACATTGGAAGAATGAGTGCCCAAAGTTAAAGGATAGAGTCGGGAAGCAAAGGGGGAAAGCTGTACAAGCTTCAGAGGTGAATGTTGCTAAGGTTGTTGGCGACACTTCAGATTCGGATTCTTTCGGTTATTCTTATCCCGCACTGCCGTCAGTTTATTATGCCGACTCTACGGAGTGGATGCTTGATTCGGGAGCTACATTTCACATTTGCCCTAAGAGGGATTGGTTTACCAACTTTGAGGAGTTGAAGACGGGAGACGTGGTTCTCATGGGGAACGATCACGTTTGTCCTATTATTGGGATTGGCTCGGTCTAGATCAGAATGCATGATAGGGTGACTAGGGAGTTAAAAGAAGTGAGGTTCGTACCGCAGTTGACGAAGAACCTCATTTCTCTTGGGACTTTGGAGGCATCCGGCTATAGAGTGATCTTAGAGGATGCTAGTTTGAAGGTCATGAAGGGGTCCATGGTGGTGATGTGAGATGTCAGGGAAAACAACCTATACTACTTGAAGGGCAAGACAGTTACAGGGGGTTTGGCTGCTTCTATCACCACAGAGGAGGATACTACCACCCTATGGCACATGAGACTTAGACACACAGGTGATAAGTTCCTACAGTCATTGGCAAAACAGGGGCTATTGAAAGGTGCAAAGACCTGCAAGATGGAGCTGTGTGAGCATTGCATACTTGGGAAGAAGACTAAAGTGAAGTTCGGCACCGCTATTCACAAAACCCAAGGTATATTAGATTATATTCACACGGATGTTTGGGATCCCTCCAAGCACACATCGTTTGGTGGGGCAAATTATTTATCACTTTCATTGATGATTATTCCAGGAGAAATTAGGTATATACCATGAAGCATAAACATGAGGTCCTGGATATATTTGTGGAGTGGAAGAAGAAAGTGGAGCTGCAGACAGGTAGAAAGGTAAAGACTCTTCGTTCAAACAATGATGGAGAGTATAAAAGTGATCCATTTCTGTAGTTTTGCCGGGATCATGGCATTAGAAGACACTTCACAGTTAGAGAGACACCGTAACAGAACGGGGTGGCCGAGAGATTGAACCGTACCTTGCTAGAGAAGGTGCGATGTATGATGACGCGGAGTGGATTATCTAGATCCTTTTGGGCCGAGGCACTGGTTTATGCGAGCCATCTCGTTAACAGGTTGCCGTGCACTGCGATAGAGGGGAAGACTCCTTTGGAGCGTTAGTCTGGTTCTGTGGCTAGTGACTATGAGACTCTCCGGATATTTAGGTGTCTAGCTTATTTTCATGTCAGTGATGGAAAGTTGAATCCGAGAGCGAGAAAAGCTGTTTTTGTGGGATTTAGAGAAGGTGTCAAAGGTTTCAAATTATGGGATCCACAAGACAAGAAGATGATCATTAGCAGAGATGTCACATTTGATGAGGCGTACATGATGAAGCCTTGGGTTCCTCAGCAGGTAGAGGAAGATCAGACAGGAGGGATATCACAGCAGGTAGAGATTGATGTGACTCCACCCACTCCAGACAACATTGTGTCCATTGAGGCTCCTACAGGTGTGACACTGGGAGGAGATGAGATGATAGTCGGGCACATGGAGGATACAGTGGATGGTGAGGCTCAGGAGCAGGGTCATGCTCAGGGGTCCATTGCAGCAGATAGACCGAGGAGAGAGATTCGTTGGCCAGCTAGATATGATTCTATCATGGTGGCATATGCTTTATCTGTGGAAATCGTTGATGATTTGGTTCCTACCACATTCAGGGAGGCATAGTCTAGCCGTGATTCCATTAGGTGGAGGAATGCTATGGAGGAGGAGATGCAATCTCTTCAGAAGAATGACACTTGGGAACTTGCAAAGCTACCTAAGGGTAAGAAAGCTATTGGTTGCAAGTGGGTGTATGCTAAGAAGGATGGATCTTCTATTGGGGACATTCGATTCAAAGCCAGATTGGTTGCCAAGGGATATGCACAGCTTGAGGGTGTTGATTACAACGAGGTGTTTTCATCCGTTGTGAAGCATTCGTCGATTCGGATTCTATTGGCATTGGTGACACAACTGGATTTGGATTTGGTCCAAATGGACGTGAAGACGGTCTCTACATGGAAACTTAGATGAGGAGATCTACATGACACAACCTATGGGGTTTAAAACTGTAGGAAGGAAAAATTTGGTGTGCAAATTGAAGAAATCTCTTTATGGACTGAAGCAATCACCACGACAGTGGTATAAGAGATTTGATAGCTTTATGATTGGCCAAAGGTACACGAGGAGCCCTTATGACCCGTGTGTGTATACGCACAAGCTACAGGATGGTGAGCACATTTATTTGTTATTATATGTTGATGATATTCTCATAGCTTCCAGGAACACTTCAGCTATTGGGAAATTGAAAAAAGAGCTGTCATCTAAATTTAAGATGAAGGACCTAGGAGAGGCTAAGAAGATACTGGGTATGGAGATTGAGCGAGACAGGGTGAAGGAGAGATTAAAGCTTACACAGAGGAGTTACTTGTAGAAGATGCTGAAGAAATTCAGTTTTGAGGGTAATACCAAGGTGGTGAGTACTCCATTAGCTCCCCACTTTAAGCTTTCAGCTTTGATGTCACCAGTTTCAGTGGAGGATCGGGACTACATGTCCAAAGTTCCATATGCCAGTGCAGTGGGTAGCTTGATGTATGCTATGGTGTGTACTAGGCCAGATTTGTCACAGGCCGTGAGCATGATATCTAGGTACATGCACAACCCCGGGAAGGGGCATTGGGAGGCCGTGAAGTGGATTCTACGGTATATTAAGGGTACCGTGGATGTTAGGTTGACATTTGTGAAGAATGATGAGACAGGGCAGGATTGTATTGACTATGTGGATTCAGACTATGACGGAGATCTTGACAAGCGTCGGTCCACTACAGGTTATGTTTTTACATTGGCTGGTGCACCGGTGTATTGGAGATGCACTCTTCAGTCTACAGTGGCGCTCTCTATTACGGAGGCAGAATATATGGTAGTGACTGAAGCAGTGAATGAGGCTTTGTGGCTACATGGCTTATTGGATGATTTGAGGATTGCACAGGAGACCATTCAGGTATATTATGGTAGTATGTCAGCTATCTATTTGGCGAAGAACCAAGTCTACCATGCACGCACGAAACACATTGATGTCAGATTTTACTTTGTACGTGATGTATTGGATGATGTCGATGTCACGTTGGAGAAGGTTTATACTAAAGACAACACTGCTGATATGTTGACCAAAGTTGTACCAGGTGTGAAGTTTGGTCATTGTTTGAACTTATTGAACATTCTTCATTGTTGAGGCCGTTGGCGACCATTTGGATGAACTACGTTCGGCTTGATTCCTTGGACAAGAGGATACGTAGGCAGTCTTGCAGATGCAGCCAGCTGTATGAGTTTGATTAGGATTAAGCTAGTTTCAGCTCTCTCTTGGAGTGTTCTTGGTGTCGGCTCAGTTTTGACAAAACGTTTGCCGAGGTGGAGATTTGTAGAATTGGTTTTCAGGCTCAGGTTTTAGGCAGACAGGGGCGGTCGACTATGGCGGTCGACCGCGTTCGTGCGCAGAACTCACTATGCATCTAGATCAGTGGCGGTCGACCGCAGAAGTTTCTGTTTTTCACCGCGGTCGACCGCGGCGATCGACCGCAGAAGTTTCTAGAGTTGAGGCCTGTTCTGGAGTTGAGGCGGTCGACCGTGGCGGTCGACCGCCGAAGCGGGTTGGGCAGAGTTCTGGGTTTTAGACCCGTTTCGTTTGGTAGTTGTATAAATACCCTTAACTCGGTTTTAGGGTTTAAGGGAGAGGATTTTGAGCAGCTGAAAGAGGAGATTTAGGGCTTCTATTGTTGGAGCCATTTGGAGAGATTAAGATGGTTTATTTGTGGGTTTTGGTAAGATTTATAACCCTAATTTGTATTCCCCTTGATTTACATTAGTAAAACCCTCCTCCTTGCCCTGTGGACGTAGGCACATTGCCGAATCATGTATATCTTGTGTTCTTGTTGTGATTGGGTTGCTTGTGTTGTGATCTATTTTTGGCTCTTGTGTGTGTTATTGAATTTGTCTAATCAGCTTCCGAGGCACACAACAAACCTCTGATTCAACGATAAGTTTGACCATAATCATTTGATGTATAATCCCTGTAGAGTACCCTTTTTTTAGAAAATGAAGAGTTTCATAACTGTAAGTAGTAATTTGGGTTCTTGTGTTGTAGTAATTATAATTAATATGGGAGTTTAGAAATTCAAAAGCCATAGAAACTGTAAAAAGAACCAAAAATCCCCAAATTTTTAGTTTACAAAAAAAACAAAAACAAAAAGGAAGTGAGATCAAAGGGTGGAAGAGAACGAGGAAGAACAAAGTTTCAAAAAAAGGTTAGTTCTTTTTTTAACCTTAGTTATTAATGATTATAGATTAGAAAAAGAAGAAAAGAAAAACATCTTTCCGACCACCGGCATTGATTCCGGCAACCTCCGGTCTTTTTTGTGGGCAAGGGTTTCACCGGTGATGGTTATCATGGCCACCAAACCCACTTAGGCTGGTTGTGTTCAAATAGAGAAAGGATCAGACTCAAGAAAGAAGATAAAGGAAAATTTATCCAAGGCCCCTTAGAATTTTGAGAATTTATTTTAAGTCTAGAACCTATTAAAGGATATTTCTACATGAAATCTATTTAAAGAGTTTCCTTTTGACCCACTAAACTACAAAAGTTATTGTTAGGCCCAAGTTCTGTTTAAATAAGGATAGAAATAAATTTTAGAAACCCCATAGAAACTAGAAATATTAGTTTTATACCCAAAATAGTTTGAGTATGGAATCTTTAGTTTTTTTGTATCTTGTATGATTATAGGTTTGATCTAGGAGTAGGTTCTTGGAGTACGGTTCTCCAAATTGTTACAAGATCTTTTAAGGTGAGTAGATTTCTTCTCATTTAGTTGTTTTCTATAATATATTATTTAAAATAATAATTTATTTTGTGTAGCAAAATTGTGGATTAGACATTATTAAGTTCATTATTAGTAATTGTTAACCAATTTAAATTGTGATAGCTCTTTATCTTTTACAAGGTAATTATTATTTTAGTTATGAGATTATTAAAAATATATCATTTCAAATTTATTGTTCAAATGCATTTATTAAAGAGTTCTATTTGACAAAAATAAATTATTTATTCGTTTAGATTCATGAAGATTCTATTTTCATGAAATTGATATGAGAAAAGTTTGCAAATGTGTTGAAGTATTTATAATGCTTTTCATATAAGTGAAGATTGTGAGCGATACTTTGAGCAAAAAGAAAAGTGTTTTAAATCTTAAAATCCTCAGAAGTCCGCTATGGAGTGAAGTGATTTGTTTAAGCCTATCGTATGGTATTGAATATACCGATCCGTGTTAAAGTGACATTTTTGGCAAAAGTGAAGTGGCCTTCGGGCAATATGTAGTAGTGTTAGGTACATTCTGTCCTCAGTTTGACTTATAGTAATTTGATCTGCATTCCCATGCTACTGAGCTATAATTTTCGTAGCCTTAGTGTGACAACTGAGAAAGTTTTACATGTGTGGATTTAGATGGATAATTACGTTTTTAAAAGTATTTAGTGTTCATTCATATGTTTTCATAATTTGTGAATATTCTTTTATGACAATATCACATCTATTCTTGGAAATTCCTTTTATTCGAAATATTATGTATTTGTTAATCGTCGTTTTTGATGATAGCTTATTTAAATTTCAGTATTGATAAATTATTAAACTTGTTTGATCCGCTAATGATAAGTTTTCTGCTCACTGAGTATAAACTCACCCCGTTATTTTTTAATCTTTTTTTTCAGATAAAAATTAGATAGCTTTATTTGTATCTCGGAGCTTTGGAACATGAGAATGATCTTTTAGGGTGTTCGATGTTGAAAGTTAAAGTTATAAGAGTCTTGCTACTATGCATAAGTAATAAGAGTTTTTTGACTCATTAGAGTGAACTTATTATAATGTAGTATTGCTCTGAGACTTCCTTATTTGTCAATAAATTTTCTTTTAAAATGAAGTTTATTGTAATATGGAAGTGCACCGCAGGCTTAGCATGTGCTAAGGGGACCACAAGTTGGGCCATGAGTTTAGCAAGCTACCACGTGATGTCAGGTGAATTGCCACAAGCTGAAGACGCGTTTTTGTTTCAATGCGGGTTCGTTTACCCATGCGTGATGGCCCACCCGAAATGAAAGCTAAGTTTATAAATAAACTGGTGTTTTTTCATCCCTAGGTTTTCAGTGAAAAAAGGAGGCGGAGGTGAGAAGGAAGGGTTTTT
>BQKN01064320.1:28957-67438 GCA_022839385.1 Asparagus kiusianus
CGTAACCTTAACAATTAAACCGTAACCTTAACAATTAATAAACCGTAACCGTAACAATTAAACACGTAACCTTAACAATTAAATACGTAACCTTAACAATTAAACCCGTAACCTTAACAATTAAACACGTAACCTTAACAATTAAACCCGTAACCTTAACAACAAATCCATAACCTACACAACAAACCCATAACCTTAACAACAAACCCTTAACCTTAATAACCAACCCGTAACCTTAACAATCAATGCATAACCTTTACAACCAACCATTATCCTTAACAACGAATATTCTAAAAATACAAAAAGAATAAAAAACGAAAATAATAAAATAATAATCCTCTTTAATCATTTCAATATCATCAAAGAAACATCATGATAGAGAGAGAGAGAGAAAGAGAGAGAGAGAGAGGGGAGATTCATAACCTTAACAATTGACCCGTAACATTAACAATTAACTCGTAACCTTAACAATTAACCCGTAACTTTAACAATCTCCTAATACAAACAAACAAAATAATAAAAAACAAAAATAATAAAATAATCCTCATTAATCATTTCAACTATCCTCTTGGTACATCATGATAAAGAGAGAGAGAGAAAACAAAAATAATAAAATAATCCTCATCATATTTTAATAAAGAGAGAGAGAGAGAGAGAGAGAGAGAGAGGATTCATAACCTTAACAATTGACCCGTAACATTAACAATTAACTCGTAACCTTAA
Source organism: Asparagus kiusianus (assembly GCA_022839385.1). Classification (NCBI taxonomy): domain Eukaryota; kingdom Viridiplantae; phylum Streptophyta; class Magnoliopsida; order Asparagales; family Asparagaceae; genus Asparagus; species Asparagus kiusianus. Next base: position 29,681 of record BQKN01064320.1, read on the forward strand.
CAATTAACCCGTAATTTTAACAACATCCCAATACAAACAACGAAAATAATAAAAAACGAAAATAATAAAATAATCATCATCAATCATTTCAACTATCCTCTTGTTACATCATGATAAAGAGAGGGAGAAAAACAAAAATAATAAAATAACCCTCATCATATTTTAATAAAAAAAGAAAGAGAGAGGGAAGGGTATTATGGTCTTCACATGTTTTAATGTCTTGGGTTTTGTGTTTTGGGGGCTCAGAGAACAGATTCTTTATTTTTAGGAGTAAAACGCCCATTGACCAAGTCTTGGGGGTGGGAAGCACGTTCACTTGGCTTTTGGGGGCTGGAAGCATTTTTCCCTAAAAAAAACATGTCCGCTTGTACTCTCATTATCTTTATAATAACAAAGACAACCCATTGACCTCCACATGGGATTACACAATAGTCCATTCGCCAGGGCAATTGAAAGTGAAACATATTTTTTGTTTTGTGAATAAATATTCTAAAGGGGTGATTGGTTCAATTTCTATTAAAAAAAAGAACATGAAAAGTATTAAAAAATTAATTTATTTATATTTCTATAGAAATTTTTATAGGAAAAGTGTATAGGTCACAAAAAGTACAACTTTTCTTATTTCTTGCTCTTTCTTTGTTTGGTTCGAAACAAAAAATAGGTCCATGACTTTATAGAAAATAGGTTGTTTCTTTTTTGGGTTCGGTATGTAAATTTTATTGAAAAGTGCAACTCGTACAAGAAACTTGAACAGATCAACAACCGAAATCGCTAACCTGAAGAAGTTGATCAAAAACCTCAGTAGATCTGAGCAAGATCAACAACTAAAAACCCCAAAAGACCATATCTACAATCGAAATCCATCAAATAGAGCAGATCTGAACAAATAGAGGAGCCCCGAATAGGATCAACATAGGTAAACCCAACAAAGCTCCACCATCGTGACCGAATCCACCATCAAAACCATGAACGAGTTAGATTAAGGAGGCATATTAAGAAGCCTGCATCGAAGTGAAATGAGGGTGGAAATGAGGGTGGAAGCACACACAGTGAAAAATCAGAAGAAATCCTCTAATTTGCATAAAAACATTTTAATACTCAGAAAAACCAACATAAATACTTTAACCTTTGCAAAATTTAGCGAAACATCTTCATATTTTTTGTCATGCACACATAGTGTGCATATCCTGACCCCTGCAAAACTTAGCGAAAACATCTTCATATTTTTTGTCATGCACAGAGAGTGTGCATCGGAGTACTAGCCTTCAATAGAACAAACACAATTTTCTTGCTCGATAAAAATTTGAATAGATACCCTAACTACCCACCCCACGCCCAAAATCCCATCCAACCACAAATTGCATCAACAGGCCCCACTTAATTATTATTATCAAGACCATACTCTTCATGAATCCAATATAACTTCATGAAACAAGATAGCAAGTGTTTTTTCCTTCGTGGTGGGAATTTGAGTTATAGAGCACCGTTCACAACACAGACACACAAAGCAAGTCTATCTCTGTCTTCTGCTCAAGATAACTTGTTCGATAAAATGACAAAATCAAAAATGAAAAGTTTTCTTTTTTGCATATATAATCCCAAATCTGTAATGTTTGCAAATTTACCTTTCCTAATTTAGATATAGATATAGATATATTTACTAATTTAGCAACCATCTCCTCTATAAATATGGGGATATAATAATGACATTAGAAATTAAGGGCATATGATTCGTGGAAATTAGTAAATTTCTAAAGATAGGGGTCAAATTTGCAAATGCAGTGGGTTTGAGGGTAAATATCTGTTTTTCCTCATTATTTATTATTGGCTCTCTGTACCTCTTCCTCTCACTCCATGGAAGCCCAAGGCAGTGACATCAGGACACCGGGCGGTGACCTCACCGCCTCGCCTTCGCGCGAGGTGGTGCTTATCTCCGCCGGCGCCAGCCACTCTGTCGCTCTCCTCTGTAAGAATAATCACCCTTTCTTGATTCTTTTTTATGTGAATTTTGTTTTGAAAGCAACCCCAGCTCTTTATTTTGTTAGTAGGTGAGTTTTGTGGTGTTGGTTTTGTTCCTTTATTGTATAATTTTTCTGGGTTCTTGAGATTACACATAGGCTTGTTCGATTTCAAGGCGAAAATTCGCCACATACAGCATGCATGAGTTTCTAAATGTGGTTAATTGAAGTTTGAACCTGTTGGTTAGCTGACATTGATGATTACTAGTGATTATAATTTCACTATATTGTTTAAATGTGCTTGTCTATTTTCACACAGGATTTCTGATATTATCATTTAATTCCTTAACATTCAAGTGATCCAAGGTGCAACTGTCATCAGTGAAAAGGAAAACTCGAGGACAAATTCTTCAACCTGCACATTCACAGTTGTTTAAGCTTTATTAAGTTATATACTTATTGTTTACTACCTTATGTTTGGTTTTAGTCCCTCGATTCTCTGGCTTATTCGATTAAGAGGGTTGAATATTTATTTGCTAAAATCTGTTTTTCTAGTTAGATTGTACTTTGTGCAGGTATATGATTGTTTTCTCATACGATTCTAAACTGTTAAATTATGAAGAAGAACGATATATTGGAAGAAAGAGGAAAAATTCCTCTGTATTTCATATTGTGATCGAGAGATACGAATAGTTTTTTATAGGGTACATGGCAGCCTAATTATGGAAGGATAAATACAATAACAATATATTATACCATATTTGCGCATGCTTAATAAATAAAAGGTAGCCAATGTAACTCTTATTATGACTTCCTCCTTCCAATAATAGCTAACAAATTTTGCACATATGTAATGCCTTGATGGTCACTGTGATTTTTGTTTACAGATAATGGAATTAAATGCGCTTAGCTATTTGGGCACAAGATTTCTAAGATATCCTTTAATTCTTTAATATTGAAGTGATCCAAGATGCAAAGGTCATAAAGGAAAGAAAATTGTTTAAGTTGTCATTCTGCACATTACTCAGTTGTTTAAGATTTATCTAGTTGTTATTTATTGTTTGCTGCCTTATGCTCATGTTTGCTGTCGATTCTTCTTCACACTTGAATAAGAAGGCTGAATAGCTGTTTTGTGAAAGACGTTTCTCTAATTAGGCTTCGTTCACACTTGTACATGAGTCACTTGCTTTTGGGATTCTCTACACGAATGACTATCAGCATTTAGAAAAAAGACCAATTTAAGTGTTTTTGTGCTCTTTCTTCTTTTTATGGGAAAAATTACTAGTAACTACCAGTGTACCACTGCCATTTCTACGGGTATTTTCATCTGGGTCGTCTGAAGAAAATCCACTAAATTTAATCTGAACTATTCCAATCTTTCTAGCACGGTGTATGGTTATGGAGGTTTAACTACTCCAATGTCCTCATTCTATTCAATTTAGTGTACGTTATTGCTTGGGATGAACATAATATTATGTTTGTATATGCATACTTAATTCTGAGATGCAAGAATTCATTATGGTTTATAATTTCATTTCTTGACGTCTTCATGCAAATCCTTTTCTGGCACTGCCATATATATGACATCCAAAAAAATAAAATAAAATAAAAACTCTCTGCGCATACTTATGACAACTGGTAATTCTGTTTTCTCTTGGGCACGGGGTGAGGATGCCGGATGGACAATTAGGTAATGGTGATGGAGGGTCTAACTATTCCATAACTCCTCTTTCTATTCCATTTACTGTGCATTGTTGCTTAGCACTGAACATCAAGCTATGTTTTATATACATACTTAGTTCTGATATGCAAGTTCAGTGACACATAACAACAGAGAATTCTTTCTACATTTATAATTACATTTTCTTGACGTCTTCAGGCAAATTCACTCCTAGCACTGCCATTACATATAATATCAAAAAGGAAAAAACTTAATATTCTGCACATGTCTATGGTAGCTGGAAATTCTGTTTGTTCTTGGGGACGAGGTGAGGATGGACAACTAGGTCATGGTGATGCTGAAGATCGACTTCAACCGACACTTGTCACTGCATTGGATGGCCAGAAGGTTGAATCAGTTACTTGTGGGGCAGATCATTCAACCGCCTTTTCTGAATCTGAGTTCCAAGTATACAGTTGGGGTTGGTATGTTCTACTTAGATACCGGTCTAGTCATCAAGTTATTCCTCTTTAGTGATATTTCCTCTTTCTTTTCTCCGACAATTCAATTAAATGCAAATTATGTAAGTATTTGATTGTCCTAGGGGTTATTTGCACTTAAATCCCCCAAAGCTTACACCAAATTTAACTTTGATTTCCTAAAGTTTTTTTCTCCCAAAAAATTCGCTAAAGCTTGAAAAAATAAACCCCTGTCAAGTTGTTTGAGGGAATTGAAGTTAAATGTTTTTTGAAATTTGGGGTATTTTGTGAGCCAAAATTGGTGTATCAAAGTGAAAAAAGGTGGAAACTGTGGGGTATTTAAGTGCAAATAACTGTTGTCTTAGTGATAAATTCACAAGTTCATATTCCATTCTGCCCTTCAACCAGAGAAGACACATTTGCAAACACACTACATTTAGTAGCTGTATAGTGTTGATCTGGTCAAGTTGAGGTGGAATGTTATACATCTGAATAGACTACTTGTTGTTTTAAATATCATTGATATAGCTGATATATCAGTCGATATATCCTTTTATAAGGCTTGCCACGATGGTCTCAATATCTTTACAGCTTTTTAGCATTTTGAGCGATATATACCTGACATGGCCGATATATCAACTGATATGTTGGCTGATAAGTCCTCTTATATGGTTTGTCAAGAAATAATATAGTTTTTAGCAAAAAAATCCCTTCCCTATGAAGTTTTAAAGCAAATTCTAGTAGGTTCTTTTTCCTAAGTAAGTTTTTACAATTGGTTAGTGATCCTAAACATATGTTATTGACATTCTTGTATGCTTCGATTTCATTATGTTTTGATTATATTTTAGGACATTATACTATTTATGCACAACATCCGATTTAATTAAGTATTTTTTATTACATTTTAGGAAATTATATTATATATGCACAACATCCAATATGACACTCCTATATTTACTACATGTCCCTGATATTTTCCCGGTATCTACAATCTGATATGAGTTTTTGCCATCTGATATTACCCCGATATCTGATATTTAAAATCTTGACTGCTTGACCATGAGATAATACAACAATGAAATCAAGAATAACAGATAATATTTCTGTTTAGACCACCCTTCTGTTTTCTCAGATATGTGGTAGACATCGCCGTCTTGTTGTGCCAAGTACACAGGTGCATACTTCTCAATAAAAAAAATTCGAACGAAATATGTACTGCTATATGTTTTGTATGTTGTATATTTTGTAAATTTGTAATATTCGCTCAGATGATGAAGTGCCAGCAAGGTTAGCTGATTTTCACTGCTCTAGAACAAGTGTGAAGTGTTAAATTATACTTAGATCTTCACCTAAATTTGTTAGAATCAATTATTTATAACATCATCTGGTTATGGAGGGATGCATAAGCTTTTTTCTGCCAATTTTGGAAACTAGCTGTTTTTTTGGTTTGTAAAAGATGCATCTATACTTTGCAGGGGTGATTTTGGAAGACTGGGACATGGTAGCTCTAGTGATGTATTTACGCCACAGCCAATCATAGCATTACAAGGTATTAAAATTAAACAAATTGCTTGTGGGGATAGCCACTGTTTGGCAATAACCATAAATGGAGAGGTGCATAGGTCAGTACCGCACTTGAAGATGATTTATATTATCATTTGTTATTGCTGCATCTTTATAGGTTTCCTGGAAATTTTATAGTCTAATGTTTTTCTTATTTCTATTTTTTCCCCCTTGTAGTTGGGGAAGGAATCAAAATGGGCAACTTGGTCTTGGTAATACCGAAGATTCTCTTTTACCACAAACGATACAAGCTTTCCAGGTATATATCATGTTTCTCATTCACGAGCCACCGTAAACTCTCTATATTTTGATGCTATAAGCATCATCTCACATTTTTTTTTCTAATGCGAGAGAAGTCTGCTTTTTTTTTCCTTGTGTGGGGGTGGGCAGTTTTTTTTTTTTTTGGGGGGGGGGGGGGGGAATATGTGCAAAGCACCCATATTTATTTAATTATACATTAATTTTCCACCTATATATATTTATATAAAGTATGCATGTGCATGAAATTCATAATTGAACTTTAATTTTTTGAACTTCAAAATGAGATCAAGTTATATGAGAATATGCAGGGGTTGTATCCTGCTATACACATTTCTCTATACTCTCAATTAATTACAAAGAGTATTTCTATGAACCTGTTGATGGTTCTATTGAAATACAATTTGACCTCTAACTTCTCAGTGATTTATTATTATTGATGATTATTCTTCTGTAATTTGTAGGGTATTCCTGTAAAAATGGTTGCTGCTGGTGCAGAGCATACTGCTGCAGTCACAGAGGATGGTGATCTTTATGGATGGGGGTGGGGCCGATATGGGAATCTGGGTTTAGGTGATCGAGACGACCGCTTGATCCCAGAAAGGGTGTCTGCAAACGATGTAAATTTACTGCTCTTAAAGTTTTAACATATTCTGTAAAATACCATTCATGCTAATACACATATTTGAGTACGTAATCGTTTACCGCATCTGAAACTAATACATCAACATCGTATATTGTACTTGTACATTAGCACTAACGAAAAGTTGCAGATGCGAATCTTTTATATGGGATGTTTTATTTTGCTCAATTTTTAACTCCAGCCATCTTAGCAAGTGAGAAAGTAAAATATTTGTGAATCAATTAAAAAGTTTATTGTTTGTGTTTCATTCTTGATTTTCACTCAACATCTTCACTCCAAGAATAATTATTTTTAAGTACATGGCGCAATTCTCTTGGAAACACTGTATCAGTTTTTTCATTTTAATGTCTAAAAGGCTTAAGTGGCACCAAGACTTGCAAATAACCACGCTGTACAAGTTATACTGATTTCTCTAAGTTGCTCATTATTGTTATAGATTTACAAGTTTAAGAACTGAACACTCTCTTTACAAAGCAACTATATCGTCTTGCTAAGTTCATCCTCTTGATTTTTCACCATCGAGCTTATGATTATTGATAATTAACGTGAGACATTTATCCATGATGTGCGTTCAAAAAATGAGTTTCTTCACTTAAATGGAATTTTAAGTTGTTGTGAATGAAAACCCTAATTCATTATGAGGTCTCTTGGGCTTTATATAGGCCCCTACAAAACTTACAAATAAGTCCCTAATAATACTAATATGTCAACACTCCTCCTCAAGATGGGCGAAAGATATCTATTAAGCCCATCTTGTCACATCCTCTAATCATATCTACTGAGCTGAGTCCTTTAGTCAGACAGTCTGCTGCCTGGTCTTTAGTCGAAACATGACTTAGCTCCAGTAGTCCACTATCCAACTTCTCTTTGATGAAGAACCTATCGATCTCGATATGCTTGGTTCTATCATGCTGCACTGGGTTGTTGGCAATACTGATAGCTGACTTGTTGTCACACCACAACTTCATCTTAGCTCCTTGATCCAGCTTCAGCTCCACCAGCATACTCTTCAACCATAGCAACTCAGCAACTCCTAAGGCCATAGCTCTATACTCTGCCTCAGCTGTCGATCTCGCCACCACTGACTGCTTCTTGCTCTTTCACGAGACTAAGTTGCCTCCTACAAAGATGCAGTATCCTGAGGTGGACTTCCTGTCATCAGCACAGCTAGCCCAGTCAGAGTCGCAATAACCCTCGATGTTCACATGTCCATTCTTTCTGAATATCAGCCCCTTTCTGGGGGCACTCTTTAAATATCTCAGAATCTGGTACACAGTATCCATATGACCCTTCCTCGGATCGTGCATGTAGCGACTCACCACGCTTACTGCAAAAGAGATATCAGGACGTGTGTGACTCAAATAGATCAGCCTTCCCACTAACCTCTGGTATCTGTCACGATCAACTGGTTCTCCAGCCTCAGCACCTAACTTGAACTTCTGGTCGATCGGTGTAGTTGTAGGTTTGCACCCTAACATCCCTGTCTCTTTGAGAAGATCCAGTGCATACTTTCTCTGGGATAGGACGATTCCCTCCGCTCCTCGAGCTATCTCTATTCCAAGAAAGTATCGAAGCAAGCCAAGATCTTTCACCTCGAATTGCTTGCCCAGTCTCATTTTGAGTTGGGCAATCTCCTTCTCATCATCCCCAGTAATAATCATATCATCCACATATACCGTAAGTATGGTAATGTGACCTCCACTCCGTCGAAAGAACACTGTATGGTCGGCATTGATCTGTTGGTACCCCATACCAATCATAGCCCTTCTGAATCTGTCAAACCAAGCACGAGGAGACTGCTTCAGCCCATAGAGAGACTTTTTCAATCTGCAGACCTTTCTCACTGTCTGATCTGTACCAAATCCTGGTGGTATCTCCATGTATACCTCCTCCACTAGATCTCCATGAAGAAACGCATTCTTCACATCTAGTTGGTGTAGCTTCCATCCATCATTTACTGCTAGAGAGATTAAGGTCCGAACAGTGCTCATCTTCGTCACCGGTGCAAAGGTTTCATCATAATCGATGCCATATGTCTGACTATACCCTTTTACCACCAGACGAGCCTTGTAGCGCTCAACTTGTCCATCTGGATTCTGCTTCACAGTGAAGACCCACTTGTATCCAACTGCTCTCTTCCTTTCTGGTAGTTTTACTAGCTCCCAAGTGCGATTCTTTTCTAGAGCTCCTAGCTCCTCGTGCATAGCCGCTTTCCACTTTGGGTCTTTTTTAGCAACCTACCAATTGTTAGGTACAGTAACAGAGTCCAATGATGCAATGAATGCCCCATGTGCAGGGTGGATGTTAGTATATGATACACATTGAGCAAGATCCCAATCATATCTATCGGGAGGATTTCCCGCATTACTGCGAGTAGTCCTCCGTACAGTTATTGGTGTGGGAGGAATAGGAAGAGGAATGGAATCACCTTGAGAGGAATCTGGTGGTGGTGTAGGTGTCTCAGGAGTCGGGGCTGGCGTTGGCAAGGGACTTGGCACCAGTGGCACTGTAGGTACTGTTGGTACTGTTCCCTTAATTTGTTTCCTCTTCCTACTATAGGTAAGTAGTTCCTCCTGAGCCGTTGGCCTAACACCTCTTGTCTCATTCTCCTCTTCATCTTCAATATCTTGCTCCTCCTCAACCAAGTCTCCTTCCCAAGGAATCGTTACAGAAATTGATTTTTCTGATTTCTCACCATTCTCAAACCTTGATTTCTCCACATTCACCACTCTCTCACCATTCTCCTCCTCTCGCCTCATACTTCCAGTATTAGGCGAGTTATCAACGGATGAAGTTACCTTCCGGGTGTAATATGGCTCGAGTTCTCGAAAGTGCACATCCATACTCACAAACAACCTTTTCTCCACCGGGCTCCAACAAACATAGCCCTTCTGAGTAGCAGAATATCCCACAAAGATGCATTTCACCGCTCTAGGGGCAAGCTTCCCGACGGACGGCCTGTTGTCCTTCACAAAGCACACACAGCCAAACACCTTGAGTGGAAGAAGCCCACCATTATCTCCCTTTAGCAACTCACACGGAGACTTCCAATCCAGCACTCTCGAGGGCATTCTGTTGATTAGTGCTGCCGCGGTCAACACTGCTTGCCCCCATAATGTTTCTGGGACATTCATAGCGATCATCATGCTTCTAGCAACCTCTAAAAGATGTCTGTTCTTCCTTTCCGCTACCCCATTCTGAGCTGGTGTGTATGGACAGGTCGTCTGGTGATGTATTCCTTGAGCTGACAAATACTCTTCAAAGGCTCTATTGGTATACTCTGTCCCATTATCTGACCTCAATACTTTTACCACTGCTCCGTATTGAGTCTGAACAGTCCTATGAAAATTTTGGAAACACCCAAACACATCACTCTTATTCTTCATGAGGTATAACCAAGTAACACGAGAGAAGCAATCAATAAATGTAACAAAATACTTGTATCCATTCATAGAACTTGTGGAACAAGGTCCCCAAACATCTGAATGTACCAAGTCAAATACATGAGAACTTCTATGACCAGAACTAACATAAGAGCTTCTAGTAAGCTTTCCAAACTCACATGCATCACACACAAGTTTCTGTTTATTTGCTTTCTCAAATAAAGAAGGATACAATCTACCCAAAACACTAAAGGATGAGTGTCCCAAACGTTGATGATGAAGCATTAACTCATTTTCAACACTCATTTTAGATCCTACGCCAGCTTCCTCTATGACTGACACCAATGCTGAATCCAGCCCTTCACGATCCAGATACCACAGTCCACTATGCCATGTGCCAGTCCCAAGTCTCCGCCCTGTCCCCTTCTCCTGAAAAATCACATTGGGAATATCAAATGAAACAATGCATTTTAGTTGGAGAATGATAGAGCTAATGGACAAAAGATTGACTGAAAATGAAGGAGCATGCAAAACATTGGACAAAGTTACAGAACCAGTACAATCGACTGTACCCTTACCAACCACCGGCTGAAATGTACCATCAGCTGTTTGAATACTATCAGGTGATGCTAAGTGAGTATATGATGAGAACTCACTAGCATTCCCTGTCACATGCCGAGACGCACCGGAGTCGACAATCCATTCTGATGATCTGTTGGGAGACATAGAAGCAAGAGCATGTATGTCATCAGTACCTTTGGTCGGATGAGCATAGGTAGCAGTATTGCCTCTGACGAAGAACGAAGTGGATGCCTCCTCAGTCCCACTCCTCAAGTCTCCATCCCCTGCTACTTGCTGCTTCTTCCTGAGTATCGCCAGGAGAGCACGATCCTCCTCAGTAAAGACCATCTCAGGTTCTTCTTCTTCTGCTACCGTCAGATTCGCCCGATTCCCTGCTCCTCTTCCACCTCGTCGACCCCCACGACCACGACCACGACCTCCGAACTGTCCACGTCCACCCGAATCTCCTTCCTTGGGTGGTTTGGTGCAAGCATGCCTTAGATGACCCACCGCACCGCAGTTGTAGCATTGTCGAGTCTGGGATCGGGGGATCGGGGAACAGGGGGGATCAGTGAACAAGGGGGGGGGTATGGGGGGGTGACGGCGACGGCTAGGGTGGTGGGGGGGTCTTCGAGGACAGAGGGGGAGGGCGTCGAGGGCTAGGGTGCTGGGGGGGTCGTCAAGGGCAGAGGGGGGGGGGGTCGTCGAGGGCACCCCCCCCCCCCCCCCCCCCCCCCGGGGGCGTAGTTGCGGGCTGGGGGTGGGGGGGGCGGCGGCTAGGAGAGGAGAGGCTCTGATACCATGTTGTGAATGAAAACCCTAATTCATTATGAGGTCTCTTGGGCTTTATATAGGCCCCTACAAAACTTACAAATAAGTCCCTAATAATACTAATATGTCAACATAAGTCTCGTAGAATAATGGTGGCAATGAAGAAAGATGTGGTATATCCCTCTGTTTACAAGCTTGTAAAGTTCGTATTAATGTTTTTTGGTTCAACTATATGTGTTGAGAATATTATCAGCTATGAATATATGGAAATTAAAATGTTGTAACCACATGAGAGGTCAATAGATGAATGACTCTGCTTACTAACACACACATATATCAATCTCATGTTTTCTATACTAATTGTACTATTGTAGTGATTCAATTATGTAATTATTTAAAAAATTGCAAATCATCGGGGCTAATTATGAATCGTCTTTAATATAAATGTTTTAGTATTTTTAAGAGCAAGAACAATATTGCCCCCCTAACTCCAATTCTTGGCTACGCCACTGGACATTAGGTAAGTGCTTCGATACTCATTAACTACTCATTAACAATAAATTTGGATATCTAACATAGTGCTTCAGTATCTAACACAGTGCTTACTGCTAAAGCGTTTGCCAACACTGAGTATGCATACTCCATTTCTAGTCGCATTAGGAGGTCTTATTTCTGAAAAGTGTTGATCACAATCTCTTTTTCACTGTGAAGCGCTTTTTATTTCATGAAATTTGAAACAGTGCCATTGGATTACCTCACTTGATGTAGGATTGGTATAAATTTGTAGCTAAACTCATGTTTTTTCAGCAAAAAGGTGCAGTTCATCTTGGGAAATGTCTTTTCTGTTACTGTACTTCAAAAGAGAACCTTACTTAAATGCTAATTGCCTCTAGCTTCATGCTTTTAGAAAAGTTGTTGAGATCACCTCCATGTCCTTTTCAAAATGCAGAAGTCTCATCAGGGCTTGGAGATATTGTAGGAAAGACTGTACTTAATTTTCTCCATACATTCTGCAGTCATCTAATAAAACTTCTCAAGTCTCTTCTCTCACCACATGCCTCATGTAACTGTTGCATACATGATTTTCAAGTTGGTTAAAATTCTAGAGTATGCATTATAATCATGTCACTTCTCTCAAAAGAACTGCACTTGCTTATTTTTGGTTTTGAAGTTCCACACTAGGTATTTGTATTTCTTGTTTCTTTATACTTATTTTACCAGCCTAACTTTTGTTTTTAGGGACAACAAATGGCATCGGTTGCTTGTGGCTGGCGACATACAATTACTGTTTCATCGTCAGGGAATTTGTACACCTATGGGTGGAGTAAATATGGTCAGCTTGGCCATGGTGACTTTGAAGATCACCTCATTCCACACAGACTGGAAGCACTGAAAGATAGCTATATATCTCAGGTTCTATTCCCTTGCCTGTCTCCTTTCCCACATTTATTATTCCTTTCTTCTCCCACATAATAAATGCAGTTTAGTTACACAATAGCATGTAAAAAAGATCATGTAGTCTGTAGAATATTTCTAACCATTATACAAATGAATATAAGCTCTTGACATACTATTTGTCACCTAAGTCATGTTGCGGATATTGTATGTGTATGAATTATGCATTCTTCACAGAGGTATTAATACTTCGCTAAAGTCTGTTAGCCAATAAGCATGTGTGACATATTTGATTGACTTAGATGACCTTCATTGAATTGAAAAGTAAAATGAATTTACCTGTCAGATAGGTAAGCTTCCCATTGTATCTTCTTTGCAACATAGAATGAATGTTGAATAGTTGGGATGTTTCACAATTTCACATTCATAATTAGTCATAGACTCATATTAGAAATTTCTGGGATTATTAGAACTCAGATTTTTTTCTTTGGTTATGTCTTTTTGTCATTCTCCGTTAATATTTCAATATATTTACTCTTCAGAGTTTTCTGATTTGATAAATAATTCAGTGATTTCAATACTGAAGGATGTTTGTGACAATTTACACCATGATAATATGTCTTTTAGTTGAAGTTTCTTTCCATGTGTTATAGTAAAAACTTATAACCCTCTGCCTTCACCACAACTTTGGAGTTTTGGTGCAGTGGCAGAGACTTTTAACATGGTATGAGAACAACTCAGGTTCATATCCCACTAGCCACAAATTTAACACATTGCTTTCAGTTACAATCTTGTTCATCTTTACAATTTTTAGCAACAATTTTCACATCACATCTTTAAAGAAGTCAAGTGGTCCTTAAGCACATGGAATGCAAATTGGTAAGGAAGGGGGATATAAATTGAAAGATATGCAAACTAGCAGTCTGGAGAATTGAGTAGAAAACTAGTGGAAGATGACACTGAATAGTAGGAAAATGAAGAGTAAAGGGGAATAGAATTAAAAAAGGATTTGGTTGGAGGAATCAGTTGGATACTGCAATTATCGAAAATCCATGAACAAAAAACTACGTTCCCTCTCCATGTGTTCTATTGTTGGACACTTGTTTAAACACCTGAGAGAGGATGATGAAGGGCTTATATAAACCACTAACTGCATTAATTTGTTTTATTTATTTATTGATAGAAATTCATAAGTTAGTTAAAAGTTCTGTAACGTAATTTAACACTGAAACTAAAATTTCAGTGTCATATTCATTGATAGTGCTGAAACGTAATTTATTCAGATGTTTGTGGGTTATTGACTGATTTGTTCTTGTTTCCATTCTTGACAAGAAGAGACAAGGGAAGATTGAACATTAACCAATCTATTTATAAACCTTTGGAGATGGGAGTGGAGAACAGAAGATAAGCCTAACCCCTAGGCTCACATATATGCACCTCAACCTGCCACAATATTTTTCATATGAAACACTCTTGAAACCACATATTTCAAGAGTAGAAACAATATTGACAGATAAATGGTGGTGGCTATTTAAGAGTCCAAAATATTTTCACTCGTGGAGGAGAAGATTTTCCAGATGTCAGACTGTGAAAAAATAACAACGATAACAATCAACTGAAAAAGTGCAGATGGGGATTAATTTTCTACAATCAAATTTAAATGATACTGATGAAAGATTGAGGACATTACTTGGTGAAGATGTTACTTGTTGATTTGTAATGCTTTTAACTAATTATCAACCTCTCATTTTGTATTAATCCGTGGCAGTTGTTTAGTTCTAGACTGGTATTCTAGTTTATGAGCTATATGCATTCTTTCTTCTTCTTTTTTCTCAAATTTATTTGTTTGTTTCTTTTGGGTTTTATATCATTCGTTATTCTTTTCTTTTTCTTGACTCTTGTGGCATGTCATTGCAAGCCAGAGCATGGGAGTTCATGAGAGTTATTTTTTGTGTGTGCTAGGTCACCATCCTTGACCTTTTGTCTTTCGTTTTAGTGTATCACGTTCTTTGTTAATGCCAATGGATAGTCGAATTTTGAATGAGCTACATTTAGTCCTCTGATTCCTGGTTTACATTCTTTTCAGTTATTGGTGTTTGTTGTGTCTGTTACGCGATGGATGAGAGGTTGTGAATGTTTTTGTTGGTGGGAGTGCACCAATATTGACTGTTTCTCTTTGATTTTTAAAGCAAACCATCATCTTTTCAATGCCATACTCTACCCTGGTCTTGATGGGCTATATTAAATCCTCTTGTTCTTGCTTTGCATCGCCTTTAGTTTTGATTTTCGTCTCCATTAGTCAGACCTAGGGATAAATAGGGCTCTACTGATAGGTGGAGGAGCATTTTGAGAGACCACAAAGCTTAGCTAGAACCTTAAAGATTTGATGTTAAGCAGATTTGGATTGTCGAAGGGGGAGTCACCTTGACGAACCTATTCCTAAAGTTGGGGTGCATAGGCGCACTGTAGTAGCTTGATCAATCAGGGATTAGGTCTCAATAAGAGGACAAACTTTACCAATTGTCTTAATTGTAACAAATTAATGAATGAACTATTATAGAGCTATTACAGAACATCTTATGAATTCACATGCTTATTTTTATCAGATATCTGGTGGGTGGAGACATACTATGGCATTGGCTTCAGATGGCAGACTCTATGGCTGGGGATGGAATAAGGTTTGCCTGTCTTCCATTGTCTTCTCTAGGGTCTTCTCTTTCCTTCACAATCTACTTACTAAGCTTAGTAAATTGTCTTATAATATATTTTTTGGATTGTTGGGATGACGACAACAACAACAAGAACATAGTCTTTATTCCAAATGTTTGGGGTTGGCTACACGAATCCTGATTCCATCCTGTTCTATTATGGGCTTTATTCTCCGTTAAGTTATCAATTATTACATCCTTCTCCATTGCTCTCAACCAAGTTCTTTTAGGTCTATCTCTAGATCTTTGTCTCATTAACTATAATATTATCATTTTTTCTAACCAACACACTAAGAGGTCTCTGTTATATATGACTAAACCACCTTTATCGATTCTCTCTTATTTTATCATCAATAGGAGCAACCTCTAATTTACTAGAGATACACTCATTTCTTATCCTATCTTTTAGTGTATTCACACAAAACCATCACAAAATTCTCATTTCTACTACATTCATTTTTTGCACATATTTTTAAGTTGCCTAACATTTTGATCCATAAAGAATTGTTGGTCTAATAACCATTCTATAGAATTTTCTCTCTACTCTCGTAGGTATTATACGGTCACATAAGACTACCTAAACACTCCTCCATTTTGTAACGTTGGGATGATTTTGCTAATATCATTTATTAAAAAGAAATATTCAGGGAAAATTGTGTTTGCACTTTGCAAATTTCATTTCCTTAAAAAAATATTAACTCTATCTCTTCACTAACCTTATGTCATTTAGACACTTACCCTTAGCCTTCATTAATTATTCCTGTATCATCCCTTTTTTATTCCTGTATCATCATTCTGTCAAAAGATGGGAGTTTTCAAGCCACCATGGACATTTTTTGATTTTGATACTGTTAATGTTTATTATTGTTATGTCAAATTGACATTGTTCATGGTTTATTATTGTGGATCTCATGATAGTTTTTTTCGCTTCTAACTGATGAGGTGCTAATGTTGTTTATTGGTACTGTTGAACTTTTGATACTGTTTTATATCTGTCAATGCTTATATAATTATAAGAAAATTAAATGAACAATTTTTCAAAACAGCCCTATTTAATTTTTTTATTTTTAAAACCGACCCCTTTTTTTATTTATCAAAACCGACCCGTTTTTTGATTAGCAGCCTAATCACCCTCCTAAACAGTCGGGGTTGCTAACCCCGACTATTTAGGAGGGTGTTAAACCCTAATTAGAAGCCTTAAACCTAAAAATTTATATCCTAAACAGTCGGGTTCCTATTTATTTTTTTTATTTTTAAAATTGACCCCTTTTTTTTATTTATCAAAACCGACCCGTTTTTTGATTAGCAGCCTAATCACCCTCCTAAACAGTCGGGGTTGCCAACCCCGACTATTTAGGAGGGTGTTAAATCCCAATTAGAAGCCTTAAACCCTAAAAATTTATATCCTAAATAGTCGGGGTTGGCAATCCCGACTGTTTAGGAAGGTGATTAGGCTGCTAATAAAAAAAACGGGTCGGTTTTGGTAAATAAAAAAAATTGGGTCGATTTTAAAAATAAAAAATTTAAATGGGACTGTTTTGAAAAATTGTTCAAATTAAATTATATTCGTGATTCTTTTATTTTATGACATGTCAATATTATCTTTTGCATGATACGGGCATGCTTGAATCCAAGGTCAAATATATTACCAGGATTGGGACATTAACATAAAAATGTCTGTCAGAAGACATGTATAACATGTGAACCTCTATAAAGGAGGGTTCAAATGAAAGTCGAAAAAATGGAAAGCTCTGAGCCCATTTCCCTTGATAATTACTCTGTACTATCTCTTATTTGCAAGTTATCGTTTACTTTCAAATTCTCATGCTATTGGCATCTATTTACATCTTATGTGTACTAATCTATTTACATCTTATATGTACTAACTTAATTAGACATGCGAGATGCAAATGCATGTCCGCATAAACTGCACAACCAATCAAATATGGTATGTTAAATATAGTAATTCAATTTCTTTGTTAAACAATGAGTTACTGCTCCTTTTTCTGACACTATTATACATTGTAGCAGTAGAGTTTTAAGATATGTTTCTACACAAGGGAATTTCATTGATAAATAAAGAATGTAAAAAACCCTAATTCATTATGAGATCTCTTGGGCTTTATATAGGCCCCCTACACAACTTACAAATAAGTCCCTAACTAATGCTAATATGTCAACACTCCTCCTCAAGATGGGCGAAAGATATCTACTAAGCTCATCTTGTCACATCCTCTAATCATATCTACTGAGCTAAGTCCTTTAGTCAGACAATCTGCTGCCTGGTCCTTAGTCGAAACATGACTTAGCTCCAGTAGTCCACTATCCAACTTCTCTTTGATGAAGAACCTATCAATCTCGATGTGTTTGGTTCTATCATGCTGCACTGGGTTGTTGGCGATACTGATGGCTGACTTGTTGTCACACCACAATTTCATCTTAGCTCCTTGATTCAGCTTCAGCTCCACCAGCATACTCTTCAACCATGACAACTCAGCAACTCCTAAGGCCATAGCTCTATACTCTGCCTCAGCTGTCGATCTCGTCACCACCGACTGCTTCTTGCTCTTCCACGAGACTAAGTTGCCTCCTATAAAGATGCAGTATCCTGAGGTGGACTTCCTGTCATCAGTACAGCTAGCCCAATCAGAGTCACAATAGCCCTCAATGCTCGTGTTCATTCTTCCTGAAGATTAACCCTTTTTCGGGGGCATTCTTCAAATACCTTAGAATCTGGTACACTGCGTCCATATGACCCTTCTTTGGATCATGCATGTAGCGACTCACCACGCTCACTGCAAAAGAGATATCGGGACGTGTGTGACACAGATAGATTAACCTGCCCACCAGCCTTTGGTATCTGTCACGATCAACTGGTTCTCCAGCTTCAGCACCCAGCTTAAACTTCTGGTCGATCGGTGTAGTTGCAGGTTTGCATCCTAACATTTCTGTTTCTTTGAGAAGATCCAGTGCATACTTTCTCTGGGATAGGACGATCCCTTCCGCTCCTCGAGCTATCTCTATTCCAAGAAAGTATCGAAGCAAGCCAAGATCTTTCACCTCGAATTCTTTACCCAGTCTCACTTTGAGTTGGGCAATCTCCTTCTCATCATCCCCTGTAATAATCATATCATCCACATATACTGCAAGCAAGGTGATGTGACCTCCACTTCTTCGAAAGAACACGGTATGGTCGGCGCTGATCTGCTGGTACCCCATACCAATCATAGCCCTCCTGAATCTATCAAACCAAGCACGAGGAGACTACTTTAGCCCATAGAGAGACTTCTTCAATCTGCAGACCTTTTCCACTGTCTGATCTGTACCGAATCCTGGTGGTATCTCCATGTATACCTCCTCCACTAGATCTTCATGAAGAAATACGTTTTTCACATCTAGTTGGTGTAGCTTCCATCCATCATTTACTACCAGAGAGATTAAGGTCCGAACAGTGCTCATCTTTGCCACCGGTGCAAAAGTCTCATCGTAGTCGATGCCATATGTCTGACTATATCCTTTTGTCACCAGACGAGCTTTGTAGCGCTCAACCTGTTCATCTGGATTCTGCTTTACAGTGAAGACCCACTTGCATCCAACTGCTCTCTTCCCTTTTGGTAGTTTTACTAACTCCCAAGTGCGGTTCTTCTCAAGGGCCCTTAGCTCTTCGTGCATAGCAGTTTTTCATTTTTGGTCCTTTGTAACCTGCCAATTGTTAGGTATAGTAACAGAGTCCAGTGATGCAATGAATGCTCCATGTACAGGGTGGATGTTAGAATATGATACAAACTGAGCAAGATCCCAACCATATCTATCGGGAGGATTTTTCGCATTACTGCGAGTAGTCCTCCGTACAGTTATTGGTGTGGGATGAGTAGGAAGAGGAATGGAATCACCTTGAGAGGAATCTGGTGGTGGTGTAGGTGTCTCAGGAGTCGGGGCAGGCGTTGGCAAGGGACTTGGTACCTGTGGTACTGTAGGTACTGTTCCCGCAATTTGTTTCCCCTTCCTACTATAGGTAAGTAGTTCCCCCTGAGCCGTTGGTCTAACACCTCTTGTCTCATTCTCCTCTTCTTCATTCTCTTGCTCCTCATCAACCAAGTCTCCTTCCAAAGGAATCGTTACAGAAATTGATTTTTTTGATCTCTCACCATTCTCAGACATTGATTTCTCCATATTTACTAATTTCTCACCATTCTCCTCCTCTCCCCTCATACTTTCAGTATTAGGCGAGTTGCCAACGGATGAAGTTACCTTCCGGATGTAATATGGCTCGAGTTCTCGGAAGTGCACGTCCATGCTCACAAACAGCCTTTTCTCCACCGGGCTCCAGCAAACATATCCCTTCTGAGTAGCTAAATATCCCACAAAGATGCACTTCATAGCTCTAGAGGCAAGCTTCCCGACAGATGGCCTGTTGTCCTTCACAAAGCGCACACAGCCAAACACTTTGAGTGGAAGGATCCCACCATTATCTCCCTTCAATATCTTACACGGAGACTTCCAATCCAACACTCTCGAGGGCATTATGTTGATCAATGCTGCTGCGGTCAATACTGCTTGTCCCCATAATGTTTCTGGGACATTCATAGAGATCATCATGCTTCTAGCAACCTCTAAAAGATGTCTGTTTTTCCTTTCCGCTACCCCATTCTGAGCTGGTGTGTATGGACAGGTTGTCTGGTGATGTATTCCTTGAGCTGACAAATATTCTTCAAAGGCTCTGTTGGTATACTCTGTCCCATTATTTGACCTCAATACTTTCACCACTGCTCCGTATTGAGTCCGAATAGTCCTATGAAAATTTTGGAAGCACCCAAACACATCACTCTTATTCTTCATCAGGTATAACCAAGTAACACGAGAGAAGCAATCAATAAATGTAACAAAATACTTATATCCATTCATAGAACTTGTGGAACAAGGCCCCCAAACATTTGAATGTACCAAGTCAAATGCATGAGAACTTTTATGACCAGAACTAACATAAGAGCTTCTAGTAAGCTTTCCAAACTCACATGCATCACACACAAATTTCTGTTTATTTGCTTTCTCAAATAAAGAAGGGTACAATCTACCTAAAACACTAAAGGATGAGTGTCCCAAACGCTGGTGATGAAGCATTAACTAATTTAAACACTCATTTTATATCCTACTCCTGCTTCCTCTATGACTGACATCAATGCTGAATCCAGCCCTTCACGATCCAGATACCACAGTCCACTACGACATGTGTCAGTCCCAAGTCTCCTCCCTGTCCTTCTCATGGAAAATCATCTTGAGAATATCAAAAGAAACAATGCATTTTAGTTGGAGGATGATAGAACTAATGGACAAAAGATTGACTGGAAAGGAATGAGCATGCAAAACATTGGACAAAGTTACAGAACCAGTACAGTCGACTGTACCCTTACCAACCACCGGCTGAAATATACCATCAGCTGTTTGAATACTATCAGGCGATGTTAAGTGAGTATATGATGAGAACTCACTAGCATTACCTGTCACATGACGAGACGCACCGGAGTCGACTATCCATTCTGATGATCTGTTGGGAGACATAGAAGCAAGAGCATGTATGTCATCAGTACCTTTGGTCGGATGAGCATATGTAGCAGTATTGCCTCTGGCGAAGAACGAAGTGGATGCCTCCTCAGTCCCATTCCTCAAGTCTCCATCCCCTGCTACTTGCTGCTTCCTCCTGAGTATCGTCAGGAGAGCACGATTCTCCTCAGTAAAGACCACTTCAGCTTCTTTTTCTTCTGCTACCGTCAGATTCGTCTGATTCCCTGCTCCTCTTCCACCTCGTCGACCCCCACGGTCACGATCACGACCTCTGAACTGTCCACGTCCATCCGAATCTCCTTCCTTGGGTGGTTTGGTACAAGCATGCCTCAGATGACCCACCGCACCGCAGTTGTAGCACTGTCGAGTCTCTCCCCTAGATTCAGTATTGCTAGAGGCTGCCAGTGCTGACTTCACCACCGGAAGTTCACCTGTCCCCGCCTGCAGCCGAATACGAGTCTCTTCCTAGATCATAGCAGAGACGGCCTCCTCAAGCGTGGGAATTTTCGGCTGAGCTAGCAATAATGCAATTCGCTGAGCGAACTCTGATGTCAATCCCTTGAGAAACACCATAGTCTGTTCCTGTAGAAAGGCCTCTCGCTCTTTACATCCCGGGTCCTTGCAGCTAGCCCGGGGGAAAAAATGATCATAGTCCAGCCACAAGCGCTTCAGCTCTGTAGCATATTCTTGTACAGTCCTCTCTCCCTGGACTGTGGCGTCGATCTCTCCTTTAATCTGGAACATCCTCAGGTTATTCCCCACCCCATCATATGTTCTCCTCAACTTCTCCCAGACGTCCTTCACCTTCTCAATGCCATCCACCGTGGTGGCGATCGTCGGGACCAACGAGTTGAGAAGCCAGATGTACACCAACATATGAGTGGACTTCCACTCATCTCGTCCTCCCGAGTCCTCATCCGGTTTTGTCTTCTCTCCGATCAAGTAACCCTCCAGGTTCCTCCCTGTAAGGGTGTGTCTCACCCGTCGTGACCAACTCAGGTAGGTACTTGGTCCATCAAGCTTCAGATCGATGGTCGGAAGCTCCAATTTCTTCGATGGTCTTGTCGCACTTTCATCAGCCGACAACTTCATCAAAGTTGACACCTCCGCAGGGTTCAACTTCTTGATGATCTCCTCCATCGAATAGGCTTCAGACCCATCACCTGTTCAACTTCTCTTCCGACCCTTGTTGTGTGCAGTAAAAATTTTGGCAGCACCTCTGCTGCATAACAAGAGTATGATCTCAAACAAATTCTCGTTTCTCAGAGGAAACAAGAACAAAAAACAGTTATATATCTCATCGATGTGAGATATATACTCTTCCTGTCATCAGTTCGAGGACTGAGTCGAGGGAACCCATGCTAAACTCTAGGTCCGGCATAGCGCAGCAGGGGGCGCTCGAGGTGGCAGCGGCTAAAGGCGTGGGGGGAGTCAGGGGTTGGTCTCGGTCAGGTGGGGAGGTCAGGGGCTGTTTTGGGCGATGGGGTTTTCGTGGTGGTCTCGGACAGGAGGGAGATCAGGGGGGGTCGGAAGTGGGGGGGGATCCTGGTTGCTCGGACAGGAGAGAGATCAGGGGGGGTTCGGGGGTCTGGATGATCGGAAGACAGGAGAAGGGGTCGGAAGTAGGGGGTGGGTCCTGGTTGCTCGGACAGGAGGGAGATCAGGGAGGGTCGGGGGTCTGGATGATCGGAAGACAGAGGGGGGGTCGGGGTTCTGGACAGGGGCTGTTTTGGGATCGGACAGACAGAGGAAGGGGGGTCGGGGGTTCTCCGATGGGTGGAGTGGGGCGGCCGGACGAGGGAGAAGGGGGGAGGGCAGCCGGGTGAGAGAGGGGGGGGGGGGCGGCGGCTAGGGTTTTGGTGGATCTGATACCATAAAGAATGTGAAAAACCCTAATTCATTATGAGATCTCTTGGGCTTTATATAGGCCCCCTACACAACTTACAAATAAGTCCCTAACTAATACTAATATGTCAACAATAAAAAAGTGAAAATGAAGAATAAGTTCCACATGATTAATATCCTCACCATTTCAAACCTCTCCATGATCCCTCTCTAATATTGGTTCTCATGTACCATTATGTGTTACTTTTTAATGACCGAAAACATGTTTATTTTGAGACAAATTTCTAGATGTATAAAAAGTATTTTTCTTAGAACCTCTTGTCCTGACATTGCATTGATTTTTGTTCTAATGTGTCCTGTAACTTTACGCAGTTTGGTCAACTTGGTGTGGGGGATAATGTTGATCATTGCTCTCCAGTACAAGTTACATTTCCACATGAAGAGGCATGGCTTTATTTCAAACTTCTATATACTTTCTTTTTTGAGATAAATTATTCTTTAATCTGTTACACATGTCGGTAAAATTCTAGCGTTTTTTTTCCTTTAATATCTACATGTCATTTTACAGAAAGTTATTCAAATATCATGTGGCTGGAGGCACACACTTGCTTTCACAGATAGAAGAAATGTATTCTCATGGGGCAGGGGCACAAGCGGACAGCTTGGCCATGGGGATATTCTTGACAGGTAATACTCAAATTAAAAACCCATAATCCGAAACAAGTTTATTTTGAATCTGAGTTGTTGTTTTTGTACCTTGCTGATGTTGCCCATTAGAGGCATGCTTATAGACCTTTACATCTGTTAATAAAGATGTACTTTGTTAATTGTGTGCTATTTTAACATATTTAAACCATTTACTCTGAGAAAGGCTGAGGCTGTTATATTATTCGGGCAAATTTCACAAAGCCCCTAGTAAGTTTGGGTATTTGGTATTGCACCCCTAAAAAGTTTGAAACTGCCACTTAACCCCCAATAAGCTTGGGAATTAAGGAAAATCCCCAAAACTTTTTGAATTTTTCTTTAACCCCCATACCACTATTAGATAAACTGATAAAAAGACCTAAATGCCCTTTTAAATTAACACACTAATTATTAACCTAATTAATATAATTAAAATTTTATTACACTTAACCCTAAATTAATTTAAAATTAGAGGGTGGGTGGGGGAAGGTTCGTCAGTGACAGGGCTTGCAGGTGATAAGGTAGCAGTGGACTAATCAGCCTCCTTCCCATCAATCAGAGACACAATTACCTTACCTCTTTAATTTATTTTTCTTTTTTTCTTGTAACTAGTAGTCTATAGTTTAATTCTTCAAGTTGTTTCTCTCAAAAAATTCTTCTAGTTGCAAATAGTGAGCATAAAAGTCTAGTCAGAGAAGAGATGACGATAATAAACAATATTAATAGTGAGTAGTGCGGCCTAATTGTCCTCCCTCTTTCCATCGCCATCGCTACCTATCTCCAACGCCCCATCGTCGGAGATGGATCTAGGATTAGAGTTAATGACAAGTGGATGAGAGAGAAGTCTAGTTTAATTCTTCAAGTTGTTTCCCTCAAAAAATTCTTCTAGTTGCAAATAGTGAGCACAAAAGTCTAGTTAAAGAAGAGATGATGGCAATAAACAATATTAATAGCGAGCAATGCGGCCTAATTGTTCGCCATATTTCCATTGTCGTTGCTACCTATCTCCGACGCCTCATTGTTGCAGATGGATATATGTTATAAGTTGTGCATTAAATACTCAAATTTATATTGCTTTGGGAGTTCCTTTTTAGCTTGGTTTGTTTTGATCAAGAATCCTACTTACATTAGACTTTGCACAACCAATCATATTAGATGTTTATTTTTACTTGGACTCTTGTTAGGTTTTAGGACATGTGGACTTCTATTCCTATTAGAACTCTTATTTCTAAGACATCAATGAGCTGGGATCTTCAAGGCTATATAACAACAGTCTTTCAAGTCAATTAGAAGCATCAATCTTTAGAGCACCAATCAAGAGGAGAGTTCTTTTGTGAAGTCTATTTGATATTTTTCTCTTTTGTTTTTTTAGTTGAGAGTTGTATTAGGCTTTTGGGGTGTTATTTGGGATTGGGAGATTGAGAGATTCCACTTTGTATTTCTCACAATTAGTAAAACTTTTTTCCTCCTTCCCCTGTGGACGTATGCTACAAGTCGAACCACGTATATATTTGTGCTCATGTGTTCTTGATATTTTTCGTGCTCTCGTGTGATTGATATTAGCTTATCCTAGGGAGTTTGTCATAACAAATTGGTATCAGAGCCCTCAGCTATCGATCGGACGAGAAGATGACGATAACTACTACGAAGTGGGATATTGAGAAGTTTGACGGTCACATTAGTTTCAGCCTTTGGCAAGTTAGGATTGTCGCCGTGTTGACACAGAGTGGATTGAAGAATGCTTTGTTCAGAAAGTCAAAGAAACCAGCTAGTATGACGGAGGAAGATTGGAACGAGTTGGATGATGGAGCTCTCACAGTGATCCGGTTATGTTTGACAAACGCAGTTTTGTAAGTTCTCACGGAGAAAATAGCGGCTGATTTGTGGTCTAAATTGAAGGATTTGTATTTGACGAAGTTTCTCACTAATCGTCTCCTCTTGAATCAGCGTTTGTACACACTTCGAATGTTGGAAGGAACACCCATCAAATATCATATTGGTGAATTTAATTCCGTGATTACAGATTTAAGTAAGATTGATGTTAAGATCGATGATGAAGATCAAACCCTATTGTTTTTATGTTCTTTGCCGTCTTTCTAGCACTTCAGGGATATAATGATTTACGGTCGAGATTCTATTGGTATTAAGGACGTCAAAGAGAACTGATTGAATAAGGAGAAGATCGACAAAGAGTTAACCACATGTGAGAGTGGCGATAAAGTTGATGACTTGTTTGTTCGAGGAAGATCGGAAGAAAGGGGTTTTGGAGGTAACATGTATAAGTCAAAGCACAGGAATCTGACCTGTAAATATTACAAGAAAAAAGGGCACATCAAGATCGATTGTTACAAATTGAAGAACAAAAATAAACAAGAAGAGTATGAAGAAAAATCAAAGGACTTCGCTGAAGTTGATATTGCTGAAGATGTGATTTTGTTGGCTATAGATGATATAAATAGGAGCATGGATGATTGGATTTTGGATTCGAGTTATTCCTATCATGTGTCCTAATCTGGATTGGTTCACCACTTATGAAACTATAGATGGTGGAGTTGTTCTTATGGGGAATAACACCACATGCAAGACTGTTGGGAAATGCACAATTCGGATTAAGATGCATGATGAAGTCATCAGGATTTTGACAGATGTTAGGCATGTTCCAGGTTTAAGGAAGAATCTCATTTCTTTGGGCACTCTTGATAGCATTGGGTGCAATTTTTTAAGTAAATGTGGAGTTCTTAGGGTTATAAAAGGATCTTTTGTGGTTATGAAAGGAAAGAAGATCGACAGCTTGTATGTTTTGTAGGGTTCTACCGTTACCGGCTCGACTGCAGTTGCATCGTCGATGTCAGGAGTTGATACTACTAGATTATGACATATGAGACTTGGCCATATGAGTGAGCACGGATTGACCGAATTGAGTAAGAAGGGTCTTTTATGTGAAGTACAGTAAAATTGGAATTCTACGAGCATTGCATTTTTGGGAAGCAGAGAAGAGTCGGCTTCAGTACGACAGTGCATCTGCTTAAAGGTACTTTGGATTATATCCATTCAGATCTTTAGGGGCCTTCTCAAGTTGCCTCGAATGGTGGTAGTTTCAGATATTTGTTGACCTTCATTGATGACTACTCTATGAAGGTTTGAGTCTACTTTTTAAGACATAAAGATGAGGTGTTTGTGACTCTCAAGCATTGAAGTCTTTGATTGAGAAGCACACTGGGAGTCTGATTAAGAGACTTCGAACTGATAATGACCTTGAGTTTTGTGGAGGAGAATTTAATGAGTTCTGCAAGAAGAGGGAATCGTTAGACATCGTACAATCCCTCGCACGCTGCAACAGAATGAAGTGGCAGAACGTATGAACAGAACCATATTAGAAAACGCTCGTTGTATGATGTTCAATGCAGATTTAGGCGAGGAATATTAGGCGGAAGCAGTGAATACAACTTGTTACTTAGTGAATCAGTCGCCATCTACTGCTATTAGTTGTAAAACTCCAGAGGAGGTTTGGTCCGGTAAGCCAGCGGATTATTCTAATCTTAGAATATTTGGTTGCACTGCATACGTGGATGTTAGTCAAGAAAAACTAGAGCCGCGAGCGAAGAAGAGCATATTCCTAGGTTATGCATCGAGTGTTAAGGATTTTAGGTTGTGGTGTCATGATCCGAAGTCTCCTAAGATTATTATTAGACGTGATATTATTTTTGATGAATTTGTTATGTTCCACCAGAAGCGGTCATCAGTTTCAATTGTTGATAAGGCGCGCACTATAAGACATAAGGTGGAGCTAGAAATTCGTGATTCAGTTCTTCAGCAGGATAATATTACGGAAGTTCAGCAGTCAAAACCCGTTCAAGTAAATGAAGCACCTCAGCAGCTGCAAGAAGAGCGAGAATACACTATTGCTAGATATCGGTCTAGAAGAGATATCCGACCACCGTGAAGATATGAAGATACGATAACTTATGCATTATCGGTTGACAATTTTGTAGCCTTCAGCTATTCAGGAGCTACTTTAGGTGATGACTTCGCTAATATTTATGGTCGTCGTGCGGACAATTCAGTCGATTTGTTGAGGAAATAATTTTCGGTTCGCAAGTTCAAGCCGGGCTTGAACTTGATCGATATGTGTCGCACTTAGATACCATGCGGAGCTATTGGAGAAGGTGGAGTAAGTTAGCTTATTTTGGAGTGAGGAAAAATAGTTCATGCATGCTTGTTACCGGGCGCAACAAGATCCAGTTGGTAAGGATTAAAATCTCATTTCTTTTCTTGTTTGTATAGATCTCTATGATCATTTGAGTCAAGGTGGAGATTTGTTATAGGTTGCCTCAAATACTCAAATCCATATTGCTTTGGGAGTTTCTCTTTAGTTTGGTTTGTTTTAATCAAGAGTCCTACTTACATTAGACTTTGCACAACCAATCATATTAGAGGTTTATTTCTATTTGGACTTTTGTTGGGTTTTAGGACATGTGGACTTCTATTAGAACTCTTATTCCTTAGACAACAAGGAGCTGGAATCTTCAAGGCTATATAAGAATAATTTTTCAAGCCAATTAGAAGCAACAATCTTCAGAGTACCAATCAAGAAGAGGGTTCTTTTATGAAACCTATTTGATATTCTTCTTTTTTCTTTCGTTAGTTGAGAGTTGTATTAGGCTTTTGAGGTGTTATTTGGGATTGAGAGATTGAGAGATTTCACTTTGTATTCCTCATAATTAGTAAAACTTTTCCCCTCCTTCGTCGTGGACATAGGCTACAAGCCGAACCACATATATCTTTTGTGTTCATGTGTTCTTGATAATTTTTGTGCTCTCGTGTGATTGATATTAGCTTATCCTGGGGAGTTTGTCATAACAATTTAGGATTAGAGTCAATGGCAAGTGGATGAGAGACCAGTGTTATCAATGCGCGAGGCGCAATGCAAGGCACAAAACATCTTTACGCACACATGCGCAAGGCGCAACGCGATGCCCACGCCCGAGTGATGCGAGGCGCACACCGCCCACATAATTTTTCAAAATATAATCAAGCGTGAAAGAACATGTTTTTAGAATTCACATGAAAAAATCATGATAAATAATATCTTACTATAAAATTACAATATAATGCTTTAATTTTTAATGCTAACACCCAACATAGTAGCAAAATTTATAAATTTTCAAATCAAATGTTACATCAAGACTAATATTCAAGCAAAGGATTAGTAATGATCCTCAATTGAAGGTTACTAAAAAGACCTAATGGATTTATTTTGCTTTTTGGGATATGAAATGTCAAGTATAAAGACTCGATTGAAATGTTAACAAACAAAATTATATGAGGATATATACTACATGCACCCTACACAAAGTAAGGATGTACGCGAGGTGCAAAACGCGCTGTTGCATCAGAAGTTGGATGCTTTGTCACCGTCCCGCATCGTAAGGCGCAGTGAGGCGCGCGCCTTTGAAAACACTGAGAGAGAGAGAAAGAGAGAGAGAGAGGACCACAATCATATCTCGAGAGAGAGAGAGGGAGGATCCCAATCATATCTCCCTAACTTAGCCAAATCTGCACCTCTCTTAACTTATTTTGCTCTCTTTTTCTTGTTAGTAGTAGTCTAGTTTAATTCTTCTAATTGTTCTCTCAAAAAAGGTGTTTTAGTTGTAAGTAGTGAGCACAAAAGTCAACCAGCTAGAGAAGAGGTGATAACAGTAAACAACAGTGAGCAATGTGGCCTAATTGTCCTCTCTCTTCCCCTCACTGGTGCCACATATCCTGATGCCTCCATCGTCGACTTTCCTATTATCAGCAATGGTGTTAGAGTTATCGGATGAGGAGAGAGAGTCGTTGGCACCCCCTTGTGATGGGTTAGGATTATTTATTACTATCATCTAACCGTATTACCATCTTTTTACACTGCCACACATGCAAGTGCCGTAAAAAAATTAGATGACTTTGGATAGTTACGCAAGATGTTATCTTAAATTCCCTCTATTTAGTTTAACTTTCTTTAATAATTAGTTTGAATTAATAATGAATTTTTAAGAATATTTATACATGCAAAATTGATGTTTATGCAAAGAAACATTACCAATAGATTAAAATTGATGTGTATGCAAAAAACATTACTCTCAGATCCGCAAAAATAAACAAATCAATTGCATAATTAACCAAAATATTATCTCAAATTCCCCCTATTTAATCTAATTTTCTCTAATAATTAGTTCAAATTTCTAATGAATTTTTAATAATTATTCTAAATATAAACATTTGGATTTTTAAGATTATTTTATGGATGAGTGTTACGATGACATATACTTTTCTAATGAAGCTGAAATTATGTGATAATTAGAATTTAAGCATGAGATTGTTTTATATTTATATTAATATGTGAAGGTCTTCTATCTCATCTAACCGTGACATCTTATTTGATTGCTTCATGTTGAAGGATTTAACTCAATGACCTCTTTAATTTATACTAAAATCTCAAATTTTCTTTATAATAAAACGTTGATGTTAGATGACTTTGCCAGCTGGCAAAACCCATAGTCCTGACGTGTATGAAGAGATATTCTTAGTGCTGCGATCACACAAGGAACATCAACTTTTTGTAACATTTCTTTTATTTTAAAAATATTATAGAAAAATAAGGGATATTATAAAGGAGGGATTGATGGTTAATCTATATAATTTTGGATTAGAAATTTTGAAATAAAAACTATCTGCACGCTTATTTGGCAAGCTAATTGTTTCCTTTTCTTTTTTTATTTTCTAATAGTATAAATAAAGAGGGATATTAGAAAGGAGAGGTTGCTAGTTAGGCTATTCAATTTTGAATTTCAAATTAAAAAAAGAAGACATACATACCCTTATGGTGAATTTCTTTTAAATTTCAAACTATCTAAAGAAAAACGCGCTCTGACTTAGGTTATCTAATTTGAAATTTGAAATTCAAGCAATGTACTTTTTATTTCACATATTATGTTCAGAGCACTGTAAGAAAGTTAATATTGTATTCATTTCACAAAGTCATATATTATAAGTCATTGATATAAGCTAATTGTAAAGTTTCAGTGTGATTCAATTTAGAAGCAAGTGCATACGACCAAAGAAATAACGCACAAAGACCAAACAAATTAAATATATAAAAAAAACCAGACCTCTAACATTCCAAGCTAATGATGTGTGGGTGCTGGGTGCCAATTCAAACTCTAAGTTGGATCTGGATTTGAAAGATAGGCCTAGTCCTAGTAGGTTTCTTAGAGATCACGCTAACAATTTTCTTGGAAGCCAAGTTGACTTGGTGAGCAAGTCAAGGTGTCTTTAAATAAGACATTCTACTCTAGGATTTTTTTAGTAGAGAGAGAGGGAGAGACAATATTCTTGTAATCAGGGTTTAACAGAGGGTGTAACCAGGTTCAAGGGTATTGTGAGAGAGAGTTTGACAGTCTTTGTCCGAGCAAAAGATTGTAATTTGGCGATAATAGTGGATTATTTTTCGATCACATGGTTTTTCGCTGCTAAGGGTTTTCTACGTTAAATCTTGTATGAGATTTTATTTGTTGCATTTAGTGATTTTCGAAGATTTTGCGTGATCTAAAACTCCCAACAAGTGGTATCAGAGCGGTGTGCGATTGATGAAGGCGTTGACAATTGAGACGCCATGATTGACATCGAGCGAATGAGAGAACCAGACATCATTGGAGGAAGGAATCATGTGACCAGCACATACAGAACAAGATTAAAGAAAGAGAAGGTACTATAGCTGACGACGGGAACACTGATCACGTGGGTGAGGAAGATTTTCTTAAAAATTATTTTTAAATTAAATCCGATGGTATAGATTGATTTGTCTTCTGATCGGGAAATTGGAGGCGGAATTTGACGATTCAGGAGATATTCTTAGGGTTTTTGACATGCTGAGTTCGTTTTTGACCGCGGTTCTACCAAATTCAGCTTCTACAATAACTGATTTGAATTTGATTAGAGAATGATGAAATCTTCGGGTCCGAAGTTTGATATTCCGCTATTTAATGATAAGACTAATTTTGTTGTGTGTCAGTGTACTGTTCAAGATATTCTTGTACAATAGGGTATTGATCAAGCTTTAAAGAAGAAAAACCCAGAAGGGCTGAAGGATGAAGAATGAAGTTCCATACAAAAGAAGGTGGTTAGCACAATTCGTTTGACACTCGCCCTCGAGATCAAGTACAATGTTATGCAGGAGACCACGCAGAGGGGGTTGTGGGACTAGTTTGAGGGGATTTATGTATCAAAGTCAGTGAAGTCAATGACCAACCGATTGTGTTTGAGGATGAAGTTTTATTCATTGAAGATGGAAGAAGGTACTGTTATTCAAGATCACATTAACGCCTTCAATCAACTAGTTTGTCAGCTTATGGATATTGATGAGGAGATTAAAGAAGAAGGGCAAACACTACTCTTTCTGTCTTCCTTACTATAGTTGTGCAAGCCGTTACTTTAGACGATAATTGTGGGCGAGCAGACTTTAAAGTTCGATGACGTGACATCACTCCTATGTGAGAATGAAAGAATGATGAGGAGAATGCATCAAATGGTGGTGAAGTGCACTAGTTTTTGAAGGTTCTAATCAAGGGAGGAGTAAGTTGAGATGTGACGGTTATCGAGGAAGGTCAAAACTCGGGCCTGGCGAAAGGCAGTGCTATTGTGGAGAGAAGGGTCCCAGTCAGTTTAGATGTTCCTAGATGCGAGATGGCTTGAAGAGCATTAGACAGATGAAGATTTAAGAAAATGGGAAGGAGAACAACTCCTCGACAGTTGTGTGATGAAGATGGGGGTGTTAATGACGAAGCGTATTAGTAATAATGCTAGTAATACTTAGATTTTGCAGCCTCTATGTATGTTTGCAACAACAAAGAGTGTTTTGATACATTCAAGACGGATGAAGACTTTGGTGAAGGTATTGTCGGAAACAACGAGAAGCTGAAGGTTGAAGGCGTTGGGAGTGTTCACCTCAAGCTTCACACATGGAAGGTAGAAATTTTTCGTCATGTGAGATATATGCTGTCATGTGGTGTTAGTTTAATGAAAAATTTCTTAAGGACCCAAAATATGGGACCAATAGGGGGGACAAGTGAGGTGTCCCCCTCCTATTGGATAATAAGTTGGCGATCATTAATGATGACCAACTCATTATCCAATAGGAGGGGGACATCTCACTTGTCCCCCTTATTAGTCTCATATTTTGGGTCCCTATAGCAAAGCTCTAGTTTAATTTCATTAGGTGAGATGACATCGTGTGGGTACAAGTATGTGGGTGAACGAGAGTGGTGCAAAGTGTATAGAGATGATGATTTGATTTTACGAGGGAGAAAGAATAGCAACTATATTTACTATTTAGATGGGCAATTTGTTAATGGAATATGTGAGTCTTTTCAAGCTCTTGTCCACAAGGGAGAGATGAAGAACAAGAAGAGAGTAAGTTTTTTAGAGCCGTTGAGATGCATGAAAAATTTTCATCGAGGAAGGATATGCTGGGTGCCGACTCAAACTCCAAGTTGGATTCGGATTTGAAGGCTAGGCCCAGTCATAATAGTTTTCTTAAATGCCAAGTTAATAGTTCTCTTGGAAGGCAAGTTGACTTGGTGAGCAAGTTAGGGGTGTCTTTAAATAAGATATCCTATTTTAGGGGTTTTTTAGTAGAGAGAGGGAGACATAATATTTTTGTAATCAGAGTTTAACAGAGGGTATAACCGGGTTCAAGGGTACTGTGAGAGAGAGAGAGAGTTTCGCAGTCTTTGTCCATGCAAAAGATTGTAATTTGGTGGTGATAATGGATTATTTTCGATCATGTGTTTTTTCCTGTTGAGGGTTTTCCATGTTAAATCACGTGTGAGATTTTATTTGCTATGTTTGGTAGTTTTCGAGGTTTTGAGTGATCTAAAGTCCCAACAATGGCCTCTATTCCCACTAACATATTCCTTTTTTTACATGTAAGACACACCCGTACGAGCACAGCCAGAACACTTGTATAGCTAATATCAAACGATACACCATTTCGAAAATGATTGTATAGACAATGTCAAGGATATGGCACGAGATACGTGTCCAATGTCACAATAGTGGTGAACATCAAAATTCATTCTATGGTCATTACCCGCATAGTTAGTGTGAGCGCGTGGGGGCCACAATCAAACAACGCGGAAGTTGTTCACGCGGAGCGGAGAGCGGAACGGCAAGTTCACGAAGACACGTGATGTGGGGGCCACGATGTGCAGGGAGTTCACGAAGACGCGGTTTCGATTCCGAAGCCCACCCGTTTAACTGATTTATATAAACTCTTGTCTAGGGTTTCGTGTTTGGTGTGCAAGGAGTTTCTTTTGTGAAGTTGTGCGGCTGCAGAAAGGAAAAGTGCAGGGAATATTTTGGTGGCTGCAGGGTGCGGACGCAGAGGCAAAAGTGGATATTTGAGAAGGCTTTTGTTAGGGTTTTGAGCATCCATTGGTGGAGATATTTGTGAGAGATTTGAGAGTTTGTGTGAGAGTTTAATTGTGTGATTGTAAACCCTATTTGTATTCTCTTTCTCTAGTAGTAGATCTCCCCTCTCTTTGCCCCGTGGACGTAGGCAATTTGGCGAACCACGTAAAATTGGTTTGTCTCGCTTTTGTGATTTGTAATAGCTTATTTAGGTTCCCTCGACATGTCAGTCCTAGAACTGATGAGAGGAAGAGCTAATATCCTACTATGTTGAGGTATTTTGCTTCGGTTCTTGTTTCCTTGATGAAACGAGAATTCCTATTGCGACCTGACTCTCTTGTTGTGCTGTCGAAGTGTTGCCGAAATTTCCGCTGCGCGCAATAGTTAGGTATTCAAAAATCTATAGTACTGACCATTTATCATTAGCCATTCCAAAAGGTACAGAAGAGAAACTCATTTTTCTTGGTGCTTCCTATGAAACAAGTGGTTAGATATTTGAGTTAAACAAGGCTTGCCGAGATGCTTATCTTAATCCATGACATTATACTTATGGAATTGATCTTATTTTTAGCCCATGTTGATCAAGACAATATTGATTACTCAACTGTCTTCACTCACTAACGTTGTTAATGATGTTTGCATTCTGTAGGAATACTCCTAAACTCATTGAGGCTGTTAGCGCGGATGGATTCAGCTGTAGATACTTAAAATCCTCTAATGAATTATCCTCATCAGGTTTGCGTATATATGCTCACGCTGCCTCCCAGATTATTTGTAGAAAATATAAGAGAACTCTAAAGTCTTTTATTCCATTGTCGCCAATGCTAACCGCTGATATTATTACCTGTCCAGGAAAAATATGGGTCTCACCATCTGAAAGATACGCTGTTGTTCCTGATGAATCTGTGAGCACTTCAAATTTCTCAGCTGTTTCACATCCAAATAAGAGAAATTTTGCATCCGTAACTCGGTTTAATTTGTTGCCGTTTCATACTAAGTACTCAGATAAATCGATAAAAGAACAAAAACATGTGTTGAATACAATGAATCAAAGATATAACTTGAATGTCACTAGCTATATATATTTACATCTAAGATGAACAGGTTATCAATCGAGGAGCAAAGCCGAAAACGAAAAACTGGAGCGACGCAAGTGTACCACAGACTTGAGCTCTGCAAGTGTACCACAGACTTGAGCTCTGCAAGTGTACCACAGACTTGAGCTCAGAGTGTATCACCCGCCTGTAAATTGTAACTTTCTGTTTCCAAGTTTGAAGCTCCTGATTTGAAACCAACTGATGTATTATCTATCCTTCATTTATGACATTATAATTTCTCATGCCAAAGAAAGTTTGGAGTGCTTGATTTCTGATTTCCGTTGGAATTTTCTTCATAAAAATCGTCATATATAATTGTAGGACTAATTGCACATAGGCCCTCGGTAGTATTGCTCTTTTGAACTTTGCTATCCCCCCAGGCTATTGCAGGTAGGCCTCTTGAGTTAGAAATTTTTTGAACCCTTTCATGCCTATCCGCAGCAACACATTTTTCACTCAGGGGGTCTATCGACAGATTTTCACCAAGGGGCTCTACGTGCAATTTAGCTTCCCCCCACCCCCCTTGCTCTCAATTCTCTCCTCATCTGAGCATTTCCCCAGAATTGACGAAGAAACCACTGATTGGTGATGCTGTACCCCCAAAGGTGCTCCCCTCAATCGACGGCGACCCATGATAACCCAGGGGAAGCGGTCTATCCGGTAGAGATGGCACGTCGATGTCCCCCTCGAGCATCTTGAGGGCGTCCGATATCGTTGGCCTCAGCGCGACCATGACATGAGCACACAATATCCCCACCATCACGAACCTCTCCATGATCCCCCTCGGGTTCTGGTTCCCTGCCCCGTCCGTCAACATGCACGGGTCGAGCACGTGCTCCGCCCTCCCTGCCTTCACCTGCGTCCACGCCCAATCGGTAACCAGCACCATGTTCGTCGGCGATGACATGTCCAGTGCCTTCCTCCCGCTCATGATCTCCAACACTACCACTCCGAAGCTGTATACGTCGCTTTTCTCAGTCAGTTGCCCGTAGAGCGCGTACTCCGGGGCGAGATACCCGTGAGTTCCGGCGACCCTTGTGGTGAGGTGAGATTGCCCTTCTCTTGTTTGCCTCGCTAGCCCGAAATCGGCAACTCTTGCCCTCATCTCGCTGTCGAGCAAGATGTTTGTGGCCTTGATGTCACGGTGATAAATGGCCGGTTTTATACCGTAGTGAAGATAAGCCAACCCTTTCGCCACGTCGAGAATTATGTTCTTCCGCTGCGGCCACGTCAGAGGTAAGCGACCCCGGCGGCCACCGTTGGGTGTCGTCGCCGCCGGCGCAAAGATGTGGTCGTCGAGGCTCCGGTTGGGCATGTAATCGAACACAAGGAACCTCTGGCTGCCTTCCTCCGTATCCTCCTCGCCGGTGATGCAACAGCCCCTTAAAGGCACGAGGTTCCGGTGGCGGAGGTTGCTGATGATCTCGACCTCGTTCTTGAACTCCTCGTCCTGAAAATCAGACTCCAGCACTTTCTTGACGGCAACCTCGCTGCCGTCGGCGAGGGTCCCTTTGTAGACAACCCCAAACCCCCCGCGCCCGATCAGGTTCCGCTGCGAGAAGTTTCCGGTGGCCTTCTCAAGCTCCTTGTGCGTAAACCAGATCGACCCGGTATTCGGCCGCGGATGCGATCGGAGGCTGCTCCCATCCCGCTGCGGCGACTTCTGCAGCTCGTCCCTGTTTTTGGCTTTTTTCCACAAGCAGAACCAGATGAGGCAGGAGATGAACACCAACGCCGCCGCAGCGGCAGCAGAGGCGGCGGCGACGGCGGCGGTGTTGTTAGAATTGGACCCACCGCCGGCGTCGGAGGAGGAGAGCTTGAGACCGAAGACGCAGGTGGCGTAGAGCGGGTCGGTCAGGGCCCTAGGGTTGGCGACGCCGCCGGCGTAGGTGACGGCGAGGTAAAAGCAGTTGGTGGCGTGGGAGACGTTGCCGTCGAGGGCGATGAGCACCGACGCCAGCTCGTTGGCGGCGGCGTAGCAGGCGCCGCAGCGGGTGAGGTCAGAGAGGTCGCCGCCGCAGGCTGAGGTGAGGTGGGTGGAGTTGGGGCCCACCTTGGACCGCCAGCCGGAGAGGTTCTGGATGCCGGCGCAGAAGGAAGGGGAGATGACGAAGCGGTCGGGGTCGGGGAAGCAGGAGGGGACGAGGGAGGAGGGGAGGGAGAGGGAGGCGAGGAGGGAGGAGAATTCTGAGAGGCAGGCGGAGGAGGAGGAGGCGTCGGGGAGGCGGAAGAGGGAGGTGGAGTTGAGGCGGGAGGAGAAGCCGAGGCCGAGGAGGCTGAGCAGGGCGGTGCAGCAGTTGGTGAGGTTGCCGCGGGCCGACGAGCCGAGGCACACGGTGTGGTCCCACGGGAAGGTGGTGACGTAGGAGAGGTCCATGGGGCAGCCGGCGGGGGACGCCGGGGGTGGGGCCAGGACCAGGATCATCATCACCAGCACCACCATCGCCGAGGACGGTAGATGATGATACCTTGGGAGGCCCATAATC
Source organism: Asparagus kiusianus (assembly GCA_022839385.1). Taxonomy (NCBI): domain Eukaryota; kingdom Viridiplantae; phylum Streptophyta; class Magnoliopsida; order Asparagales; family Asparagaceae; genus Asparagus; species Asparagus kiusianus. The sequence continues at coordinate 67,180 of BQKN01064320.1, forward strand.
GTGGGTCGGGGGTGAAAAAATGAAAATGGATCGCTCGCGAGTATAGTACGTTGCTCGCTCGGTTTTTTCCCTGCTCGTCTGGGGTCCTGGGTCAAACTTGGTGCTGCCGTTGAGCGGAAAGGTGGGCTGGACCGGTGGATGAGGAAGGCGATGGGAAGGTGGGGGCGTTTCTTTAAGTTAAGTTATCCCCTGTAGAGCCGTCAGCGACGAGGGAGGAAAAATTCTGAAAATAGACCTCTTTTGCTAAATATTTAGCAAA
>BQKN01064320.1:92438-121981 GCA_022839385.1 Asparagus kiusianus
GGTGATATCGCTTCCGCGGCGGTGGGCGTGACTCTGCGCCCAACATAGATAGATATGATTGAATTAGTACTCAGGATTTTATGCCAAAAATATATGTACAATGTATAAATTGTAGATTTGGCGAAGGATTTGGTGAAGAACATGTTTTGGAAGTAGGGAGTTGTTTTTGGCGGCGTGCGGTCGACCGCGATGCAAGGCCGGTCGACTGAATTCGTGCACGGACCCAGGGTTTGATTCTGGGCTTGGTGCGGTCGACTGCCGCAATCGACCGCACAAACCCTGTAATTGATTCTGGGTGCTGTCGTTAGTGCGGTTGACTACCGCGGTCGACCGCCAGACCCTGTAATCGTTTACTAGGGTCTGTCGTTTGTCGCGGTTGACCGTGACAATCGATAGCGTATCGGGTCAGGCCTAGATTGTTGTTTCCTATTCTGTTTGGGATTGGTATTTGATATAAATTCAAACACACGTTTTAGGGTTTCTTTGGGGATTGTTTTGGGGTTATTGAAGCACAAAAAAGAGAGATCTTTCTGAGCTATTGGTTAGGGTTATTGTTTGAGAGATTGAGAGCTTTGTTGGTGAGATTAGTTGGTTTGTTTTGAGTAATTTGTAATCTCAGTTTGTACCCTCCTTCTCTATTAGTGAAAACTCATCCTCTTCTTGCCCCGTGGACGTAGGCAACTTGCCGAACCACGTAAAATAGTTGTTTGTGTTTGTGTTGTTATTTTGGTTTGTTTGGTCTTCTCTCTCGGCGTTTGGTTTGGTTCCTCGAAGCATAACAATTGGCTTCCGCGCGTAACATAAATGATTCTTGTTCTAGATGAAATAAGTCCTAGAACATTTTGTACAGCGTGAAGTCTCTGAATTCATTCAGATTGCAAAAGTACCTGAATCTCAATTAGGATGATGGAGTAGGAGTAAGCAAAAGCAATGTCCCCAAATGCCTGCAGGCTCCTCCACACCTTGTCCATTTCCGACACGGTCCCTACGCTGATGCCAGTAAGACTTCCCTTGACAACTCCATTAGCTACCAGAAAAAAAATTACAACATATACATCAAAATGAACTAAAAAATATAAATTTGACCTTATAACTTGTCTTCATTTTACTTACAGGCTACTTGCATGATGCCCAGAACAAGGCCGATAAAAGAGTAAGTGAATGACATCACAGCCGCAACGATAGAAAGCCACCAAATCTGGTCGAAGTCAGGAATCTGCGAGAACAAAATCTCGACGATACCAAACATTATCATGTAAGGATTGCTCGACATGCGACAAGGGCTGTCGTCTCCGTTCTCATGGAAACAGTTCGATCTCTGGATTGCTCTGTTTTCAAATTGAAAATAACATGAAAACAATTCATTAAGATTGTATGTTGTAACGAGAGTTGTGCTTCTATTTAGAGTTTACTTACAGCATGCTTATGGAAGCAGCAATGGTATAGCCAATGGCGACTCCAAAGAGACTTGTGTATTGAATCCATCCACATATCTTGACCTTAATCCCACCTGTTTGTGAAATTCAGAATAAGCCCAGAATGAAAAGGGTGTGTCTTATAGGATCCTGTTCAGTTATATGCAAGATTACTAAGCACAACAATTAAGAGAAGAATTTTAATCCTCAATTGGGAAAGGGTGTAAATGACAAAAGGCTGTTCTTGGTTCCCTCGTATTAGCCTCATGGTTATGAGCCTACTCTCTAATCTTGTTTTGATGATTACAAACAATTCCTAACATTGTGCGTTGAGTGTTTGCATTTGTTTTGTTAGGTAATCTACACAAATATCGATGTTGGAGGTTGAATGGATTGCGCTATAACGATCATATCAAATGGAGGTTGGCGGAAATAGTGGAGTGAAGCCATTGCACATTCAAGTCTAATTCGAGATCAAGCTTCATCCGCAACCAAGTTGAGCTTCATTGTAGATGAAGATTGTTTGGGTATAGTTTTTATAGTTTAGGGTTTATACTTTGTGTGTAGATAATTCAACCTCAATCATATACACACATACACGTTTTGAGTTTTATATCTTTCAAGTTTATATAAATATGAAACAAATAGTTGTTTTTATATACTTACATATTTCATATTTATTTTTTTGTTTTTGGTCTAGCTATACAAATATGAAACAATAGATATTTTCATATACATACTCATACATTTTATATTTATCATTTTGTTTTTTGTAAAATACATATATTATGCAAAACATCCTTTTTGAGAAAATATTATGTTTGTGGATTATATAATTGGCAATATTGGTTTGTACCTTTTTCTAAATCTATAAGGCCATACAAAAGTTTTCAAACTTTAGTTTAAGTCAAAATGTCAAAAACATGTGTTGTTAAGTTTTCATGTTTTTGAACTATTTAGCAAAATGAAGAGTTTTCACAAATAGGAGATGCAATTTAAAAAATTCTTTTTATAACATGTTTATTTTTATGTTTATAATCATTTCCCAAAGTTTTATATTTTTTAGAATTTACTTGCTATTTTTAAGGTACTTCAAAACTCAGTTTTCAAACATGAATAGTGTCTATGCATGTTTATAAGTCGACTTATGTACTGTAGCAAGTCGACTTATGAACTATTCTGAAAATTATAGTTTTTATCTGCTGAGTCAACTTATATACCCAGCAAGTCGACTTATGATAAGTCGACTTATAATCTGTTGTGCAGTTTGTTGTTTTCATCTGCTAAGTCCATTTGCAGATTATACAAGTTGACTTATATCAAACAAGTCGACTTATGAACTAGCCGTTGTATAGTAACTGCTAGTTTCCAGATTTTATTTATTTTATTGTTTTTATGGGTTTATTTGTATATTTTTGGGCTAGTTTCTTCCACCCTATATATACCCCTTTGTCATAATTATTTTCAATCATCAAGAATGTTTTTAAACAAGTTTTAAGGGTGTTTAAGTTTGGTTTAAGTTTGTTTTTAAGTTTGTGTTTTTGTGTGAAAAAGTTTTCACAAGGAGGAGGCTTACATTTTCGGTTTGAGGAATTCAACCTCATCAATTCATCTACATCTCTTTTTGTTATTGAAGAAGTTTTCTAAACTCAATCTCTAGCTATTTATACGTTTGATTATCATTTTCATAAGCTAGACTTTAATTGAGTTTATATTTGATTTTACTCATTGAACACACACAACCTTTGAGCTTTTAGTATTTCACATTAAGTATAATTTGGGGTGTGGTGAGTGGTTCTTGAGTGTTAGCTAAATTGAGTTCGCATCCATTGTAGAGAACAAAACTTTGTAATTGAGAGTATTCATTATGAGATCACTTTGTAATACATTTGTACACTGAGAGGAGTGTGTAGTGAGAGACGGGGTCGATTCTAAGAGGAGTGACGTCGGTAGTAAAGCTTAGGGAGAGGTTGTAAATTCGAGCACTTGAGGAAGACGACACGGGCTAGAGACCAACACTTGAGAGTATAAAGTGTGATTGCAAGAGTGTGAGTTGTGAAAGTTTTCGATGAGCTAGAAAACCAAGATTGTGAGGTGTAAACATTTTTGGGTGAACATCAAAAACCCATTGTGATAGTGAATTCTCCCCGGGAGCGGAGAGCGGAAACGTATGTCGGAAGGACCGAACTCCGTGATCATCTTTGTGTGTTTATGTTGATTATTTGCACTATCTCATTTGTATTTTAGTTTATGTTTATATCGCCCTTTGTTTATATTGCATATTCTTGCTCATAATTAGTTGTATATCATACTTGCAAGAATATATTGTTAACAAGTTTTAAATTGATATTAAATCGGATTAGATTAGCATTAACCCTATTCAGCCTCCCCCCTCTAGGGTAATTTCATCCCAGGCGCATTGGGCAAAGTTTAAACTTTAGGAATAGTTTTGTGAGATACTCAGAAGTCCTAAGGGTGCCGATTTCAAAATTATATTTTTATCACTCTTTGTAGTAGAGCGAGTCCAAATCTTTATGAAAAGTGATAAGATTATGATCAACTGAGTAAGAAAAACTAGAGTGAGGTCCAACGAAAGTAAATTTAAAGCAATTGACAAGAATGATGGTTAGCTTTCTGAAAAAAGGAGATACTCATTGACAGAACTACATGAAATGCTATAATTCATCTAGCCAACCTTAAAGATCTTGTTGTTGATATTGTTGTTGTTGTATTTATTATGAGCTTATAAAGAAAATAAGAGCTCACCGAAGTTGGCATGGACTGCATCCATGTAAGTATAGTTCCTTTTTCCAGTGATAGGATCACCGGAGCGATAGCAATCTCCGAGCAAAGCTGACGTATAATAGATAACAAAGGCGAAGAGGACCATGACGGCAGGGCCAGCTACCCACCCGAGCTGTGCAATGGCCCAAGACAGCGATAGCACACCTGACCCGATAACTGCAGTGATAATATGTGCACTCGCAGTCCACATAGTACCTGCAATGATATCAAAGTTAAAACTCCTGCGCTCCTACACGATAAGTTTAGTTAAAATCAAGTTCGAACTCAAGTTCAGATTAGCCGATGATGTTTTGTGCATTTCCAAGATTCATTTGGCCTAATATTATAAACTCGTTAAGATCTTATAGTTATTATTTTCCGTCTACCGAGTCTCGATGGTAGTTTTCCGCGGTAAACACAGCTAAAAAGCTCTATGTGTTGAGGGTAAAGGAACAATCCTCGAATTGGAGGGGTGAAGGATGTGGGTGGCGGTTCAATAGAGCGGAAATAATACCTATAAGAGCTTAATGGGCAGAAAATGTGAGGTAAATGTTAGAGGCTGATCTAACTTTGAGCTCCGTCAAGTTCATATTTATATACCTGTTCTCTTCAGGCGGCCATCATCGTCGAAGCATTTAGAAGCGCCTTGTTGGTGGCCAAGCTCTATAGAGAGATCCATTGGAGGGAAGGCTGATTGCTGGTAGCGTATTGAATTGACGTTGTCACCCATCTGTGAGCAGAGAAAATAAGTAAGAACAGAGTACTGAGGAAGGGTATGCTCTGTTTTTGTAACAGAGTACTCTGTGAGCAGAGGAGCAGAGGAGCAGAGGAGAGATAGAGAATGAAGTGGCAGTGAGGTGCGGGGCTCTGTATATATAGGATCTACGTACGTCCTCTTTGTTAAACAAAAGTACAGTTCAGTACTTACTCAGTTACAATCGTAGGGTTCGGATCGAGTGAAATATGAGAATGAGTGCAAGTAGCAAAGTTTATGAATATGAATTTTGAAAGCTATTCCTTTCTGATAAGGAGAAGAAAGACTAGTGCTTTTAATAAGAATCATTTGGTGCATACTCTGTTTTAGATTAATTGTGCGTAGAACTCCCGTACTATTGCCCAAATGCAAATACGCCCCCTACAGTTCTATTCTTGCAGATAGATGCCTTGTGTGAATTTTCTTTTTTGATGCCCTGAAAAGATCTAATTGTCAAAAGGAAAAAAAATTCTTCTTCTCTAAGGCCTTTTTTGGTTCAAAATGTTTTTTGGAAAACACATGGAAAGCTACAAACGTAGCTTTCTTGTGTCAAAATAACTAAAAAGAATTCCTATTTTGCAGTTTGGTTCACAAGAAAATAATTGGGAATACTTTTTGAAAATATCACAAAATGTCGTCTTTTAAGGAAAAGTCAATTCCGAGTTTTTAAGGTGAAATTAAAAGGAAAACGCCTTAAAAAATATTAAAAAACAGTTGATGGTAAGTTTCTTGAGTACATGTCTTTTCTTAATATGTTTTTTTTCCTAATTCTAAGTTTTGATCCAAAACATGAATTTGTGATGAGGTAGAATTCCCCTTTCCTTTCGTTGTGCGAAACAAAGAAAAAAACAAAGCTTTCCAATGAAATGCATGAATAGCTCAAAAAATAATTTTTTTTCTCATTAGAATCCTACTCCTCTATTAGTTGGAAATTGGAAATGAACCAAACAGGCCCAAAGGGTAAAAGAGTTCAAAAAACTTTCACTAAGGGGTCTGACTGCAACAATAGAACCATATCCACAATCGGGCGATAGTGCAATGGTCTATCTGTAATAAACCCTAAGTTTTATATGTCAAGTAAATCACAGTTGTCCAAATGGAGTCGTAGGATCCAATACTACACATCGTGTTAGAACTGTCTACATACAAGTCGATGGTTCTGACTCTCTAATGGGGTGAAATTTCAATTTGTCCTCCTACTTTTCCCATCGAAGAGTCAGAACTACCCGCTCAAATGCAGACGGTTGCAATAGAGTGTGGATATAGGATCTAAATCAATACATGTGGAACAGGAACAATATTTTCAACGATAGTTTCCCCAGCATATGGGAAAGAAATGCACATGGGCAAGTCAAAATAAAATGGACCATTGGGTTTTTGTGGGAAGCTAATAAATAATATAAGTCAATGAAAGTTCTCAAAACCTCTATCTTCTTCAATCTCTACAGAATCTAAACAAAAAGAAACAGAGAGATCACTCCCTTGTCCTTTGTATATCCTTTCAATATCTCTACAGACCATGAAATACTAAACTACAGTCTGAGGAGCATTGGCTCTCAAAGTTGGAGAGTTTTTTCTTTTTTTTTTGTTTACCTTTTGCATTCTTCGATCTCTGCTCTCTGGCTGCTGCTTGTATTGGTCTTTTATATAGTTAGACTGCGGTGCAGTAGCCAAGAGGAACACAGAGAGAAGAGAGAAGGTGAGAAGAAGTGTGCGTCCCCTCTGACAAGTTTTTGAGGCTCGTTTGGAGTTTAAATAGGGATCACAGGTTGCTGGGGGAGCTGTAGTTTATTCTATTCTTTGCATGTGTAGTCTTTGGAATAATTCTTTTTGCGGTAATGGAACAAACAATAGAAGGAAAGTCAATAATTTTTGGGTATTTGGTTTGCTTCTCTGTGACACAATTAGGGGTGATGATTAACCGGCTAGAGCCGATTAAACTGATCAAACTAATCGTATTAAATATGTTGGAAAATGTTTCTATTTGGAAAAGTTGTCTTATCCTGAGTTTACTGAGCCAACCACTCTCTCAATTTAGAACAATCTCGGAACCTATGGAGAACTTTGAATCCGAGAGAAAATTTGAAAGGGGAATATATATTAATAAAAAAAGTGATAAACCTTTGGGGTTTACGATCCTTCTTCAGTCTAATATAAATTAAATGTGAATTTGTTTCCCACCCTAAATAGACTCCAACTTTACTAATAAAATAAATTAAAATATAATTATTTTTAGATTTCTGCCAAAAACAGGCACTGTTGATAGAATATAAGGACTCTTCTGCTACGTTTGGTTCCGTCTCTCAAGATTAACTTTGCCTTTCAGATTAGAAGATATTATTTTTTTTCTTTGCGGTCAAGTTAACAATACATCCATATCCGAGTCTGGCTCATGACGCTCCCATGCTTTATGAATTTTTTGGTTACGCATCCCGCAACAATATTGTAAAAGATTTATAAAGAAAAATAGAAGAGAGAAATTTAAGGTTTGTGAGGATCTTTAATAGGTTTGTGAGAGAGTTTCTTACTTGTTCCTTCAAGAACGCAAGATATATTAATGCTTGTGTAATATCTAAAATAAAGACGACTCAAATCACTCCCCGTGAACGTAAACAATTGCTAAATCACGTAAATAATGTATATTTGGATCTAGATTACTTTTCTACAATAGATTGCTATGATTTGTTTTCTCTTTGTTCGAATGTTACTTTCTTAGTGTTCTCCTATTGCCGAGTTGATCGATTGCCCTAGTTAGACCGAAGATATCTAGTTAGATAGATCCGGAAATAACTTACATAAAGCGTGCTTGATTGTTTTATCAATAATTGGTAAAATCTCATTAATCTTATTAAGTTCTTAACTAGATTAGGATTGTCTTGTTGGCTATGTTGTTCATGAAAAAGCAATTTTGCCTTTGAGAACAGTCCCACATTGGAAAATAAGATGCATAGTACATGATTTATAATGGTTCTCCTTTTATTGGGCTTTGAGTAGTGTTTTGGGTTTTGTATTGTGTGGCCTTTGCATAACATACGCGCGCACGTCGCGTCGCGTGCCACGCACGTGTTCTTTTTATTTCTTCAGCCTTCCTTTTTGCACGTTTTACACGTTTTTGACTCGGCCACGCAACGGCTGCGAAGATTGTGCAGGGGTTACGCGATTGAGGAGAACGTGCACGGATTATGAGCAATGGCTCTGGATTTGTAAATGATGTAGAACACATGGCAGACACGTTTATGTCAAAGTGGGACAGTCGTAAGTCCAAATGCGGGCCCGGTCGAAGAAAATAACTTGTTTCAAAGAAACGGTCGTAACTTTCAAACCGTATGTCAGAATTGGACGAATTATATATGAAAATCGACTATCTCGACGAGACGGAGCCATCTAAGCCAACCCCTATGGATTTGGTTTGCTTGCTCCGTTTAACCAAATTCCTTACGGTTCGAGAGATATCTGTATTTTTGTCCGTTTTTTACTATTATTAGTAATGTTTTAGAAGTCTGTTTTGATTAGGAAATAAATTCGATTTGATCTCAGATTTGACTGGTGGATTTTCCTAGTCATATGGAGTCTTTTTAGGAGTTTTAATGTTTTAGAAATTCTTTTACTATTTTTGGTAAGTTAGAGTCCTTGTAGGAGTTTGGATCATTGTAAAAGTCTTGTTTCTTTTCTATTTAAGTAGGATCTTGTAAGCCCTAGAGGCATAACTTTTAATTAATAAATTTTTTTCTTTAATATTTACTTCGTGGATTCGAATCTCTTCATGGATTCGAAGATTGTCTTTGGTGGATTCTGAGGCTACAACTTCCGCGCTGTGTCAATTGGTAGCAGAGCATTGTTCCTCCGATCCGATGGCAGGTGATGAAGCCTGATAATCACATTTTATTACAATTTTATACCCTCATTATCTATTTTATATGAATAAATATGCCACTAATAATTGTTTTTATCTTTAAATGTAGGTTAATGAAGAATAAATCTCAAACTCTCATCTCTCAACAAAAACCCATTGATTAAATGAAGAAATGAAGCAAAGAAGCCCATTGGAAAATCAATTTCCAAATTATCCAAAAGCCCAGAATCAAGCCGAGTAGCTTGTAGAAGCTGGAGAAAATCAAAAATCCAATATGAAAAGAAATTATATTCAAAATGGTTGGCCACAAAAAAACGACGATATCTCCTAATCCGGAAGGAGAAATTTAACATATAATATATGAAAATCGCATATCTTGACGAGACGAAGCTATTCGTGAAATCAGAATTTGGATATAGTGGGTATCGATGTCGGCATCGATGCTAGTTTATTGTAGCGTGAGTCAATGGCTGATTTTGCTTGTCTTGGGGCTTAAGTTTGATCCAAGGGCTCTCATTCACTGATGTTTAATATAAATAGGGGTAGAGAGTGAGGGGTTAGGGGTGTAAAAAATTTTATAACTCCATTTGGAGAGGAGGGCTACTCTTAATTGAGAATTCCTTCCAAAAATTATAACTTTTGTTGCAATTAATAATAATAATTTTTCTCCACTTTAAATTTTTCTTTTCTCCTCTTTGTTGAATGATGAGGATAGAGATGAAGAGCAATTTAAAAGTTATTTCTTTTATTTTTCTCTTTTATTTCTTTTTAGTAATTTCTTTATTATTGCTTATTAGTTAGATTTACATTCATGCTTGTAGTGTAGATTTATTTTCTTGTCTTTTTATTTTTTTTTGCTCTTTAATTTGTAGAGTAGATTTATTTTATTGTATTTAATTTTTATAATTTATTTTGTAGCTTAGATTTTAATTCTTTGTAGTTAGATTTAATTCTTGTTCATAGTTTAGATTTTTCTTTTCTTTTTATTTTTGTAATTAGTTCTTTTTTTTCTTGTTTTTATTTCTTAAGATGTGAAATTAATTCTTGTAGGAATCTTAGAATTGTATGATGCTAGTCTAATTTCCTTTATATTATGCAAATTATTTTCTTTCACTTAAAATATTCATGTTTAGGATAATCAACTAGAGAACTAATCGGTAGAAGAAGAATTTGATAATCTATGCTTATCTTAAATGGTTTGATAGGTTATGCTTATGAATTCTAGGATTACTATCTTGTTGTTACTTTTATCATGAATAGTAATTTTAACTTAGATGATAATTTGATAGGTTATACTTTCCTTAAATGGTTTGATAGTCTATGCTTAATAAATCTAAGTTGAAATATGATAAAAAGAGAATAGTTTATATTTTGTAATTAAGATTAGCTAGTAGATTAAATTCTAGATTTCTCATATCTTAATTGAATCATCCATCTTGACTTTCTTGAATTTTCTTTTCATTCTTAATTTTATTTCTTGATTTTATTCATTCTTCTTTCTTGCCTTATGATTTTATTTATTCTTTGATTCTTATTTCTTTTCTCTAAAATTCAATTTATTGTCTCTTGCATATATTCACAACAATCACTCATCATAATCACACTTATTCTTTATCCTAATTTGTCACGCACACAACATAAGAACCTATTCTAATAATCTCTTAAGATCACCTTCCTCGTGGGATCGATAACTTTTTATACTATAACTTGATCAATTGTGCACTTGCAATTTTGGTACATAATTATGTCGCATCAAGTTTTTGGCACTGTTCCCAGGGAAGGTGCTAAAATAGGATTTTATTATTTTGGTTCTTTAACTTGTGTGTTTTCTTGTGAAGGAACCGCTTGGAGCTTGAAATCCTTGGATTGAAGATCAAGAACTTAGAGAATTGCTTTCGGGTAAGTCCTCTTTCTAGTTTTCAATTCCATCCTTTTTAGTTAGCTTCACAATTAGAGACAATTAGGATCTTAAAAAAAATTTATTTTTGTTGACCATAATAAAATCCATCTTTCACTTGGACATTAACTAACAAGATAATAAACTCAAACAATGTTCCCCCTTCTCATAGTTGTTTGATTGTTAACCCTAATAAAAAATATAAAGATTTTCTTTTTATCATCTTTTTTAGTTGCTTTTAAATTCTAGGGTTCCATTTAATATAGTGTTGGAATTCACCAAAGTGATTGTAGCACTTGATTTGGCACATACTTAAAACATTCTTAAGGGCAAAACCCATAATCAAGATAAGGTAAGGGATTTCATCACCCTTTCCTTAGCCCACAAATCACTAATTCCTCACTTCACAAACCCAAGCCTTGTAAAACTCATTAGACGTTGGCCCCTGAGGATTCGAGCTCAATAAGGAACAAGAAATCCTTAAGTGAACCGGTTTAAGTTTTCTCATATTAGTTGGTGTCTAAGACAAGGTTTAGGGATTGCGTAAAGCGCTCCGCAAGGAACGAGGTACTTAATTGATCTCTGATCTCCCTCTAGTACTATCCTTACCTGGCTAACTACCTGGGTAAAACTTTAATCTTTTTACTGTAGGAGTTTTTGGTTAGGAGCTGGTCTAGTTGAGTTAGGCTAAACCCTAGAATTAGAGTTGATTGAAAAGTGATTGCTTTGAATTGTTTTAGTTAGGATTTTTTCTTTATCTTTTCATATAAAAAAAACTAATTTTCTTTCTTTCCTTTAAAAAAAAATTTGTTTTGGTATATGCAAACTTAGGTTCGGGATAATTCTCATCGTTTAATCCGTGTTGAACCAATTCAAGAAATGGCAAATCAACCCGTTCTTCAGGATATGTGTTACCCCACCAGAAATATAATTCCATCTTGCATAAGACTCCCCGAAGTAAATGGAGCAAATTTCGAGCTTAGACCGCATTACATAAACATGCTTCCCAAATTCCTTGGTAATAAAACAGAAGATGCATATATATTTATCTCGGAATTTGAGGAAGTGTGTATTATGATTAAAATGAGAGAATTAACCGAAGATGTGATTAAGCTTAGATTTATTCCATTTGCTCTTAAGGATAAAGCTAAAAAATGGCTGTACAGCTTACCGACAAATTCCATCTCAACTTGGGATGAATTTGTCACCGTTTTTCTTAAGAAATTTTTCCCTATTCACAAAACGGTAAAGCTTAGGAACAGTATTCAAAACTTCAAAATTATCCCGGGAGAGCCATTCTGAAAATATTTCGACCGATTCAAAGATCTTTTAATCCAATGTCCTCATCATGGTCTAGAAAAATGGCGATTGTGCCAAGTCATATATGAAGGATTGGACTATTCTTCAAAAACATCTTTAGAATCGATGTGTCAGAGAGATTTTATGAGGAAAAACGCAGATGAAGCTTGGGAATTCCTAGAGAGTCTATCCGAGAAAACAATACAGTAGGAACACTATGATGACAGGGTTTCATCAGTTCCCCAATCTAAGTCTAGTGGTCTTTCCCTGGAGTCAAACATTGCTTCTGAAGCGAAGATGGTGACGATTCTGCGGAGGTTAGAAGCCTTAGAAATTAAGGAACGAGCTCCAGCTCAAATCAATCATGTTTCTGCCCCGGGATGTCATAACTGTCAGTCTTCTACCCATGTTTCAGAGGAATGCCCTCTCCTAGGAAACAACCATGCATTAGAACTGATGAACGCTGCATTCCAGCGCCCTAGAAATAATCCATTTTCTTCAACCTACAATCCAGGTTGGAGAAATCATCCCAACTTTGCATGGAACCAAGGAAATTCTCCTGGAAATCAAAAATTCATTCCCGCGTCAAACCAACAATTCCCTAGGGGAAACACTGTCCCATTCAATTCACCAAACAATTTTTAACAAGCTAACCCAGTTTTTCCAACCCAACATCCTCATCCTCACCAGCCTACAAATCCTTTAAATTCTGATCATGACAAACGTTTAAGTGTCTTAGAAAAGGGTTTAGAAGCTATGATCAAAGCTTCTACACAAACTACCAACATGTTAACCCAATCATCCACCACTCTAAATTCCTTTATGCAAACCACCGGCCAAATGCTCAACTCAAACACTCAAGCCATAGCCCGGTTAGAAACCTAACTTGGGCAACTAGCCACTGCCGTGAGTGAGAGAGAAAAAGGAAAATTCCCAAGTTAACCTGTTGCAAACCCTAAAGACAATGGATCCAGTTCATCCTACCCAGCTCATGTGAATGCAGTTCACACTCTAAGATCAGGGAAACAAATAGACAATCAAGTTAGAATGCCACCGGATCAAACCCCTTCTCCCATCCATTACACTCCTTCCGATGAAGCAATTCCTTCCGATGACCAAAATGCTAAACTTGAGATTGAGCCTGCTCTAGATAGGTATAGGCCCGTTGCCCCCTTTCTAGATAGACTCAAACCTAGGAAAAACTCCCCGCAGGTTGAGAAAATCCTAGAAGCGTTTAAACAGGTCAATATCAACATCACTCTCCTAGATGCAATCGAACAAATCCCTTCTTATGCAAAGTTCTTAAAGGACTTATGCACTAAGAAAAGAACAACCAACGTCCCTAAGCAAGTCTTCTTAGCTGCCAACCTCAGTGAAATTTTTTCAAAACCCATGCCGTTAAAATACAAGGACCCTGGTTGTCCCACAATTCCATGCGTCATAGGTAACACTCACATTTATAAGGCACTTCTAGACTTGGGAGCCAGTGTCAACCTCCTTCCTTATTCAGTCTATCAACAGCTAGGTGTAGGAGAACTTAAACCGACAAGATGCACTCTACAGTTAGCTGATAGATCTGTAAAAATTCCCAAAGGAGAGGTAGAGGATGTTCTGATCAAGGTTGGAGAGTTTATTTTCCCTGTTGATTTTATTGTCTTGGAAACACAGCCCGTTTCCAATCTTAAAAGTCAAATCCCCGTCATTCTAGGAAGACCGTTCTTAGCCATCTCAAATACTTTGATAAATTGTAGAACCGGTCAAATGAAACTATCTTTTGGGAATATGACTGTTGACCTTAATATCTTCAATCTAGGAAGGCAGCCTAGTGATCCATCTGATGAACCCATGGAAGTGAATTTCATTCAAGGAATATCCAGTGAACAACAAGAGGGAGAGTGTGAGTCTGATTCAAATACATCTGATTTAATGATTGAGGAGCTTTCTGATGACGAACTAGAGATAGAACCGCTGGTCAATCATGTTTCTACTGTTGGTTGGCAACGAGAACCTTTGGAGATAGAACCCCGAGTCCAGCTTCGCCCATCTGTAGAGGAACCCCCTAAGTTAGAGCTCAAACCTCTACCTGAAAATCTAGAGTATGCCTACTTAGGGGAGAACGAGTCTTTACCAGTTATCATTTCTTCTGATTTGACTACCGGTCAAAAAGAAGCTCTCTTAGATGTTTTAAGAGAGAATAGGGAAGCCATTGGATGGACCATGGTTGATATCAAAGGGATTAGTCCAACCATTGTTCAACACCGAATCCATTTGATAGATGACGCCAAACCTACTAGAGATCCTCAACGTAGGTTAAACCCAGTGATGAAAGAAACCGTTAGGAAAGACATTCTGAAATGTCTCGATCATAGGATCATTTATCCCATTTCTGATAGTTCATGGGTGAGTCCGGTCCAAGTTGTTCCAAAGAAATCTGGGATCACCGTGATCCAAAATAAGGCTAATGAGCTGATTCCCACTCGAATCCAAACTGGATGGCGAGTTTGTATTGACTACAGAAAACTCAACTTAGCCACTCGGAAAGATCACTTCCCTCTTCCTTTCATTGACCAAACGTTAGAGCGTTTAGCAGGACACGAGTTCTATTATTTCCTGGATGGATATTCAGGTTACAATTAAATCCCTATCGCTCCAGAAGATCAGGAGAAAACCACATTCACTTGCCCGTATGGAACATTTGCATATCGACGCATGCCTTTTGGTCTGTGCAACGCACCGGCCACATTCCAACGTTGCATGATCAATATTTTTTCCGACATGGTAGAGCGATTTCTCAAAATTTTCATGGACGATTTTTCCATCTTTGGGGACACATTTTCCCAATGTTTGCATCATCTTAAACTGGTCCTAGAACGGTGTAGGAGAAAAATCTGACTCTCAATTGGGAGAAATGTCATTTCATGGTCAAACAAGGCATTGTCTTAGGACATGTAGTTTCCAATAGGGGAATCGAAGTGGACAAAGCTAAGTTAGATCTCATTTCCAATCTCCCTCCTCCCAAAACTGTCAAAGATGTCAGATCATTTCTTGGTCATGCTGGTTTTTACCGACGTTTCATCAAGGATTTTAGCAAAATTGCTAGACCCTTGACCAATCTCTTAGCCAAGGATACATCATTTGTCTTCTCTCTCGACTGTCTCAAAGCCTTTGAATATCTAAAAAAGGAGCTAACCACAGCTCTTATCATTCATGCACCAGACTGGACCTTACCCTTCGAACTGATGTGTGATGCATCTGATTTTGCGATCGGTGCTGTTTTAGGACAACGGTTTGATGGAAAACCGCATGTGATCTACTACGCCAGTAGGACTCTGAATGATACCCAGCAAAATTACTCTATCACAAAAAAAGAGTTTTTAGCTGTAGTCTTTGCCTTAGAAAAATTCAGGTCCTACCTCATCGGTTCCTTAACCAAAGTTTTCACAGATCATGTCGCACTAAAGTATCTTTTGACCAAAAAGGATGCTAAAGCACGGCTCATTAGATGGATTCTTCTTCTTCAAGAGTTTGACATTCAAATTCTTGACAGAAGGGGAACAGAGAACCCCGTAGCAGATCACCTCTCTCGACTCCCAAATGTACCAACATCAACCGTCCCAATCAATGAACATTTCCAGATGAATAACTCTTAGAAATCCAATCTGTTCCATGGTTCGCCGACATTGTGAACTACATAGTCATGAACCAGATCCCTTCTCATTGGTCCAAACAGGATAGATCCTGTTTTCTCTCCCAAGTAAAATACTTTTACTGGGATGATCCATATCTGTTCAAATACTGTCCTGATCAGATCTTTAGGAGGTGTGTTCCCACTAAAGAAACTAGGAGTGTTCTATCCTTTTGTTATGAGCAAGCCTGTGGGGGCCACTTTGGCCTAAGAAAAACAGCTGAAAAAGTTCTCCAATTTGGGCTGTATTGGCCCACTCTCTTCAAGGATTCATTCAAGTTTTGCAAAACCTGTAACCACTGTCAGCTTTTAGGGAATGTCACCAGAAGAAATATGATGCCCTTACAACCCATCTTATCTGTTGAACTTTTTGATCTGTGGGGTATCGATTTCATGGGACCATTTCCAAATTCCTTTGGAAATGTTTACATTCTAGTAGCCGTTGAATACATGTCAAAATGGGTTGAGGCGGTAGCTTGCAAAACTAATGACAACAAGGTCGTTGTTAAGTTTTTAAAAGAGAACATTTTTACACGGTTTGGAGTACCCCGAACGATCATCGGTGACAACGGTACACATTTTTGTAACCGTTCTTTTGAAGCTTTGATGAGGAAATATTCAATCACACATAAATTGTCAACTCCTTCTCATCCCCAAACCAGTGGACAAGTAGAGGTCACAAACAGGCAGATCAAACAAATCTAAAAAAAAACAGTTAATTATAATAGAAAAGATTGGTCTGTAAAATTATGTGATGCTCTGTGGGCATATAGAACAGCTTTCAAGGCCAATTTGGGGATGTCACCATATAAACTAGTGTTTGGAAAAGCTTATCACCTACCAGTAGAGTTGGAGCATCGAGCAATGTGGGCGATAAAACAGTTGAATTTTGACTCAGACTCGGCAGGTAAGAACAGATTACTCCAAATAAATGAGTTGAATGAAATTCAAAATGATACATACATAAACTCAAAAATTTACAAAGAGAAAACCAAGATTTTTCATGACAAATCAATTTTACGAAAAAATTTCTCTTAAGGATAGAAAGTTTTATTGTACAATTCAAAATTGCATCTTTTTTCTGGAAAATTAAGATCAAGATGGTCAGGTCCATTTATTGTCAAACAAGTTTTTTCGTATGGGGCTGTCGAGATAGAAAATCCTAAAAGTGGTAACATTTTTAAAATAAATGGTCAACGTTTGAAACCATTTTTAGAATTTTCTACGCTCGGAGAGGAAGAGGTGTTGGTTCTTCATGAACCTCATTATCTATAAAAAAATATAAAAAAATAATAATAAAAAATGGAAAAAAATAATTACAATTTTTTTCTCTTATTTGATTTCTTCATCCTCATACTAACAGTAATTGCAGATTCTTATCATCATTATCGACCGAACAAATGTAAGTTCTTCAAGTCTTATCTGCTTTACTTTGTGCATCAGCGAATTTGCATTAAGGACAGTGCAAAATTTAGGTGTGGGGGTGGGAATTAGTTATTTTTTTCTTTTTTTAGTTGCATTTTTGTCATTTTTTTCCTTTTTCTAAGAAAATTATAAAAATATTGTCACATGCCAAATTAATCGAGTTAAGTAATAATTGATCTAATTGATAGATTTTAAATTTTCTAATTCCTAGTTAGTGACATATTCAAGTTCACCTTTTATGATAACTCCAAATAAAATTCTTAAGAAATGATTTTTCAACTAGTATACTTTACTTAAGTCTTACCTTAGATTTTTAATTAAAAATAATAAAATTTTTGCATGCTTAACTTAGAGTTGAAAATATTTTTTTAAGTTATCTTGATTTACACATTTTTTTCAGATTATATATACTTACACATATATATTTAAAAAAAAAACTAACCTTAAAAGAAGAGTGCGAAAAATGGGCACAAAAAAGAACTCTTAAATTCAAGGTGATTCTTTCTTATAAAGCCTAAGTTGACTGAGTAATTAAGCCCAATGAGTATTTTTATACTTAATGACCTAAGCCCAATTGGGTTGGGATTCATTGGCCCAAAAAACTCGTTAAATGGTCACTTAGAAAGCCCGTTAAAATAGAAAACAATCACCAAGAATTAGAGAGTAAAAAAAAATAATTATATACATATATATCTATAACACTAACCATTTTTTATATATATTGTTGTTTTGTATATATGGTCTTGAAAACAATTTTTGATCAAGAGACTTGAAAGTTATTTAAAACAAAGAGTTAGCATGATCTTTTCAAAACTTTTAAATTAAATCTCTAAGATTTGACTTGGTTTTGTATTGCTATAATGAAAAAGATTTTCTAAGGGATTTACATTGGAGTTATATATAAAAACGTTTTCTTGATTATTAACTAGCTTCAATTAGAATGTCTAAATATATCAAAGAAAATTAGTTATTTACTGACTTATTTAACTTGGCAAGTTGATCGAATTTTATGGGTATATTCACTGCAAACCCTCACGAGACTACAACTCGTCCACTAGGGTAACCTAGGGGTTTAAAGGCTTGTTGTATGTGCTAAATACAACCGCGATTCCTGCGAAAGTGAGTTAGGATTTTCTTTTTATTTTCTTTGCTAGAGGACTAGCAGAAGTTTAGGTATGGGGGTATTTGATAATCACATTTTATTATAATTTTATACTCTCATTATCTATTTTATATGAATTAATATGCCACTAATAATTGTTTTTATCTTTAAATGCAGGTTAATGAAGAATAAATCTCAAACTCTCATCTCTCAACAAAAACCCATTGATTAAATGAAGAAATGAAGCAAAGAAGCCCATTGGAAAATTAATTTCCAAATTATCCAAAAGCCCAGAATCAAGCCGAGTAGCCTGTAGAAGCCGGAGAAAATCAATCCAATATGAAAAGAAATCATATTCAAAATGGTTGGCCATAAAGAAACGACGATATCTCCTAATCCGGAAGGCGGAATTTAACATATAATATATAAAAATCACCTATCTCGACGAGACGAAGCTATTCGTGAAATCAGAATTTGGATATAGTGGGTATCGATATCGGCATCGATGTGGGCATCGATGCTGGCATCGAGACCAGCATCGATGCCTGCATCGATGCTAGTTTACTATAGCGTGAGTCAATGGCTGATTTTGCTTGTCTTGGGGCTTAAGTTTGATCCAGGGGTTCTCATTCACTGATGTTTACTATAAATAGGGGTAGAGAGTGAGGGGTTAGGGGTGTAAAAATTTTTATAACTTCATTTGGAGAGGAGGGCTGCTCTTAATTGAGAAGGCCTTCTAAAAATTATAACTTTTGTTGCAATTAATAATAATAATTTTTTCTCCACTTTAAATTTTTCTTTTCTCCTCTTTGTTGAATGATGAGGATAGAGATGAAGAGTAATTTGAAGGTTTGTATTTCTTTTATTTTTCTCTTTTATTTCTTTTTAGTAATTTCTTTATTATTGCTTATTAGTTAGATTTACATTCATGCTTGTAGTGTAGATTTATTTTCTTATCTTTTTATTTCTTTTTGCTCTTTAGTTTGTAGAGTAGATTTATTTTCTTGCATTTAATTTTTGTAATTTATTTTGTAGTTTAGATTTTAATTCTTTGTAGTTAGATTTAATTCTTGTTCATAGTTTAGATTTTTCTTTTCTTTTTATTTTTGTAATTAGTTCTTTTTCTTCTTGTTTTTATTTCTTAAGATGTAAAATTAATTCTTGTAGGAATCTTAGAATTGTATGATGCTAGTCTAATTTCCTTTATATTATGAAAATTATTCTCTTTCACTTAAAATATCCATGTTTAGGATAATCAACTAGAGAACTAATCGGTAGAAGAAGAATTTGATAATCTATGCTTATCTTAAATGGTTTGATAGGTTATGCTTATGAATTCTAGGATTACTATCTTGTTGTTACTTTTATCATGAATAATAATTTTAACTTAGATGATAATTTGATAGGTTATACTTTCCTTAAATGGTTTGATAGCCTATGCTTAATAAATCTAAGTTGAAATATGATAAAAAGAGAATAGTTTGTATTTTGTAATTGAGATTAGCTAGTAGATTAAATTCTAGATTTCTCATATCTTAATTGAATCCTTCATCTTGACTTTCTTGAATTTTCTTTTCATTCTTGATTTTATTTCTTGATTTTATTTATTCTTCTTTCTTGCCTTATGATTTCATTTATTCTTTGATTCTTATTTATTTTCTCTAAACTTTAATTTATTGTCTCTTGCATATATTCACAACAATCACTCATCACAATCACACTTATTCTTTATCCTATTTTGTCACGCACACAACATAAGAACCTATTCTAATAATCTCTTAAAATCACATTCCTCGTGGGATTGATAACTTTTTATACTATAACTTGATCAATTGTGCACTTGTAATTTTGGTACATAATTATGTCGATCAAAGCCCCTATTTCTCGAACTGAGTTCGATGTTCTAAAGGCCAATGTGAATTAGATGAAGACTGTCATGGAGCGACTTGCGGCGGCAATTGAGCGTCTGAACACTGCGAGAGTTCAAAATCGTGTTGATGGTCGCCAACGATGTGATCCGACTCCACCAACTCCATATGATGAATTCAACAGCGAGGAAGATAACTATGTAGCCCCACGCCGTGGTTTTTATCGCAGAGACCGTCGATGAAGGGATAATTATGATGCTGGAGGTTTTAAGATGAAGATGGATCTGCCTTCTTTCAACGGGCAACTTCACATCGAAGAATTCCTCGACTGGATTACAGAAGTAGAGAGATTCTTTGAGTACATGGAGATTCTAGAAGAGCGTAAGGTAAAATTGGTGGCCTATCGACTCAAAAGTGGAGCTTCAGCTTGGTGGGAATCTATTTGCCTGAATCGATCTCGTCAAGGAAAGCCGAAGGTCGATAGATGGGGAAAGATGAAGAAACTACTGAGGGCCCGTTTCTTGCCAAGTGATTATGAACAAGTTTTATTTGGACAATACCAAAATTGTAAGCAAGGTGTTAGAACTGTGGATGAGTACACGCATGAGTTCTATTGACTGTCATCCCGTAATAACTTAAACGAGAGCGAGGCACAACAGATGTCCAGGTATACGGGAGGATTGAGGAGGGTGATTCAGGATCGTGTATCTTTGCAGCAGACCTATACCTTAGCAGACACGGTTAGCCTAGCCGAGAAGGTGGAGTGACAACTTGGACGAAATAATAAAGGATCATGGGCAGCTTCCGAAGGGTCGCGCACGAGCTTTAATCGTGGTGGGAACAAATAGTCTCAAACTATTTCTAATTTACATCAGAGAAGGCAAAGGGTTCAGCAATAAAAACAACAAAGAAGACTACACCATCGAACCCATATGCCAAGCCTGACCCGATCAAGTGCTATAGATGTGGATAGCCTGGTCATCGATCCAATCAGTACCCTAAAAGAGGTATTGTGAATATGGTGGATCATGAAGATGAGGACGTAGATCAAGACGAGGCTGAAGACTATCATAGTGGATTGGATCCTGATGATGATGGGGAACAACTCTCATATGTTGTGCGGTGACTATTATTAGCCCCAAAGATAGAAGAACCACTACAGAGGCATAACATCTTCTGCATGAGATGCACAGTGAAACAGAAGATCTATGATGTCATCATTGATAGTGGGAGCAGTGAGAATATTGTCTCTCAGTGCATGGTGGAGAAATTAGGTTTGAAGACGGAGAAGCACCCTGCTCCTTACAAGATCAGTTGGATTCGTAAGGGTAATGACGTGCAGGTTGATGAGGTGTGTCGGGTATCTTTTTTCATTGGCTGAACTTATGTTGATGAGGCATTGTGAGATGTAGTTGAGATGGATGCTTGTCATATACTGCTAGACAGGCCATGGTAGTTTTATGTTGATGCCATGCATAGAGGGAATGATAGTGTTTATATATTTAAGAAGGATGATCGACGAATTATGCTCAAGCCTCTAACCGAGAAGGGGCCTGTCGAAACTAATGTTGCTGAAAAGAAGACTTTTTTGGTTGTTGATAATGAAGACTTTATGAAAGATATGAAGCAGTCTGATGAGGTTTATGCTCTTGTTGTCTCGGGAAAAGAGGATTCTACCACCGCCAAAATTCCACCTAAAGTACAAACCCTCTTGCAGCAATTCGATGCAGTGATGCCCGACGATCTTCCGTCTAAATTACCACTGCTTTGAGATATTCAGTATCAGATCGACCTCATCCCGGGATCTCGGCTACCAAATTTGCCACACTATCGAATGAGCCCGAAGGAAGGAGAAATTTTGCAGAAGCAGGTGGACGACCTCGTCCTGAAAGGCCTTATACGACCTAGCATGAGTCCGTGTGCTGTGCTAACGCTACTAGTCCCGAAGAAGAATGGAGAGTGGCGCATGTGTGTGGACAGTAGGGCTATCAAAAAGATTACTGTGAAGTATCGATTTCCTATCCCACGACTGGAAGACATGTTAGATATGTTTTATGGATCAGAAGTGTTCTCCAAGATAGATCTCAAGAGTGGTTATCATCAGATTCAGATTAGAGAAGGAGATGAATGGAAGACTGCTTTCAAGACAAAAGAAGGCCTGTATGAATGGTTAGTCATGCCTTTTGGTCTTTCTAATGCTCCTAGCACTTTCATGCGTTTGATGAATTAGGTATTAAAACCCTTTATCGGCAAGTTCATTGTAGTTTACTTTGATGATATCCTGATTTATAGCTAGAGCGAGACTGCGCATCTGGACCACTTGAGGAAGGTACTAACAGTTTTGCAGGAGAATAAGTTGTACATCAACCTAAAAAAGTACAACTTTATGACCAGTAGCCTTGTATTCCTAGGCTTTATCGTTAGTGCAGAGGGCATTCATGTTGATGAAGAGAAGGTGCGTGCTATTCGAGAGTGGCCTATGCTGAAGACTGTCAGTGAGGTTCGTAGTTTTCATGGCCTAGCAACGTTCTATAGGAGATTTATCAGAAATTTCAGCATTATAGTAGCTCCTATCACTGAATGCATGAAGAAAGGAAAGTTTAATTGGAGAGTAGAAGCGTGTAGGTGTCAAAAATTGCCTATAGGTGCCCGCACACGACTCGAGACAGAGAGAAGACGATGAACATCGCTATCCAAGTCACAGAAGCTTGATTGACGTTGACGAACGCTTGAAGTGAATCGACGAACTATGTGAAGCAACAGAGTTTCAGAATAACGAGGATACGAACTGATCGGGAGCCTCGCGTCACTTACAAAAGGCGAAACGCCCTTCGTGTCTCATTTATTCCACAGATGATCCAATCATGGGAGCCTGTAGATCTCCTCGTCGGCTTTCCAACGCATATTGAATCATATCTGGAATTCTCAAGCATTGGCGAAGCCCTGCCGGACTGAAGACTGAAAGTGCACGAATTTCAGAGAGGAGGAGGAGAGATCGGATCGAGTTCGTCGGCATAAAGAAGAGGAGATCGTCAGATCTGCAGTTCTCTTGTTCGTCCCTTAAGATTACCCCGTTGTGGTGATCTTAAGAAGAGCAATTATCTCGCTGTTGCCGAGATAAGTGCTATGGTTTCTTGATTCCTTCACGAATCAACGAAGCTCTGCCTAATTTTTCAGCAATCAGATCTGATCGACGGTGGTCCACGGATATCAACATCCCCATCACAGGCCAAGATCCCACGCAAGCAGAAGACCGATAAACGATCTCTACGCTGTTTGAAGAGAATTGTACTTTTGTTTTGTTTTCATTGTGTAAAGGTCTTATAAAAAGACTAATTTTTGTTTTTGTTGTAAACGTCTGAAGTTTGTAATGAATCCTGTAATAAAACAATCAATTTTCTCCGCAAACAAAGCGGATCGTAGCTTTACACTGATCAAGGAGAAGTTATCTACCGCACTAATGCTTGCACTTCTAGACTTTCAAAAGGTGTTTGAAGTTGATTGTGATGCGTCCATCGTAGGAATTGGTGGTGTGCTATCTCAAGTACGACATCCAATTGCTTTCTACAGCGAGAAACTCAGCGAAGCTCGACAAAAATGGACCACATATGAGCTAGAGTTATATACCATAGTTCAATCTTTGAAGCATTGGGAGCACTATTTGATCTCACGAGAGTTTCTTCTTCATAGTGATCATCAGACCCTGAAGTCCCCTAATAGTTAGACTATCATCAACCGTATGTATGCTTGTTGGATCATGTATCTACAGCGTTTCACCTTTGTTTTGAAGTACAAATCCGGGAAGCAGATTAAGTTACAGATGCACTCAATCGGAGAGCTGGTTTGTTGGTGACTTTGCAAGAAGAAGTGATTGGATTTGAGTACCTAAAGGAGCTATATGCAGAGGATGAAGACTTTAAGGAGATTTGGGATGAATGCCAACAGAATAAATCAGTCAAAGGCTTTCATATTCAGGATGGTTATTTATTTCATGGCGATCAATTGTGCATACCCCAGAGTTCGCTAAGAGAGCAGATAATTAGAGACCTTCATGCTGGCGGGTTAGGAGGACACTTGGGACGAGACAAGATGATTGCTTCTATTGAAGAGCGATATTACTGGCCTCAGCTAAAGAAGGGAACAGAAAAATATGTACGACATTGTCCAGTTTGTCAAGTTTCTAAGGGACAGTCAAAGAATACAGGATTGTACACCTTTACCTGTTCCTGATGCGCCATGGCATGATATCTCTATGGAATTTATGTTGGGACTGCCTAGAACCCAACGTGGTATGGATTCTATTTATGTTGTGGTTGATAGGATTTTGAAGATGGCGCACTTCATTCCATGTAAGAAGCTTGCAGATGCTAGCCGCATTGCCAATCTTTTCTTTCGGAAGATAGTTCGCCTTCATGAAGTGCCAAAATCCATCACATCCGATTGTGATCCTAAGTTCTTATCCCACTTTTGGAGGACTTTGTGGCAACGATTCAATACTTCTTTTAAGTTCAGTACTGCTTATCACCCTCAAACAGATGACCAAACTAAAATAGTAAATTGCACTCTCGGTAACCTTCTTAGATCCATCTCTGGCGATCGTCCGAAGCAGTGGTATCTTGCTCTAGCACATGCTAAATTTGTTTATAACTGTATGGAGAATCGAACTACAGGCAAGGCTCCCTTTGTGATTGTGTATGGAAGTCTTCCGAATCATTATCTTGACATTGCTCCACTGCCTAAGCTTTTCGGACAGAGTGTTCTTGCA
The DNA here is from genome assembly GCA_022839385.1 of Asparagus kiusianus. Taxonomy (NCBI): domain Eukaryota; kingdom Viridiplantae; phylum Streptophyta; class Magnoliopsida; order Asparagales; family Asparagaceae; genus Asparagus; species Asparagus kiusianus. Next base: position 117,286 of record BQKN01064320.1, read on the forward strand.
GATCATATGGTTAAAAGATACGGGCTATCCAACATGAAGTCAAGAAGAAAATAGAGCAGTCTAATACTAAATATAAGGATGATGCTGATCGACACAGGAGGAAGAAGGTGTTTGAAGAGGGAGACATGGTGATGGTGTTTCTACGAAAAGAACGTTTTCCCGTGGGCACCTACAACAAGCTGAAGAATAAGAAGTATGGTCCCTACAAGATACTAAAGAAGATTATCGACAATGCTTATGTGGTTGACCTTCCTACAGATTTGGGTATCTCTCCTAGTTTCAATGTTACAGATTTGTTTGAGTATTACCCGCCAGAAGAAATAGCTATTTATGCAAGTGTAAGCTCGGGTCGAGCTCCTTTCAAGTAGGGGGGACTGATGTAGAACACACAGCATACACGTTTATGTTAAAGTGGGACAGTCGCAAGCCCAAATGCGGGCCCAGTAGAAGAAAATAACTTGTTTTGAAGAAACGCCCGTAACTTTCAAACCGTATGCCGGAATTGGACGAAATATATATGAAAATCGACTATCTCGACGAGATGGATCCATCCAAGCCAACCCCTATGGGTTCAGTTTGCTTCCTCCATTTCGCCAAATTCCTTACGGTTTGAGAGATATCCGCATTTTTATCCATTTTTACTATTTTTAGTAATGTTTTAGGAGTCTGTTTTGATTAGGAAATAAATCTGATTTGATCTCAGATTTGATTGGTGGACTTTTCTAGTCATAAGGAGTCTTTTTAGGAGTTTTAATGTTTTAGGAATTCTTTTACTATTTTTGGTAAGTTAGAGTCATTGTAGGAGTTTGAGTCCTTGTAAAAGTCTTGTTTTTTCTATTAAGCAGGATCTTGTAAGCCCTAGAGGCATAACTTTTGATTAATAAAATTTTATTTTTCTTTAATATTTACTTCGTGGATTCGAAGCTCTTCGTGGATTCGAAGATTGTCCTTGGTGGATTCCGAGGCTACAACTTCCGCGCCGCGTCAGTAAACCCTATATATAGAGGCCTGATCAGTTCGAGGAAAACACAGAAAAAACTCTTCTCTTCTTCTTAAAACCGAGCTCTCTCTCCTTCTAAAATTCTCGGCTTCAGTTCAATTGTTTTTGTTTTTTGGGCAACGTTCTTCATCTGAGCAGAAGCTCTGCCACTCTCACCCGAGTTCAGAGGCCGGCCGAATTCCGGGGTTTTTTACCGCTAGGGGGGAGAGGACCATCTACGTCAGGGTGATAGGCTGGTCTTCAATCTTCTAGGACAATGTTTATACGACTGCTCCCGATCAGATCAGAATTTCTAATTTTTTTATTTCGGATTTTTATGCTAATAATTTTCAATTTTGACAGCAGATTGGTCACTGGAGGAGATGGTCCAATCCTTTCTTGTTCTTTTTTCTTTATTGTTGTTATTATATTATTATTATTATTATTATTTTGAAATACTAGCTCAACTCTTTGTATTGACCAATGTAGGATCCACTAATCTGATTAAGAAATTGCCTTATTTTGCAGCCGCACGTTCGAGAGCTTTCCTCCATTGTTCATGGGGAATAGGTTCCTCCAATTTGTACCAGTCAATTATAGTTTGTTATTTGAGTCCTCATGACTGGCATAACGCATTTGTACTAATCCTTATTCCTTCTCCTTTAGTCACTAATACTTAAAAAGGGACGCGCCGATAATTTTCATTACCGAATCCTAACACAAATAATGCATAGAGCATTTAGATCTTTAGGAATGACTTTGAAAGTTGTATAAATGACCAAGTGCAGTGGCCTTTCTATTGATGGTCGTGGGTGTCCTTCGGTCTGAAAGTTTAAATTTCTTTATTCAAGAGATAAGTTCGCAATGCTGTTTTGGTTATGACAAAACAATTTGCTAACAAATAGAAAAACTTCTAAAGATCAACGCTAATTTTTAGGTTAAATGTCGTAACCTCCCAAACTTTGGACTATTATCAGCTGATCCCTCATGACTTTCATAAATTCTAGAAGCTATTTTAAGTTTAGGGGTTATCGGAAAACCCCTATAACTTTAAGATGTTATTAGTAAACTCCTCTAAATCATGGTAACTATAGTTTTCACATGGGTAGATAAAATTACATAGGAAGAGAATTTTGTAAGTCAAAACTAGGGTCACGCTTTTCAAGAGGGTTTCTAAGAAAAAAATCTTAAAATTAAAAGGGCTTTACTACTAACCCTCACGTCCTTTTTTTTTGGTGGGGTGTCGAGTTCTGACATATTGCATATTGCTACACAAGAAAGTAATACTTTATTTTATTTTATTTACAATTTCATGAGCACTTATCATTTTTTTTTCAATTCTCTAGAAATATATAGGAAAATTATATGTATTACACATCTATGGGAGAGATACTACATAATTCTCAAAAACTATAATTTAGGTTCTCAAATTCTCACATTTAGAAATTCTAATAAAATTTATCAAACATTTGTTAGAACGATTGTGAAAACATTGTTCAAACAAATATCTCTTGTTTGAGTAATAATAAACTCTCATTTACTACTGATATATTTTTGAGATGATATTTCAGGTTTAAACAGGTGCGAGCAAGATGCGGTTCGAAACGATGCAAAAAATCAACATGAACATTGATTTCAGCCTTTGAACCATTGATAGTCAAGAGGCATCCAAAGAAGGTAAAGCAGCTCCTCGATGGTTACATGAGTCAATAGGAGATAAACATAAATAGTTGGCACCATCGATCATCAACAGTGACCCATTGATGGTCATAGGAAACCATCGATGGTTATAGAAAACAATCAAAGAAATCTAGAAACCAGAATCAGCACCATCGATGGCTACAGTGGTACCCTCATCGATGGTCGTGATCCACCATCGATGATTATGATGAATTTTGATAGTTTTCAAGATTTAATCTCAGCGGCTTATCGATACATTTGATCTCCTTTTTACACTTAGATGGCTATCTCTTTTCTATCTTGTTAAGATCTATTTAAAGGGAGTTAGAGATCATAATTAAGGAGAAGTTCAAGGTGTCAAATATATAAAAAGGAGAGATCTTTGTTCTAGGGTTTAAGATAGAGAGAGTTAATCAAATCTCCTGAGTCTCGTTCAACTTCTTCTCGGTGAGCTTTTCATTGGAGCTTGATTTAGCGAGAAGGAGTGCCCTACGCTACACCACCACACCGCTTCTTTACAAATCTTCATCTTCAAGGGCGAAACCACCTACATCAAACTGGTGCCACATGACACCAGTTTGATGTGGGCTGCACAAGACCCGCCCCACTTCCTATTATTACCCGAACCCATTTGTCCCCAACCTAATCCCAGTAAAAAAATCCCCACAATTATAAAAAAACGTTGACTCTCACTTCAGCTGCTCTCCTGTCAGTTTCTCCGCCTCCTTTGACTTGTTGTCGTTACCGTCGCCATAGGGCCTCAAGAGCTCCGGTGGACCTATAAAGTAAGTATTGTTTTTTTTCTAATTTCTTAATTACTTTCTATAATTTAAATATATATGTAGAAATCAGGGTTTTTTTTTGAAAGTTATTAAAATTTTAATGTTTGATTTTCTCCTCAATCTTCACAATCACATTTTGACATTAATTTAAGTAAATTTTGGGTTATTAATTTAAGTAAAATTTTGGTTATGTTTTATTATAGAACTTTGGATTTTTTAGCTTTTATTTTATTATAATAGAATCTTCAAATTAATTTCTTAATGTTTGTGGTATCTAAATTTCTAATTATAATCTAATTTACTTATTATCAGTTTTGATATGAGTTTTGATATGAGGTGCTATTTTAAAAGAGCAACCCCTAAGTCTAGACCTTCATCATCTCAGTCTGTATAAAAGCCCTCACGCACTTGAGGAAATTTATCTAGCAGGATTGGTGGTTCTAATCCAAATATCGATGTCGGAAAGTCCTCGATAAGAGTTGACTTGAATACTATTCCGGTTGATTCTGAAGAGCGACCATCAATTGATAGCTATCATCCAAATTACTGTGACATAGCAAGGAGAGCATATCTTCAAAAAGGCCCTTATCGATCTTGTACTCATAATTTTTGACAAACTAAATTTGGGGAAAGATGTGTAAGGACCGTGAATTTTGATACTAGTTAAAATAATTTTTTAGTATTTTAAAACATTTAATTATGATTTTTGAAAGAGTATTTGTATTTTTCTTGAATTTCTACAATTTTCTATGATTTAAAGTCTAAGTTTTATATTTATTGAAATGATATTAATATTTATAAATTATTTTTATGTGGTGAAAATTTATGGAATTTATCTATTGCGTTATTAATGTTGTTACATATCGTTTTGAATAATATGTGGTATTATCATTATTATTACATATATTTTCGTATAATACGTTGTATTATTAATTACGTATTATTTGTACTATTAGTTGTATTATTCCTACAGTTACACATTATCCGTCGTATTAGTATAACGGGTATGTTTTACGGTGTACGTAATTGTCCCATAATTATTGGATTTTAAATATAAGTAAATATATTTTATTTATTAATTATTTTTGTTTAATTGTACAATATGGGTATATTTTAACTATTTCGTATCAACTGTTGTATTAGTACAAAATGTACGTTTTTATTTGTAGATAATTATTCTATAATTAGTTTAATTTTTAGGTACCCGTAATTATTTTATTTTAATTATTTCTCATTTAAACCCTAACCCTAATAT